>OX381714.1:40706345-40992142 GCA_947462335.1 Harmothoe impar
CAGGGTCCTCCCTGGTCTATGGAACCAGGGTCCTCCCTGGTCTATGGAACTAAAGACACTGCCCAAACAGCCAGTATAAAGTTTGGCCTGTAAATGGGAAGACTAGGGAATGGAGGGGCTGCTTACTCTGCACAACAAAAGGGCAATCGTTTCTTGGAAGGAGTAGAAAAACAAGACATTTAGGCCTAGGACAAGGAGGTCGTGCATGCAGAGAGGTTTTGTTTTTATACGTACTACAGTATGCAATGGTTGCATCACTTGGGAACTAGCTGAAAGTCGTAGATTTGATGTGAATTCAATGAACAATGAGAGCTGCTACCAATTGTGGTTTGTATTATTGATATTTGAGTGGTTTAAAAGCAAGTTGTGGTGGGGCGTGGAACTGCTGGCCTCCTGACGACATTTTGATGTTTTGGCGGGAAAAGAGGCGTCCCTCCACACGACATTCGTCCATCGGTTATCACGACACGTTAGGGTCCTAGGGAGGGGGTGAACACAACAGGGAGAGTGGAGCGGATAACAGCCAAATAGAGAATAAAGGGGCGGGGTAACAGACCGAGTGAAAGCCTGAAGGGGAGGGAAAGTTGTACAAAAATGTACTGGCATGGTGGAGCATCGGAGCAATGGAGGAAGGAGTGAGATGGGGGTGGATGGCTAAATTCGACACGGCGACATGGCCATTTCTTAAAATCGACATGCGACATGAGGCCTAGTGACATGCGACATGAGGTTTAAAAAGATAGTGACAGGGGACATGAGCTATTCTTAAAATCGACATGGGACATTGGGATTATTAAGCGACATGGACATGCGACATCACCATTTCTTAAAATCGACATGCGACATGGGGGGCCCCCCCATCTACACCCCCAGTGAGGCATGATGATAGAGACTGGCAGAGAGACAGAGATAAAGAAAGACACTCACACTCACAGAAAATAGAGAAGGGGACAGAGGGATATACAGACAAAAAGGATCTCGAGAAGAAGGGACAGATATGAAAGAAGGGAGGAGAGACAGGGGGAGGGAGGTAAGGAGGGATGGAGGAGGAGGGAGGGAGGGAGGGAGGGAGGGAGGAGGGAGGGAGGGAGGGAGGGAGGGATGGAGGGAGGGAGGGAGGGAGGGAGGGAGGGAGGGAGGGAGGGAGGGAGGGAGGGAGGGAGGGAGGGAGGGAGGGAGGGAGGGAGGGAGGGAGGGAGGGAGGGAGGGAGGGAGGGAGGGGGAGGAGGGAAGGAAGGAGGGAAGAAGGAAGGGAGGGAGGGAGACAGAGGGAGATCGTAACGGCAGGGGAAAAAGAGGGAATAGGTAAAATACCTTGGGATTTAATTGCTTTAAATATAACTGGGAATATAAATGTGAACAGATGGACGGATGTTACCCACCTGATGTGATCACCAATGCACTATGATAATATACCCACAACCCACTCAACCCACAACCCGACGACAGACCCACCATCTGGTGCCAGAACATTCAACTAAACACCACCCGAAGTCAGCTGCCATCAAACGCCACAAAACGGCACCTGGAGAGGCAGCAAACGGAACGACAAACTGCAATCCATCAATATTGGTTCCGTGTTTTACATTGATAAGCTAAGATAACATGCTGTCACGCATGTAAGGTTCCACACGTGGATGGCAAGGGGAGGGTACGGATAAAGGGCATGCACAACAATGTCGCCTTTGTTACCCCCTGCATTGTCCATCATAAACTTACTGCTATCTGATTAGAGGTGCAATACCTGGGTATGTACCTATACCCAACAATACCAAAAGCTCCCAACAAAATGCCCTTCAGAGGGTGTTGAATGATGTTGTTGTTATTAATGGTGTCTTTGTTTTTGGGGTGCGGGAGAAAGTGTGTCTGGCAGACAACATGGTAAACATAATAGGAGCCTTGCATGACGCAGCAACATTAGGTAACCATGCTCACTGACTGACTGTCGGTGAGAACTTGTTGCCTTCTCAGCCCCCTATCCTTTAATTTGTTGAGACTAGGGTGGTTAATTTGCAATATGGTTGAGGAGAGAGATAGATCGTTTTGAAGAACAAGGGAGTGACATGTGGGGGATACTGTATGGAGTGTCTTTCAAGGGCAATTAAAGTAAGGGAAGATTCACATTATGCAATCAGTTGTAACCGGGCTGTGTATTATGCAGAATTTTTACACAGAAACAATAAAGTGAGCCAAACTGTGAGCAATCAAGTTACCCATCCCCTTCAAGGTTGGCCCTTGTATATAGTTACAGAACATTGTGCATACATCTAACTTCCCTTGCCCCCCCCCCCTCCATCATGGCCATGTGTGAAAATATCTAATAAAAATACCACACAATCTCACACATGAACATCACGACACATTTAAACTTACACTAGTGTGGTGTAGAAAAACCCTAAAATCAGAAGTCATGATAGGATTAATACATTTAAAGTAAAAATCAGCGGACTATAGATCATGACCTTCCAGAAACACACATTGGAAAACCACGTTCTGCCTTGATACACACAGATGTTGAAAGACAAACCTCAACCACAAATATGTACAAATTGCCTTAAGTCTGGCGGGATATTAATGAGCTTATATATTTAGATATACGTTTGCACAACCTATACAGGTGCCTCACAACTACACTTAAAGATCTACATTTACATAAGTGTCTAAACAGGAGGAAACATATCGCCTAGTGATGTATTCCTAGTCTTGCAAACTGCTTGTGCCAAATTGACACAGTCATCATTACAAACGAGATAATTGCTCCACCGGTTATTATAACGTGTAATATGTGCAAATACTGCCTAGTTATACAAATAAGTAATTGTCATTTATGTAGATAAACATGGAAATGTTATTCAAAATAACTTCCCCCTCCTCTCTTTAGGTATGGTCATATTCATATATGACCTCCAAGATATAAAACTATTAACTATATCATACATTGACTTAATCTAAACGGTCCTAACAGTAATCATAGTAGCATGGTAATATAGGTGTAAATACAATATACATGTACATGATGTTATTATGGAAATCGACTGTTTATAAATGCACGTTTAAATTACTAGAATATTCTATTATATACGGGGAATGCCTTTACTTGCAGGTCTAGATAGGTGAGTGGATAGGTCTTAGATGGGGAATTGTTGTGGTACATAATTATACTACATTTCCTATTTGTTGGCGAGGCAACAACAGAGATGTGGGCGCGGAACAGAAATAATATCCCCCATCGTTGTACCATGTTACGTGTAAATAATATGTAGATTTATATAATGGGAAGTGCTCATTGTTAACAATGTGGAAATCTTGTTTCATTTACACTTCATAGTGAATACATACTCGGAACTTCATGTGCGGGAGTCACAGTGGCTAGCGAATGTCCAAGTATGTACTTCACAGCAAACATTAAAGGGGACTGGCCAAACGGTTGGAGATGAACATCAACATACCAAAGTTCACCCAGGTTACCATATAACTGTATATATGCTCCCCTCACAACGTCAACGTGTTACCGCCAAAACGTAGGCCAAACACATCGTGTTTTAGGTAACATGGGTAACAAAAGCAGTCTTACACATCAGCACATCTTACCTGAACCATGTCTGAACGAGTTCCAAGGAAATTGCTGATTCACAATCCCCCGACCTCCACCCTGAATTAAGCCCCTTAATTATAACGGGTGCTGATAATTTTAAAATGGGGGGGGGGTAGTATTGACCATTTGTAATAGGTAAATGTATAGGATCGGGTTACATGAAACATCCCTATTTTAGCTTCACCTGAGAAGTAAAGACACCACTAATGATCTGATTATCCTGTTCAGTGAACTCAAGGTGGCGATTAAGTCACCAGGTCAAGCGGCAAAACACCCCCTGACCCTAGAGGAGCTAATTGGACATGGCGTCTTGGCACCAGACCACCCTGACCTAATTAGCATACTTAATTAGCATATGGCGGCAGGTGGGGGATACAGGAGTGAGTATGGTGATAAGTTATGTACCTGTGAAGACTTCTGAGGAGTATGGGAGAGTTTGTCAGAAAAATAATGGAATAATGGGAGGTAAAGAGGGAGAGGGCGGGAGGTAAGGGAATTAATCAAAGAGAGTTAAGTTTCTGCAGAAGTTTCTGCAGTCTTCTTAGGAGGATCCATTATCACCATGAAAAAATTAAAAACATGAATCATAAAATAGAAGCAGACGCGGCTACTAAATATTAGTGTACGATCTTAGAACCTTGTTTATGAAGTATGTTGTACATGTACTACACCCAAAGTATATTACCACACCCCTTTATTATAGCTACAATGTACAAAGTCAGAAATGATGTACATGTTGTTATAAATCCATATGTATAAAGTTATGGTAGGAATGTAGACATCCACACATAATAACCGTTACACCAGCCCCTAGACAGAACCACTTCAACCAGGGTCCTCAGTCTAGCAACTAGAACATGTCTCTGGTCTAGTGCCCTTGTAGTACATTATAAACGACCAAAAGCTTCAAATCAAAACCTACATCCATCACTTATGTCAAATTAGCTGGAGGTGTCAACCCCACAACTGTCACTGTCAGACCACAGGCACTGGTACCCAACACACCATATGGCTCTAACCTGTGCCATGGGAACCAGCCTCAAGTGACGATGGGCGATAATAGGATCATTAAGGAACTGCTTGGTGAGACAAGCGCGTGGGGGGACAATGCAATTAAATTGATATTTTTAGGTAAATAGGCAGTCTGGGGTGGGTGATATACAAGGGGAGTTGGCCATTGCATGACTAGTGGAGAAAATATAAGTGGCCTTCAAGGTGGCATAGGGGTGGGGAGGGAGGAGGTAGAATGCCCCCATAGTGACCCCCTGCACTATATGTGAACTCACAGAGCCGCCACCACCACCTCATGTTTTGTATCTAATCCACATGATAATATATACATGTGTCATTACATGCTATTGGCGCCACTTTTACCCTGCAGAATCCATCTGTTGGCTGGTCTGCCAAGATGTTGTCTGTCTCCTCCAGGGTGGTGATTAACCTGTCATGCTTAGTTAGACCCTGACGGTACAGGAGGGGATGTAGACACAAGATCACATCTCAGCCCATCTCCAGTACTTCATGTCAACGGCTCAAGATACAATCACACTTATTAAATTAATCCAGGGACCTCGGTGTTTTTGGCAATGCTACTATACTGCATACTCTTGGATATGTAGCTGCAGTAGTCCATAAGGGTAAATACCTCTTGATGAAAATGGGGTTATCCAAAAATATGATGGCAGCGGTGCAAGATTGGGATTATACGTAGTTGGAGAGTGTCCAATCTAGCCGTTACCTAGACACTGGGGGATAAAGGTCCACTTGATATCTTATACAAATGTAATTATTAATGAGTAGCTGCACGTAAACCATTTCCACATTAAGGTGAGAGGGCTCAGGAGGACCCACCAGGGCATGCACCACCCCTATCTCAGTCAACAGGTTACCACACATATCTACATTTCTATGTAAACATGGGCATTATAAATGACGTACAGCAAACTAGTTGGCACCAGTCATTGCATGTTTAGACATAGATGTAACATGTGGGGCTCTAGCTCTCGGCTTTCCTTCTTCTATAGCTAAATTAGAAGTCTGTATTGGCCGATTACCCAACAAACTAGCGTCACATTGTGTGATGTTTGTGTTAGGTTATGAGAAAGCACTCTGTGTGAACTGTTGTTGTATTATATGTCGATACAACCATCTCAACGTTAATTAAAGGGGGGGGGGGGGTCGCTCCCCCGTGGCTCTTCTTCTAAGCTGCTGGAGTTTTGATTTGCATATATTGCCAGACTCAGATTCCATCTTATATATCATATATATAGCTGCTACCTCCACCATTTCAATCTCTGTTCACACTTCACTGTACCCAATATGGCCCTGACACAATCATGATTTATCATTAATAGATTATCCTGATTGGAGTTAGCTAGGTTACTAGCAAATTGTTCTCATTCAAAGCATAGGGATGTATATCGGTATACCATTGCATACAAGCTACAACTTGTGACGTCACTCTAGCTAAGTTATTTCTTCATTTGTAACTCATGGAATAACCCAGCCAACAAACTAGAACTCGTGAACGTTTTCTTATATATTACTATTGGAATAATAATGTTACGGTATGTAGATTGTATATCAATTGGTTGTGGAAGGACAGGAGGGGGAGATAAGAGCGATCAGGGAACATTAGCCCTCCAAAAACCGCAAAGACCACCCCTTTGGCACCGCCATTGCTGTGTACCACGAATAGATCTATTTATAGTTCTTTAAACCAATCATTTTGTCATCAGTAGAATAAATGAAGACAGAATAGAGTTCAACGAGAATCATAAAGTCCTTTGGCAAAACAAAAGCCAACTTGACCCTATTTCCTGGGATATTTTAGGAAATAATGCGGGTACAATAAGTTCAGATATGAATGTGAATGAAACCAAAAGGAATACCAGAGCTTTCTGAGCCATGCCAAAACTCATTATGTTAAAAAAAGTATTGCGCAATACAATCCGAGTACAATTTGCAATAAGTAGAGTGCACAGAGTAGCTACACTGTTTCTACAGTATACTGTGTGGTATATGAATATGGCCTCTATCCGATGCATTATAAACCCATAGTAACCTTGTTAGTCTATTCAACACTGGATGTGCATGTATATGTCTAATAACACCCCATACCATCTAAACAACGCCAAGCCAGGTGATAGAAACCTCATGCATTTTTCACTCATACTTCGAAAATTGATGGAAAGCCGGAAGTCCTATGATTAGTGGTTGACCTACACGCAAGCCAGCAACAGAATTATCTAGATTCTTGGTGTTTGTGAATTAGTCAGATCCTGCTTCCTGCGATCTGCAGACTAAAAAGACACTCTGCTGTGGGGATCGTAAACATTAGAAATAAATCAAACCAAGAGTGCTGATCATATCTAGATAGTCAATAGGAGAAGCGTGATTCATTGACAGGAAGGAGGCAATGTGTTGAGTAGGGAGGTAATGGGGATTTATAGTTCAGGTATATTATTATTTCTTCAAAAGCTTCATATAAAAATAAGTCAACTTATTTGTGTCTAGTTTAGCTTATGGTTAAAATTCATATCGTTATTTTAAGCAATATGTACAGTACTTCCATGATGAAACTTTAATTCACTCTTGTTATAAAATTAAAAGTTAAAAGATAAAAAGAATTTTTGAGTTATATAATGTGCATGTAGTTTAACAAATAATACTAGAAATTGTGCAGCCTTGTTGAAACATGCAGGTGCATGTCTTGTCCCTGATTCAGGTTATCTCCCTAAGGTGATACCATATGATTAGCTGGTCAGGTACCTCCTCCCTAATCTATCCCTGCCCACACCTCCCCTCACCTGACCATTGTTGGTCTGCCATGTGTCAAACAGGCAGGGAGGTCAGCCAGGTGGGGGGGGGGGGGGAGGGGGGGCTCTGAACACTAACAACCACTTTCCCCCCTATATGGCCAGGGTGGCTGGACGTCAGTGTTCCCCCTATATATTGATATGAGGTGTTAGGGTGTGGGGGTAGACATGACTCCAGGGTGTGTACAGCCTGGATTGCCTGCCATCCCCACCCCCTGCCCCACCCACACTGCCTCTCACGCACCCCTCAACGATGTCCATCCATGAACCTGTAGGTCCTTGTGTCAGGTTTGCTGGGAGTTGGGGGGGGGGGGGTACTCTCAGATTTATGGATACCATGTCTGTACACAACCCTGAATTTGGTGCATGTCTATCGGGGGAAATTCTACCAAACAGCCATTTGGCCGTTTAAGAGCCCCCTATGTTGTAGGACCCAGAGGGATCCCTTTTCCATTTTTGTATGCACATAGTTACTATATCATAGGGAGTGGCACCCCCCGTGGTAGGATGGGGAGGACCGGGCCACCGCCAGGACTGATGGACAGGGAGGGGGAGGAGGAGAAAGCATGAAGATGGACAGGCAGGGCAAATCACGACCAGCTACACCCTCCCAGTACTTAGCATTGGCAGTTGTAATTCCCCTAATTTCGCCCGGTGGCAACATCACGCCAGGTCCCAGCCGTCTTCTCGGCTCCTGGCAGGTCTCACGAGAACCGACGAGAATCTGTTGAGATGAATTGGAAAGATGCATGCATGGTGCCTAAAGTGGGAGTGGATGGGTGGGGGGGGGGGGGCATGAGGGACTGTGTGTGTGCTGGTGGTTGGTTGAGGGGGGGGTAGTAAGGGTGAGGGGATGGTGTGAAGCATTTAGAATGGTAGTAATTGTTGGGGATGGGGTCGAGGCAGTGCGGTCTGGGTGTTGGTAAAATCTGTTGGAGGCATTTTCCCTCCCCTTTCCACCTCCTCCCCTCTCTCCCCTCTCCCCCCTCACCTCTCCCCTTCACCACCAATACCCCCACACCAGACCTTTACCCCCTACACGCGTGTAAGCTACGTGAGTACTGTTTGAAAGGCAGATGCACAATATGGGAAGGGGATGGACATGGTAGGCTGCATTCCTGTGGCTTATTGTCTATAGCTTTCTCTGTGTATTCAAAGGGTTGTTTTTTCTTCCCCTTATTGTCCAGCAAGGACCTGATTGTGTGGTCTCTAACCACTCGTTGTGACTGCAGTGATTGTGACAGGAGTGAGTGATGGCCAACCTTAAGCCAGGTGACATTATTTCTATCCCATTCCACCACCCATATCAGAAATCAGAACCCCATGTAGTGCCCCCCTCCCTTCCTGATTCCCATGCAATATGCCATTAAGGTTCTATACCAATATGTATGGCTTCGCTCTTTGTTTAGCATGATAATATACCATTGCATTATGTAAAGCACCGTTGTTCACCTCTCCAAAAGAAATTCTTCTTTCTGCTTTTTATAGCTTTATGCCAGCGTCCATTCACCCCTGTCTGGGCCCTGATCTGGTGACAAAATCCACAATACATGTCAACTTTGTAAAGGTGTAATAGCTTTATACATGTTTTGACCAGATGCATGCTGTCAGTATTGCCCTAATGTCACTACCTCCTTGGTCTGTTGGTCTCGCCCTGACACATATGTCATATTGACATCAATACTGATACCTACTCATCCATTTTCTATCACAATGCCTCAAGTCACAGCACAGCCATACAACGTATTATAAATGTTTGCAGGGTCTCGTACTAGTATTATTATCAATAATCACAATAATACATGGCATTATGTAGGTCTATGACAGTTCATCCATGGTCCACCGCCTCCTGGTACCCTGTACCCTAACCCTACCCCTCAGACATGGGTATGGGTACATGATTTGGGTTCATGCTGTGATTGTATACCTACATGGTTATGGCTATCTGGTGACCGTTGGTTTACAGGTTACATGCATGTCATGATGACATTATGACATGAGTGATTGATTGGAGGTGGTGGATATGTCATGTTATACATGTAGTTATACATGTAGTTATACATGTGGTTATACAGGGTGGGGAGGACATGTTTATAGCACACAGGACTGCATGTAGATATCTGCATGTCACCATGGAAGCAGCTGATTGATGAATTGCCGTATACATCTGTGTTCAATGTTTTCCACCATGCACCGGTATTGGGAGGTCTCAGTGGCAATCTAATCTTTCTACTGCTGATATTAACACTAGTTAAATACTCGATGGTAATATGCAACGTTGCACTTGAATATGAAGTCCCACTGGTATGGGACCATACTATCGTAAGCCTCAACACACTCCGTTTTGCTATTGTGCAAGGTTGGACCTCGGTGACATGTTTGCTAGGTATATATACTCCATGGCTTTGACTGCATGTCTTGTCTCTTCTCTCTCCTGTGGTAGATGATTATAGAATATATAAGCCCACTTCGTTATTAAGTGCATGTCGACGTCAATCACACCGACCCTTTTGGAATCCAGAAATGTAATTATATATTAATCACAAAAGTGGGTATTTAGTATACTTGAGATGTCAATCAATATATTGACAAGATTGTGCATAATACTTTTTGCCTCAAAGTGTCACAAACCCAAACAGTTAACAGTTATATACCCCTACTAATGCCCTCCCCACACCGAATACCCCCTAACTGTACCTCAGACCGGAAGCCACCACACGCTATGCATGTCGGGAGGAGCAGGAGACACTTTCCCAGGGGCAAACATC
Organism: Harmothoe impar; assembly: GCA_947462335.1. Lineage (NCBI taxonomy): Eukaryota > Metazoa > Annelida > Polychaeta > Phyllodocida > Polynoidae > Harmothoe > Harmothoe impar. The sequence continues at coordinate 40,716,527 of OX381714.1, forward strand.
CCACTATACACCACCGGATCCGGATGGAGGCTCACGAGTCATTAGGGAACGCTGGGAACTGGCTGGTCACGTACTAGCCTCTCTTTCATGTTGACCCCGAGTACCCGTTGTACCGAGGTTCACTCAGTACAAAACCTATAGCATCCCAATAGTGGCTCTGCTGAGCGCTGATCACAAGCCAAAGGATCCCCTACACTACCATAGAGGTTGTACATCATTATTCTCTACCCTCTCCCACCCCCTCCAATCACCTTCTCCCATTCTCCCCCCTTTCTCCTCCCTTTCTCTCGCCCTATACCTCTGTTTAATTCTACCCCATTGCCTATACCTGATGTCTATACCTGCTTCTCTGTCAATACGGGTTACCTATCTTACCTTGCCCCACCCACCTGACGTCACCCTTTCCTTTGAAATATTCCCTGTTTATTTCCTTGCCATTTTGCTCCCTTCCTGCTCCCTCCCCTGTATCCCTCAAATGTAGCAACGCTACAATGTATACCTGATATACATCCCTGCATTATCATTGACTTTATGGTAAACCTGTAATATCAGCAGGAGCAGATGGACAGGTGTATGGTAAAATTGATTTCTGAAATGTGATAATTAACACAGATGTACTTAATCATCATGATCGCTGGGGTAGTTTACCGTTACAAACATGTGTAGGATACCAGCCAGTGCAGTAAAACCTACAATGGAAACCTATAAATCCCACAGCATTAACAGATGGGTAATGTCCTCCTTTTAATATCACTAATATGGTGTCTTTGTCATGGTCTGGGGATCATAATCAGGGCGTTGCACCTACATGGGTGCACCTATACGGGGATACATGGTGGTGTCCTATGGGGAGGGCAATAAAGTCGTAATGATGGTAAGGCTGGGAGACTTCACAGACATAGGGAATGACGGTAATCACCCCTCCTCAACGTCCTTCTGTGACTCGTGTATGTCTTCCCTATGTAACACGACGAAGGTAATTCAGGATGACTTCTGTAATGTCACGTGCTCTCAGAGAGGACATTTCCAAGTGCAAAGATGCTTCCTAGAAGCCCCAACCATAGCAGTATTTATATCAGTTAGTGGTGCTTTGATCAGTGATGGGTCTAGTATTACTTTAAAGAGTCTGTAGGTAGGCCTTCAGGAAAATTGTGTGTCTAAACCTACGTGATACTTTCTCATGTGAATTGATGCACCTTTGAATGGCCTTTCTATATTTTGATTAATCAATCTGTCTGAAAACTGTGATATCATGCGGTGTACCACCCTTAGAATTGGCGAAATTGCTATATTATAGTGAGTTGAATTGTATGGGTGTGTTTCCAATGTCACCCACACCCACACCCTGTGGAATCCATGTGACCGGCTACCCAGTGTCCCTCAGACATCAATACTCCCACCCCTATCATCCTTACACCTCCTTACCCATCCCCTACCAGTACCTCACCTCATGTATTGACCAACTGTTTTCACATTGGATTTTCCCATCCCTCATAAGTCTAGGGATCTGTGGCTGACCCCTAATTCCTCCGCCTCTGTGGGGTAATCAATGGCTAAGACACGATTTAGGATCCACCCACACCTCATTTACAAAATGGTGCTGGGGTCAGTGTGTGTGTGTCTGTGGGATCCTCACACCAATGTCATGATACATGACGTGGGAAGGGAGCCCCTCTGTCATGTGACCTCTTCTCCTGCACCTCCCTAACTGACCCCACCACCCTGACCCTCTCCCTGACCGTCCAGTGCGTGTAGGGGTGTCCTGTGGGGTCGGCCCCTCCCCTCCTCCACCACCCAACACACCTACAGGCAGTAGGAGGGGCCATGAAGGAGGCACCTCCAGGTCATCACCTAGAGAACATCAGAAACCTATCCTCCCATCTACTCGTAGATATCACGTCAGTGGCCAAACTAGTAATGTTGTAACATATTGCATGCATATCACTCATCTGGATAGAGTCTGTCACTGTTAGTGTCATAGCCTGCCCCGATGGTGTCCTTGCAGCAATCTCCACACAAGTCTTGTTTGGCAGTGAACTGAAGCTAGCATGATCTTAGAATGGCATATTCTGGTTTTCAAAATGGTGCCAGGTATATATATCCCCAACTCTGATGCCTCGCACCTCCTGATATTGGGAGGGGGGTACATGGCCAGACCGGAAGGATGTAAGAGACACCCTGGTGTAGACAGGCCCTCAGGCTACTTCCTGTCAAGAGGACTGAACTCTGACCTGAGAGTCTTTAGGTACTGGAGGGTATATGGTGAGAATCTTTTACCTCCAGTGGTCTAGGATTAGTTTTATTATTAAGTATATGGGGTGCAATAATTAGTGGACCTAAGTTTTAGGTAGGCTCTCTATTATAGGCTGTATTCCACAGGAATTCTGAAATCATTTGAAAGATGCAACTCAATCGCAAAGATGAAATTATCGAGTTCAGTTTGGGGTAAGACATTGGGGGAATAAAGCCGGACTCGATTATTAAAGGGGCATTATTAAACAAGAACCGACAGGTTATTTGTCCAGTTCTGTTTTCATCAACTAAGGAGTGACACATAATGCCAAAAACAAAGGTGTATTCTAAGGAACCCAACACTATCACCCCCCCCCCCAATTTTTCATATTTTTCTCTAGATCTTAGCAAATGCTTTGTCAGGAAGAACAGGTTTTTGTGGCCTGATTAGTTGTCTGACCTCGGTGAATTGCTTTTGAACAAGAATATCCAAGAATATCCAACAACAAGGAGTCGGTGATGATGCAGCTTTAAGTACATGTACTAGCCACCATTTTAAGGGCTCTCAACAGGTTGGTTAAAATTAACACATATGCATTCATTATTTGACACAGATATGTTGAGACTATACATATTATACACCGAATTTCATCATATTTAATGTTTCTATCAAATCATTTCCATTTTGGAAGGTTTCAGAAGCCATGGAAATTTGGTGAAAATTGGTGAAAACAGTCGAAAATAGGGGATTTTTGCGATTTTTCATGAAAAACCATCAATTTTCAAGCGACTATGCTACTTTGAACAGCTCTGTAGAGCTTAATAATTGAGATATAGCTAAAAGAAAAAAAGGGACCCTAGGGAATGGCATCTACTTAAATCCCCAGTTGTCAAAAATTATGAAAGTGTTCTCTTGCTGTTTGAAGAAAAAAGAACTTTTGTTGTTCCATTTGCCCTCAATGCCTTCTGAAACCTTCCAAAATGGAACTAATTTAATAGAAACATTAAATACGATCAATTTGGTGTATAATATGTATAGTCTGAACACACCTGTGTCAAATAGTGCAGGCAAATGTGTTAATTTCAAACAACCTGTTGAGAGCCCTTAAGGAGTGTCCACGGTTTTAATCCGATACTATTACTGGGACTATTGATGGACTCTGGTCCTACTTTAAATGACACCGGTATTATGATAGGGTCAAACTTGTGCTGACATGTTGCTAAAAACTCTTTCCGTCCGTGTACATTTATAGTTAATTAGGACCCCAGTGGTAGTGAATCATGTCCCTAGGACCCCAGGATGTTAAGGACATCGGAAAGGGATCCTATAATATAGACTGGTGCCATTCAACCACAGTGTTATTATAACTCCACTGTTTTGTCCTAGTTAGGGTCTGATACATCACTTATTGTACCTGTTTACATAACACTAGCTACCGATTTGTCACATGACTATGCTAGACGTGCATTACTTATTAAGCAGTTAATGCATTACTAAGTCTGTTTTAAAAATTCCAATTTGTTTTTTGAACAATGCAGCATTGTTTATCTATCATTCTCCCTCTCTACCACCTATATTTAATTTCACATCTGTCTGTTCTGCTGATTTGTACTGATAGCCTAGTGACAGTGATGGAGAGACTAGAACTAGTCTAACCATCATAAATATTCCCACGCAATAATATCATGTTGATTTCCTCCTCCATGGTGTTCTCTAGAGCCTATAGCCTATAGGTGACATTCCCACCATTCTCACACATCCCTAAACTGTTGACACCCACATAGCCACACATCACTTGCTGCATGGGCAATTGGGCGAGTGAGTTATTGAGTGAGTTAGTGAGAGCATAACATGAGCTGATAGAAAGATTGCTTCTAACAAGGTAGCATTGGGTGCAGCCTTTGTGAGAATAATGGCATTGCCGATTACAACACTGTTGGCATGAAACTCTATTAGTGAAGGGCCATATGGGAATTGATAGCTGGTTTTGATCGTTGTTGTCAATAAATATTGGTATGACATAGGAATGTATCGATTGGAGGGTGATCCCTGTTAGAAATATAAGAGGAAAGGATCTATAGAACAAGATCTTTGGAGCCGTAGGGGTAACTATTGCTGAAAGTATAAGAATTTAGCCCAAGTTGACAATGAAAACGTTGCTTTCTGTGATAATCCACATTAGTAGAGTTGGTTCTATAGATGAGCTGCTTATGAGCTGCTCTATGATAATGTAGACACCCTAGTACTAAATTGTCAATGACATGCATGCATGCAGCTATGGGGGTTTATCATAGGACACTATAGGGGTTTATTCAGGCACCAGTGGGTGTGATCGTCGCTGAGCAGCTCCTATGCATCAATGTAAAGTTGAGTGAGTGCAAGCACATTTGGGGTAATTGGGTCAATGACTTATTGGTGGGCAGCGAGCACTATGTGAGTCACTTCTGAGCATTGGAAACCAATATACCATAATGGTAATGGTAATGGGAGTATGTGATCTACACTAAGGATCTGCTCAGACTTGGCTCCTGTCTATGGGAACGGCGTATACCCTGGCAGGGAGCAGCCCACACCATAAGGACCCATCACCGAGCAGCTCATTGAGGAGCTCAGGCCCAGATCTCTATGACAGCTATACCATGTCTCGTGTGGTGCGTTTCAATGATATAGCATGTGTAGTAAGTTGCAATGGTCTTCATAAGAAAACGCCCTCAATGCGATCGCTTATTTAATCAAGGGTAGCCCACGAGCCAATGGGAAATTGAGGTTATAGAAATACCAGCAGATGAAATCATCAGGCGATATCTGATATGTCTTGTTTCGGCTCATGCATTGATGAAGTCTGATTGAGACAATGACATCAAATGTGACAAAAAATGTATAATATACATGGGTCTTAACCAATGTTAATCAACCTGGCTCCAATTGGGTCAGGGGCCTGAAATAACCTAAATGGTATACTGGATCACACTTGCTGATAGTGTTAGTAGGTTGTCATACCAATTCAGCCTCTTGTTTAGCCTCACCAAAAGTACATAGACGCAGTATGACTCGGTGCTGGATCTCTCTGTGAGCTATTAACTCCCAATTTGCTCTCTGGGCGAGAGGCGTTTTGTTTTGGCTCCTGATAAATTGCCTGTGTGATGCGTTTATGCATCACGCGACCATTGACTCTGTTTTTACCGCTGGTGTGAACCCAGCTCATGTACCGCATCAACCGCCCCTATAGGTATCTAACTACATGTCACCCTGTACAGACATCTTGTCCCCCAACAGGGATCTAACTGCCACTCTGTGTAGGCAGCCATTTTTGTCTCCATGGGACATCGGGCCCACAGATTAGCCCCTGGCTTATCAATATGGTTTCAGTAATAAGGACTAGTCAATGGAACTGTATAATAAAGGGAGCATTATTCATTTAGTTTGTCGTCACTGTTACAGTAGTATCTATAGGTTGTAAAGGACTGTCGAATCAATCATAATATGATGGTGGTGGCAGAATACTGCTAATTAATAGCCCCCATCAACATTTGTGTGTTGCAACATAGGGGTGACTGATGCCTGTTAACATGATGTAAATAAACGTGTGAAAGCATGGCAAAATGTGGGGGTAATGTTTTAAGTAAAACTGTATTTTCGTGTTGAGTCCATATAGCTAAGTGCTTGTGCATTAATTCAGGTATATTCATACACACAACTATATGCAATGTAGCATTACTTGTATAGCATATTTCTGATAGATAGGATTATTTATAAGGGGGCAGCTTCCCACACACCACACATGTATTGATGGACATTTTAACTATATTCACAAATATCTATGATCTGTATTGATGTCCCAAAAATATCCAAAAACGAAATAATATCGTGTAGAACATATCCATTTACATCTATAGTTTTAGATAACCATTGGCCAGCCAGCTCTTGCTTATAACCTGAGGAAGGAATTGCATCAGGCAAGAGAAATGCTGTCTCAATTACTCGCAATGGTAAATAGGGTCATATATAAATCCCTTATAGAATGCCCTTAAACCCCATACTATAATTCACCTACCCTCACCCCCCCTTTGTAACCTCTATATACCCATTGGTATGGGTCGGTGATCCCCATACCTTACATTAAGTTGCCAAACCAACCCCTAAGGCATCCTGACCCTAACACCTCCTCCCCACCCTGTTACCCCCTCACCTAACTCAGGCAGGGGTGTACAGTGAGGCTACAGGTGACATACAGGTGATATACAGGTGAGGCAGGTGTCTGTATGACATGTAGCACGTGTCATGTAGGGTACGGGGTGAGGGTCAAGGTATAGGTACTATGTGAAACATGATAGATGTATTCTGATTTAAGAAAGAGGTTGCTTAATCACAATGGTGTATTATGTGTAATCTGGTCATCTCTCTCGATCTCCCTTCTCCCCTGCTTGTTAGAATTACATAGCATTATATAAAAGGGGCAGCCTATGGTGACACTATAGAAATAGAGAATAGAGGTTGGCTTACATTTAATATTCCACATCACCCCCTTGCATGGAGCAGCGGAATTTTCTTTCATTTAAGATAAATTGATGAATACCAGACCAATTGCCAAACGTAATAGCCCAGATTTCTGAATTATTGTATTTAACTACATTTCCCTGGCTGCAACAGCAAATAGAATATAACTGACTTAAGAAGTGAATACTGAGTATTGATTTAAGAGCATACTCATACTGCTGATCGTATCAGCGGGTGTCCTTGGAACAAGGCAAAGCGGTGGAAAACATAACAACATGTCTATTTGAGCCCATTATGTACCATCATACCATTGTCTTGGAATTACCTCAAGGTATGGCAATGACTGACGTTCCTAATCCTTTGCCATAAATCATTGGCCAGGCTGACTCCCATAGAAATGGGGGCCATCTTAAGATCTATAAATAGCTTCCTGATGTCTGCATCAGGCTTGGGAGGCGGGGGGTAACCTTAATTAAAGCATTCACGATAACGACCAACATTTCCGAAGGTAACTACTAAAATGGAATCATTCTGAGGTCCTTTTGGGAGAATTGGCACTAGGTTCTAAACCACACCATGACAATAACTCTTGAGGAGTTTCCTGTCATGCAAACTATAGTTATGGTTTCATACTTTGTCCTCCAAATTATATATATTGCAGGTAGGTAGAGTGAATTCTCCGTGCCCACTCTCCGTATTCATCATAATAACCACATCCTATGTTATATACAATGTACTAGTATTATGACACAACTGTATATATCCATGCGTCAGTGTATATGTATGGTAACAACAGGGTACAGCTAATTACTATCAGCTATAAGAGCCTACACCCGGAGATGACAACATACACCAACTAGGACACATCCCCTGCCCTTAAATTTCCTCCCACCTTTGATTTATCCTTTATGAGTAACAGTTAGGTCTTTCATCCCTCCCCAAAGGTGTGAGAGTAGCTATACCGTACTTTGTCCCAACACATAGTAGTTAAAGGGCTTTGATCTACTGGCGTGAGAAGTAGCCATAAAAATGGAACGGGGGTGACCATCTTGATAACGGCTGATACATTCTTTGGCTGATCTCATGGTTCTTTATACCTGCTCTGGTTTTGGCATCAGGATACCCACAATATAGAAGGAGGAAGGGATAATGTTCTTAGGCTATACATTGTTCCCAATAAAAGAAAATAAGCCTATAATCCTATACTTTAGACCGTATAGGTAAACAATTACAAACAAACTATATTCCATTGCCTAATGTAAAGCTTTAAGTACAGCTTTTACCAAGTAGCAATACATGTAATACCTGTCATGTAATGCTGGGAGCACTATTTGCTAACATGTGGCCATATGTCATAGTCTGCAGTGGTATATAATTAGTACTATAATCATGGACAATTACTTACTAGAGGGGAACACAAAAACACTGAATACCGGTACATGCCGCTGAAAATAACACGTATAAATGAATATCGGTTGTTAAACATTGGTAATTGGCTGATAGCCATTGTTTCCTAGATTACAGGGCAAGAGCTCATGTTTATAAATCTTAATTATTTTTTCTCATCGGAATATTTAGAATGATAGAAGTTGTCACCTTTGTACAAAAGAAAAACGTTCTATAGTTTGCCAAGATAAACGTAAGATCAAAACTCACCGAAAACTATAAAAAGGTATGATTAACACCACTTGATGTTTCTTGAGGTTCACACAGGAATCTGCTGACAAGAACACATGGGTCTTCTAGCCCCTGTATCAGTAGGTACTGACAAGAACACATGGATCTTCTAGCCTCTGTCTCAGTAGATGCTGACAAGAACGCAGTCATGGGTCTTCTAGCCCTTGGCTCAGTAGATGCTGACAAGAACACAGTCATGGCTCTTCTAGCCCTTGTCTCAGTAAATGCTGACAAGAACACATAGGTCTGCTTGTTCCTGTCTCAGTAGCTGCTGACAAGAACACATGGATCTTCTAGCTCCTCTAATAGATCAGTAGCTGCTGACAAGAACACATTGGTCTCTCTCAGTAGATGTGCCACCTGTAGCTTATAGTCACATTGCCCATATTCCATGTCACATAGCCATATAGGGGTTAGTATCAGCCTGGGGAATAGGGTATGTCCAGCAGGGTGCAGGAGCTTTTGTGTTAGACCTGTCATAGTCTAGTTCCAGGATAATTAAGTCCATATATGTGAGAGTTGCAGCTGTTGCAATCCATGCTTATCATTGTTGATCTGATGCTATATGTTGTTGAGTGTGGTGGGTGTGGTGGGTGTGGTGGGTGCATTACCGTGGGAGTATGAATTGGTCAGGGTCCTGCTGGAGTATAAAAGGCTTGAGTACCTGTTGTCTCCCCACTCCAACGCTTACTGTCAGGGCAGCAACATGTGGGGCCTTTAAGTAGATACCTGCCCTCATGTGAGCAGAGGTAGCCTCCTCCAGTGTGTTCTGATTTGAGTTAAGTTGCAGACTGGTTGTTAATGAGGGTGAAGGCAGGAGTGGCTGGCTACTTGACCCCCTGGAGGTAGTAGGTGTGAATGTGTCCTTCTGGAAGCCCTCACATCCTCCTGTAGGTGTCTATGGTGTACCCGTGTCTCTCACATATTGAATATTGATCCCATAACAGCAGCTGCACGCAGTGGACACACACACCCTCCTTACCCCCTGCCTCCTACTCCTCCAGGGTCCAGTTCCAGGGGCTCGACTGCTGTGACCAGTATATATGATAACACCACCGCTATCATGTCATGTTAATTCTTCCAGATTACTACAACTACTAACTTGTCCTCTGCTAGCCTGCTCCCCTATCCCTGTGTACCGTGTCTGTTTAGGTCCGGGAGGGAGGGAGGGTAGGCGGCATGCGTTCTGGGTGGTAGTAAGGCTGTGCTGGTGTCAGTTGGTAGACTCTTTCATTAACAGAGGACAGAGAGCATGCTATCGCTAGCTAACTCTCTCCACCAGCAGCGCTACCCAGATGGTACTGTATGGTATAAAAGTGGGCACCCCCTCCCCTCACTCCTTCCCTTAGGGGGTGTATGCCGTGACGGAGAAGGGGATGGGGTGGGGGATGGAGGGGGGGGGGGGGGGTTAACTGACTACTACTACTATAGCAGATATGACGGACACGCCCGGGTAGGCTCGACATGCCATGCACACCCGCCTCACTCTTGCCTCTCTTCTTGCAGACCGACTTCTCCTCTCTTTCTGCACACAGAAGCGCTCCCTATTCCTTACCCCCGACCTTGTTTCCTTCCTTCCCTATTTCCTCTATTCACCCCTCTTTTTCTTTCTCACTTTACTCCCTCTTCCTTCTTCCTCTATTTCCTCCTTCCCTCCTTCCCTATCTGATTAAGTAATTCCTTGATATCTCAAAGATGCTATGTGTCTGTGTCCCCAATAATTCAGGGCTAAACGACTCCCCCCCCCCCTAACTAATTTCCATTCATATTACATCACAGTAATATACTATTGCTTTCCTTAGATCTCCTTTTCGGCACTCCCCACCGATAGGTATTCTAATTCCTATGATACAGCCATATCTTCATGCATTCTTCGACGGGGACAATACTCCTATCAAATCATCCTGTAAAGCATATATTGCAATACAATGAATACTGCAGTACTTTACTAATCTCCTTTGCAGTTCAAGTAGGATAACAACGTTGTATGCTAAATTATCTGTTTAAAGTGGATGGGTGCTGAAGACTGTGGAACCAATAAACAAGCCTATAGTCGGTGACATTTCTTAACTTAGCCAACTTGGCTTTCCTGTCATTCCTCTGTCGGGCTGTATTCATATATTTCTGCGCACGCATTCAGATTCTGTACGTGATCCTACCTGTCGTATATATGTTTTTACTTATACAGTTGTCCTGCAATACATTCATGTGAACTTCTCCTCCTTGTTCTCCCCTTCATTCTATCTTGCTGCCAGTAGCCCTGCTGCCAGTGGCCTGCTGCCAGTGGCCCTGCTGCCAGTGGCCCTGCTGCCAGTGGCCCTGCTGCCAGTGGCCCTGCTGCCAGTGGCTCTGCTGCCAGTGGCCCTGCTGCCAGTGACCCTGCTGCCAGTGGCCTTGCTGCCAGTGGCCTTGCTGCCAGTGGCCCTGCTGCCATTGGGTCCTGTTTCCCCTTACCCTGCTAATGTTTACCTTCTCCCTTGTGCCACTGCTCTGTTTCACTTTGGTTTAGCTTCCATTGGCCCTGCTATGTGCCCTTAGCCCTGCTCCTTTATCATTTATTGTTCTTCCCCCTCTTGGTGTTTTAATATGCTTCGCTCCCCTCTTATCTTCCCCTACCTTCTCAACCCCATCGTCTCCACCTTTGCCCCGTGCCTTCCCCAGCAGAGCTAAATGTGTGAGGTGGCGCCGAGTAACCTGTTATTATCAACACAGCCGGACCTCAGCCAGATCCTACTTGGAAAGGTTCCTAAAACGATTACTGTTTTACATTCATGTAGAATCCAAAAGGAATGGGAAGGGGGTAGATGATGAGAACTGTTTCTTTTGACTTCCTATTGCCCATGCCTAGCTAGATGGAGGTAGGATTGGGGAAGTTAGTAAGAAATGTCTGTTTGGATAAGTTAAAGCAATTAGCTGTCCCGTACCCATCAAGTACACTGTGAATAGTGAAACCAAAGATACTATCTTCTCTACTGTAAACTGACATTATACACTACTATTACTGCAGTATAATGCTGTAAAACTATAGTAGATTTTTCTACTTTCTACGCTAACAGTGTAGGACTCGTATGTAGTGTGTTAATATACTTTGTAATAGGACAAGCATGGAACCATATATTCAGCTGTTATCCCTCAAATTAATGAGGTCAGCAAAGGTGTCGTTTTCACGTGTTTTGCCTATTTCGTTAGAAAGATGGTACCATCTGCGCATGCTCCCAGCCAGCTCTGGCTTCCTTGGTTACGGTCATGACAACATGCTTTGTCATGACAACCTGGACGTAATTAGACCATCCCATTGTTGGTATGCACAATGCTTCCGGCAACTGAATTATTGTGTGTCTAGAGTGTATGACCAGATTTATAGCAGCTATTGACAGGTGATAGGTATAATAAGGCAAATAAAAACAAAAGAAGAAAATCTCAGCTATACATATGGGTTAGATTATGTTATGTATCTTCTGCCTGTTTTTATACGTAAAGAACCTGCGAATTTTCACTAGTGACCCGTAAAATCTCGATGGCAAAGATTCACAGCTGTAGCTTTAAACTGGAGTATTTTAAAGGGCAGGGCCCGAAGAACAATAAGGTTGAGTACATTTAGTATAGGTAGGTTTGGATGACATGAACGTTACCTATTTAAGCGAGTACTCTAATGTTCTACGATTGAGGCTCTATCTAATCTTGAGTATCGGTCACATAACCATGTTCAGATCAAGTAAGATAAAGATATATAGACAGAATTATACGAGGAGGCCCAATAAATGAAGTAATAGACGCCCAAGAGGAAGCGATATGACACGACCTTGGGTTGCTTGGAAAGTGGTGCTATATAATATGCCAACACCAATATGCAATTGAAATTCCTTACATGAACTAAATATAGTTCATGATAGTTAATCATGTAGTTATATCTCTGGGGTGGTCGCACAAGGTGTAGACATATAGATATGAATTGGTAGATCTATTGACATTTCCCCATGCGTGGTTTGGCAGCTTTGGATGTCAACCAATTGGCTGTATGTGGGTACGGTAGTTATGATATTGATGGTTTAAAGGTAGCAGGGTTGGTACACCTTGAGTCCAGGTGACAGCAGCTAGTAAGCTGACAAGGAGAGGCGATGGGCACTATTGTCAATATTTTATATGTCACGCACAGCATCTCACCCCTCACACCATCTAGCAGTATATGAGAGAATCACTGCAGATTGTCAAAAGCCACAACCACTGTACCATCTGCCTGTGGCACCCTAAGTACCCTCCCTACCCCCTCCCTACAACCCATCCTGCCTCAGGGCACAGGGTATATGGCACCAACAGGACAGGCCACCCCCATACACCCACCCCTATGTATGCCACCCTGAGATTGTAGCTATCATTAAAAAATAAATGGACCTCGCCTCATCTTCCTCGCACACCAAGAGATATCAGAAAAAATGCATTTTTTGTAAAGACAAAAAATATTTTTTTTAGAAATGAAGGTTAATTTTCTCTCCTGGGAGTACTGACAAGTTCTTTTCGTGTTTATTAAGGAAATAATGAATGTTTGTGAGAGACAATCTGATTTTGTTTTACATAGTGTGACCCGATGTCATAAGGGTCTGGTGCTATGAACGGAAGGTACATTAGAGGGGACAAAGCGATATGACAATCTATGCAATTCTCAGGAAGTTAATTGTCTATAGATTATCCTGAGCACGAAGGTATTGCCGAGAAGGGGTTCGTGATTGCGGCAGATGTTTCCTGCTCAGCAGAATTTTAAAATGATTTATTCTATAATACATATTTTCAATTATGATGTGCTGTGTGGAAATAATTGTATTACTTTAACGATAAAAAAGAGATGAGTATAGGTTATGTTTGTGAACTCATTGGTCACCATTGTGAGAGAATTATATGTTCTACCAGAATTAAAAGTCAATTAGACAACTCTCTTTTTACCTTTCTGGGAACGATACAGATAGATTACATGTCATGCTCATGTATAATTATGTCCTGCACATTATGGCTTGGTATTGTCAGTAGGAATAAAAACATAATTACATTTATTTTGACATTTACCGTTTCTCCAGGACATGCATAACATAAGTGGAATTTTAGTAAGCGACAGTACAGAAATAACGTGTATCAGCGAATCTGGGTAATCAGAGAGAAAAGAAAGCATATATCATAAAGGAATCACTGGAGCAAAAGATAAGCCAAGTTGAATAATCATTAGATTAAATCCTTGTCAACTGGATGGTGAGTGTATCTTTCTTAGGCCTGAAGAATGTGTGTACACTTTGATATGCCTAGGTAAGTAGGATATATTGTTTGTGTTGCAATTTACTCATGGTTTTTTTCCGAATATCTCCTTACACAGTTAAAGTACTGAAACTACGAACGATGTTGGACTGCCTGCTGGTCCTAATTCCCATCCCCATTACAAATACAAAGTGGACTATGTACAAATTCAGCTAGTCACAGAACAAGCACTTGACCTTGGCAGGACCTTAGACCCCACCCTTTTAAACGGTCTAAGGATATCTGACATCGTGACATATGTATATCTATCCATCAACATTTGATCATTTTATCATAAGATGTTTTCACTGCGACATAGTACTCTTTTTTTCTATTTTTTCAACTTCCTGGATCAAATTTAGGCTTAGAAGTCTAAAATTCGAAATAAGAAAGGAGCCTCATCACTGATAGGATTGAACATTACCATGGCTAGCATACATACACTGTAAACAGTTGGTTGCCATTTTTGTAGGCTTACAGTAGACTCTACTGTAGGTGTACAGTTTACTGTAGGTAAACTGTAGAATCTACTGTAAATATTCAGTAGATTCTACTGTAAATCCATTCTACAGTAGATTCTACTGTGGATCTACAGTATATTCTACTGTGTACCTACACTAACTATTTACAGTGTCCCTGTGCAAGAACATAATATTATTGACCATCAGACGTGAGCTATACTCTTCTCGTCCTAGTGGTAAGGAATACATTGTACATACATGAAATATGTCACCTAACCACATTATGGCACACAAAAACACCAATGTTATATACACTTAGGGATGCCATATCTTCAAGACTTAAAATGCCTTAGTTTGACAGAGCCTTGGCAGGGTCGGGAACAGCCATGGAACTCTGACTTCTTCAGTTAAATATACATCACTCAGTACCATAATAGACAATAGGAATGCAGGTAGTTACCATAAGGACCATGCCAGAACTAATATTTCGGAGAAAATGACTGCCACTGGAGTGGCATGTGTTTGACCCTAGGTCAGCTAGGTTGCCATGCCACAATGTATTACGTATTGGGACAGGTCCAGGTCAGAGTGATTATTCTAAATGCGTTACATCTCATGGAATCTGCCATGTCACTATGAGGCATGAACAAAAGAGGGCATGCAGAAAGGTGATCCCTGCACCGCATACTCCAATGGTGTTGATTTAATTAATAAAGTATGCTTACAAACATGTTGTCTATAATGTCTGTCTGTCTGTCTCTCTCTGTCTCTCCCTTCCTCTCTGTGTCTCTGCCTCTCTCCCATCTGTCACTGTCTCTACTGTGTCACTCTTTATCTCTCTTTGTCTTTAAGTCTCCTTTGACATCCCTCTCTCTGATCTGAGGCATATATGTACATGTATAAGGACTGTGCCATTCAGAAGAATTGGGGAGGAAGATTGAAAACATTGGATACTAATGTCTCGGAAACTTGTATTCGCCATATTGAACTGTACATCGCTTTGGATACTTCTTCATCAATTATCTGGATAGCTGTACATTATACATTGAGTGTTCATGACCACTGCTGTTTGCAGTTTACTGGGATATATTCATATTTTTCAATCATATCTTTTGAATTGGATCATACTAAAATAAGCAGCTGATAGTTTGAATTTGGCACCCACCGCATAAATATGGCAAAGAACAACATACATCTATATGATTACGTAAGTCAATTCAGACTGTCAAGTACGGGACCAAGTTTTACAATTCTTATGTAAGTGGATGAATTTATTGTCGTCTGCCTTTCGACAATTTGTTATAACTGTCTTCTGATGTGCACACACCATATCAATATAGATAAGAGAGACCGATTTATTTCATAAGATTACTACAACAACTCACTATAGCAGAGGTGTAAGGGTGCAGTCAGTTCAGATTCAAATTTGGCGGGAAACGATTTTAAAATTGTCGTCTGCCTTTCCACAGTTGGCAGAGGGTGTCCTTTGGAATGGCTGGCAGACGATCAGAGGTACCCACCATGAGTCAGAACTTAATCAGAATACCTGGGCACCGCCTGCAGACACAGTTCCCACGCCCCCGACCATATAACAGACACAAGGGCGTTGGTGCTGGAACCCCGCTTTCACCTCCACTGTAAAAGGTCAGAGTCAGACGACATATTGCCTCTTCGCGTCATGGCGGATTGGCCTCTACAAAAGAGCAGTGGTTGACGGCGGAAGTGGTATAACATTGGTGTGGAAGAAACTCCAATTAAAATGATTAAGCTATGATAAAGTAGTATACATGAAATAAATCATGGGGAGTAGGACTACTTCATGTATATATATATATATATATATATATATATATATATATATATGTATATATTATATATATATATGTACAGGCAGGGCTATGAGTTAACCGGCAGGGTTAGCTTGCCAGAGGGTTCTTAGCGGCAATACAAGAAACTCATTGAATATGATATGAATATTGATTTGGGTAAATGTCCCTTGGGGATATAGCTGTGATTTATAGTTTCATACTGTACAGTGGGGTAGTGGAGCTCTATATGATATACCACTCTAGTTCAAGGGCGGGAGGCGTGACTCATTGGAGCAAATTGACTTTTTATGCTCACCATAGAAATACACTTAGTTTGTTCAATTCAGAATGTCCCCTGAGGGAAAAATATACAATAATAATGTTTTATCACAACCACTGCATCCTATGCCTTTATCACCTATGTGGCTCACTGACAATTAGCAACGCTTTGCGGGATGGAAAAAGTAGACTAAATTTGCAACGCAATATATTCTGGGTTATTTGACATAAACTTGCATCGCAGTTTCCAAAATGATAATAGCAATGGGAAAAAGCTCCCATTTAAAGGCGTACTCATGTTAGACTTGGACCCATTCTCGCCAGCATAAGCCAAAATTCCCCAGTCAAAAGACTACTATCATTATAAATGACGAGATGAAATACAGGCCCCGATGACTATGTTTATAAGGTAAAGTATTGAGGAAAATATCCCTACTTAATCAGAGAATTACTCTCTAGGAATGTCCACCACAAGAGTTACCGTGTCTGTTTCCAAGAGGGAAATCACTTGGAGGCTATGAAATGGATAGGGAACGTTCATAAATGACGTCAGCTGCTAGGGGGTATGTGATAGTGACATATAGTAACATGGGTGGGCTGGGGGTGTCCGGGTCTGTGCGACATCATTCTCCTTTCATTCCTACCACAAAAAAGGAACTACAAAACAGTATCAGCATATATAAAATGGGTGACTCAGGGAGTGGTCATTATTGAACAACAGTGAAGGGGGGGGGGGGGGTAATATAACCTTAATCCCTCTAAAGCAGGAGGAGCGGACATCAAATTCCTTTTTGAAATTCACCAACCCCTGTTGTAAAATAATGACCACTGCCTAATTAGGAGGCTTAGAGTGATTCCATTGATATACTTGATATCTTTTTTCTGATGACTCTCACCTAGCTATAACAGCTAATTTGGATGGTGAATAATTGATCAGTGTCACAGGATACAGATAGGAGCTTATCTGGAAATTACAGTGTTAACAATGAGCTACGTTATGTCTGTCTATAACATGTAAGGTGTCTGAACGTGAATGGTTGGATGGGGAGGGGATCTTTTAATTTAGTGGGGAGGGAGGGAGGGGGGGGCTAAAGAAAGGTCAGCAAAAAATGTGACATCATTTGTGAATTCCCCCATACCTCTCAGTGACAGAGAGGCTTTTGACAGCTACTAGTTGACAGCTTGACTGACAGCTAACATGACACTGCAAAATCAATCTCAATCTCTCTCGTAAAGAAGAAAACATTGTGGGGCCTCAGGGGGACACTCACATAGGATACTCCCATATATGAATTGTGGATTGGATTTTGTTGATATAGCCGAAGGCATACCTGTGCCCCCCATACTCATAATTACGTTGCCCAAACCTTCCCTGAACGTGTGCTACTGATACCTAATATTTGCTTACCTTTTTATGGTTTTCGCAAAAAAAACAAAAAAAAACAGCTGGTATATTGAGAAGAGAAAGTTACTAAGGATGCATCTTGGTTTTACAATAATCCATCATAGATAGTAAAATAACCACCTTGATACATTATGTATGTCTATGACCTACTCATTCACACATTTCCCCCACATAAAATCAAGGATAAAAAGATGAAAAAATTAATCAGTCTACAGTTATCATAATACTCCTAACGAGGGAGGCTCCTCTCAGCGGTTCACATCAATGATCGGAGCCAGTTAGTAATTAACATACCCGCCTAATTGTAGACTGTGTAACAGATAGGAGCTAACGTCAACAGAATGTCGACAGTCCAGAGTGGAGGGGGTGTAGGTGTACTATATGGAGAGGGAAGTAGAGATGACTATATGAACAGAGTGGTATTTATCAAACATGCCAAGGGAACTTTCCATTCTTAAAAAAAAAATTCCTCCTCAGTTGTTCTACCCTTGCCTGTCTAATGCAGAATTGTGAGAAAGAACTGACAAGTAAATATTGTCCTATTCGGGCTTATCCAGGTACATGTTTCTACACCTAAGAAAAGTAATTGCCTGAAGCTGTTTCAGTGTAAAGCTGTACCTGGCTGTATTTGTAACCGATGAATCCGACCAAGTCGATGTTAACACATAGCAGACACGGGAGGGAGATAGAGTACAGATGCATTACATGCCGAAAATTCACATTTGAGATGACCCAAGAAATGCAAGAACACCCCATAATGTTGAGACTAGACAGTTATGCTAGAAGGGTGACAAGGTGTAATCAAGATGGCGACCTGCAGCACTGAGTTAAACGTCGGGGGTAGGAGGGTTGTTATCAGTGTCTCATGGTGCCGTTAGGTGGCGTCATGGGTCAGGAGGCAGGCGCCTTCACCCACAGCACCACAGACATTACTCTCGTTCCCAAATCCTTCTGAAGGAAGGCTCTGGTAACAGCCAAATTACCTTGAACTTGGGATTTTGCTGGGTGTGAGCAACCCCTGCGGGTAGCCTGGAACCAGTGGACAGGAACAGGAAAAGGAACCAGAAAGTCTGATGGTACAATACAGTAAAACTACCATCATACACTCTGGTTCCTGTCCACTGGTTCCAGGCTACCAGCAGGGGTTGCCCAGACCCAGCAAAATCCCAAGTTCAAGGTCATTTGGCTGTTAACAGAGCCTTCCTTCTGAAGGATTTGGGAACGAGAGTACACAGACATGAGCTCCCCACACAGCAATACCGTAAATACCTCCTTCGTGTATAAGCCGCAACCCTAACTTTGAGAAATCATAATTATCTGAGAATTGCTAGTTTAGCATTGTTGGTTGTTTCTTACGAGATGGGGCCAATGTGATAGTCTTTGACTGGGTGCCATCTTTGACCGGGTGCCAACTTTGACCGGGTGCCATCTTTGACTGGCTTGATAGAAAACAGTATATTCAGGGCAGATAAAGCTATACATGGGCTGAAAAGGCTAATGAATGTTATAACACTTTAAATTAGTAATTAGAAGCTCATTTGTATCGTCATCTGCTCTAAATAGACCGTTTCCCATCAAGCCGGTCAAAGATGGCACCCAGTCAAAGATGGCACCCGGTCAAAGATGGCATGTAATCTTAATTGGTGTCATTTCTCTTTAATCATATGAAAATGGTAAAGAATGTGTATGTTATTGCCCTTAGCTGAACTGACAAACCCCTAATAAAAGGAAATCAGTCCAAACATTGATCATATCACTTGCCGTACTAACGTGGTAGTCTGCTACCCTTTTACATCATGTGATGTTTGTGTGTTTTTGATCAGATTAAAATTAAATAATTATAAACAGACCAAGACAAGGTGATAAAATGGGAGAAAAATACAATGTAAATGGTAGACACGATTTCCATGGTTACTGCGTAAAATCCAAGTTGAATCCATGTCTTTGTGGTCTGGTTATAATTGTAGCAAATACTAGTGTTTTGCAGTGACTCATGAAACATTTTATAATTGTATGTTTTAATTTCATTTTTCTATACCTTGATCCTATTATTCACTGTAGTACCCAGCTCATGGGTACTACAGCTAGTATATAACATGCGTCAATAGTATTCTTTGATGAATCTGCCCAGCAGTAAGAGCTATCTTAATGGTTAATCCAAATCACATTACTATTGACACAATTGTTATATTTAGAAATTTCTGTGATATCTTGTGAAATCACTCAAACTGTCTTGTATTGTCTCTCCAAGTCCTACGTGCAGTTAGACTGCTCCATGAGGGACTGTAAACGGTTGCCATATTATCTGCCAATTCACACAAAATGGTGGTTCACTGGCACCTGTCTTGTCTCACTACTGGTCTCAGGCATGCCATGCCCGACCACCACCAACCAGCGCTGTGGCCAATCAGAACATTCTGAGTAGTATATGGATGCCATCACTAAGCAGTCCTACTCCATACATATTTACTGGCCGTCCCCTGACAGCCGATGCTATAGGCTAACGGCCGTGTCTCATGAGATTGGGCCAATGTGAACGTCTTTGACCGGGTGCTATCATCGACTGGGTGCCGTCTTTGACCTCCTGACAGAAAACGGTTTATTTAGAGCAGTTTATGGAGATATAACCACCACCATTATCTTTATTTTATCTCTTACATATCAAAGAATTTTTTTTAAACTTTTCTTAGATCTTTTCTTATGGTAGCCGGTCAGAGATGGCATCCAGTTAAAGATGGCACCCAGTCAGAGATGACACCCTGTTAAAGACGTTCACATTGGCCCGATCTCATGAGACACAGCCCAACCTGCACCCTCAGCTCTGCTCATGTCGGTGACCAGCAGACTGTGATGCCCTCTGGGCGTGGTTATTATACATGTAACACTCAATTGGTGAAGCTCGGGTCCACAATGAATTCCTACACTGACAGTGATGGCAAGTGATTGCATATCGAGGATGTATATCATAACCCAAAAATAACTCTCTAAGCCATCTGATTGAGTTATAATGTCAGGAGTGATCTCACGGACCGTGACTGGGACCTAAATGTGGTCTGGGGTGAGTGTAGAGGATGGGTGATGGCATTTAGGTATAATTATGGGTCTTGTGGTCGTGATCGGGAGAGGTGGGAGGCGCCCATCATGGTCATGTGTAGAGGTAGCCAGGTATATCCATACCAAACTACTGTGTCATGTAGAATCGTGGTATGGGGTAACTTTATTGCTCACTTCTCTATGCTTCTCTCAGTTCCAACCTCAATCCCTTATTTGATGTCATTTCGCGCCAGTTTCAAATCTGTAATCGATTTCACCAGAAAGTGTGCTCTATGAGCCTCTCTTGTTGTCACATGGTTCATCTTACAAACATGGCAATAGAAATGAAAGCACAGTCAGAGAAACTGCCTAATTTCGACATCCATAATGTCCCAAAGAACCAGTGCACTAAGGATACATGTAAACATATAGGTGGGGTACCGTGACACTTCCCTGACCACCATTGCCAGACCTGCCAGCATACATCATGTCAAGATACATATCAGCATCCTAAACATGTCAGGACGACATGTTTGTGGTCAGACCCTGAAATACAGCCCTGAGCTAAGAATATGACAAAGTCCAAGCACCAAGTTCTCATAGCTGGGATAAGACCCAGCTTAGATTACATGTACAGATACCAATTATATATGTATGCAGTTGTATTATGAAGGGAACATATGCAATGTGGGTCTTTTGAATGTACATATTTCCAAGGGATGCTAGATTAAGTTCGAGAGGAAAATTATGGTTTAGAAAATATTCAAATCCAGGCAGTGCAGTGAATTGGGATAAATGACAAAACGAGTCCAGTCTTAAAGTAATTGAGAGCATGGAGAATGGGGCATATAGGAAGAGTACTGTAAATTATGCCTCTATAATGAGGGAGCATGGAGGGGATGGAGGAGGGGTAGATATAGGGAAAACGGCACTTTGGGAAGAGATCCAATAGGAAGGCGGTTGGGAGGTTGGAAAAAGGCGGACTGAACAATGCACTGACTAGAGGGCAAACAGGATACATTCAATGGTAGGCAGAAAAAAAGGAGTAAGAGAGGGAAATGAGCGAGGAGTTCTACCTGGATCTCTATATATCCTACTACATAGTACCTTAGGGACGCTGCTGTTACCACTGAGGCTGCCAGCAGTGGACAATGGTTGGTTGCGTGCAAGCAGACGACATTTCACTTGGCGGCAAGCTGTCAGAACAACACCACCCTGCCACTGGACCCCAGTCAACTATGCTCGGGCCGTTACTTCGCCAACCAGCCAGCCTCCTTAGAAATACTCCTATAGAACTTCATGAGCGTCCCGCCAGGATCGTTCTGGTCGGGTTCAGAGGGTGCAGTTTGCTTTAAAGCTGGTTTTGGGGCATGAATGCAATTGGTACTTTAAGTTAAGAGACTCTGAGGGATTTAAGTGTGATAATAAGAAAAGACACAGGCATATTAGTTGGATGTACATAAAAGGAAGGAAAGCATTTTCCCAAGGATTCAAGTACCATGTCAAGACCATAGATTCTCTTTTCATTGCCCCCTATGAGTTGGAGCTCTATAAGTCTATAAGTCACGACCCAGTGTCCAACGAGTAAAAAACAATTAAAAGGGAATCCATGGTTGGTGGCCTCTGCTGTCTTTGTAAATATTTATCAACATGTGGTACCAGTTTTTGACCACACATTGGGCCACAAAGGGGTTGGGTTCCAGTGTTGTTGTTACCTGGCCTTGTATTCAATGGAGGAGGGGTGGGGTTAAGTGTGGGATATGGATTTCTGGTACTTATGCTCAGTGATTTTCGGACATAAAACATATATAGATATATCCAAGTACCACTCTCCAAGCATTCCTTATACTCCTTTCCTGTTGTCACTACATTGTATATTGAACAACTTCCAGAGGAATGTAAAAGTAAGAATGCACATGTATGCTTTATAGAAATATGAAATGCAAGCAAAATACACTAAGGTACAAACATGGTCGATATACAGATTGATACAGACTTCACGACTATCCATGTAAGGGCTGATTTTCTTCAGCATGTTTGGATGCAAATTATCGGCATAATGTATGGCATCTCCCTACATTGCAACAGGAACAGGAAACAGGCCTAGACATCTTCAAGAATTGGCCCTAAAAATTAGAATAGTAATCTATTCATTTTCCAAAAGAAGCCAATGTACAGTCAGGTTTTGAGAGGGGTGTACAACCAAGTGTTCACATAAACATTATCATATGAGACCAATGTTTATGTCGAATGAACGTACAGAGTTTATTATTCACCTTGGGATGTTGTTGACAAGGCTTTGCTTACTAATGATATTCCTGTTTCTGCCAACTCATAGATGTAAGTTAAAATAGTTCACCCTAAAAACACTGGATACATTGTCCACAGTTGTAGTTAGCAGTTATGCTAAAAGCCCTTCCACTGTGATTATCTTTGAGAAATTACATACCTTGCCAGCACAGCTATTATAATGTATTAAAATGTATGCCATAATAAGGGTAGATTTCAGCGGTTCTCTGACCGCATTTATGTGAACTTGTACACTAGATCAGCATGTTCCATTATGATTATTTGTAATTTCATGGTACTTGCCACGAAAATAGCACTTACTAATAGGGTTTTATTCCTATTACCCATTCCTGGCCTACTCCCATAACTGTGATATTATAAACTCTATCACTGCAAAAGTATAAATGATTATGTGCACATATATCTATGATTTCATCATAATCACTTTGAAGTACGGTAACAAATTCACATTTCTTTATGATACAATTCAAACATGAAATAACCAAGACAACTGTGTGGCCTTAGACACACGTAACCACCAGTTAAACATTCATATTCAGGACCAAAGAAACCTGTCAGTATTGTTGCCATAACGATTGCCAAAGGCAGTCTCTAGTTCGTTGCTAAGTTCACAAAGGTTAGTGTACCTGATGGAACTAATATGAATTTGTAGATTTAGAATCAGGATAAGAGTATTGGCAAGTTTATCCACATTCTTGTACACATGATCTCCGTCTCAGTCTATAATAAGAACCATAACTCAAAAGTTAAAACACATTGTCAGAGGTTCACAAGAATCTGTCAAATCTGAGGGCGATTTATGACTTGAACTGGGTCTCAGGCCATAATGCACAAGTGTAATCATCAAGTGAACTGATAATATCATCTGAGAGGAAACACGTGAAATACTTCTTAGCTTTGAAATAGTTGAGTATTCCCTGCATTTATCTCATGTGGCCCTGAGAGTTTTTTAAGGTCACGTGACCACCAATGATTATGTAAAAGGCCATGATAAAAGAATCCATTTAAGGTGTTCTCCCATAAGTTACCATTGCATTTGTATTGCTTGGAATGTAGCTTTAAGTTCTAACATGCATTAACCCTGATCATTCTGTAGGCTTGACATGTTTTGAGTGATGATCGAGAAGATTGTAGTTTTCAATTAATGGGATAACTGCAGATTATCTGGTCTGTCAGGCCTGTGACACCCCTTGGTGGATGTTGTGCACTGCAAATAGTTAATGTAGGTGCACAGTAGTATCTACTGTAGATGTACAGTAGACTTTACTGTAGAATTGATTTACAGTAGAATCTACTATTGATTAACAGTAGATTCTACTATTTACCTATAATTAACTGTACACATACAGTAGAATTTACACCTACAAAAAGGGCAACCAACTTTTCACAGTGTGAAAAGTCTACACCTAATCTAGTCCCCACCTAAAAAATGGTGAGATTATCCAGCAACCCCGTCTAGCTTTTGTGTCGTAGGCTTTTAGTTTGGCTCCAAATCTATCATGGATATTGAGAAAAAGAAATAGAAAATCATATCGAGGCAAACATCTTTTCTAGCCAGTAAAATGTGTTTTCTGTGGTTGCATAAGTAGGTTTTACTAAGTGGGCCATGTGGATTGTACACTACATACGTATACACGGCAGAGTGCCATAGGCTTGGGGGGGGGGGGGGCAGATGTCCGGCCATGCAGTGGACTATCTTATTAGTCTTTGTTCTTTGGTGATAATACTCAGATATACTGGAGAGGGCATGTGGTCAGAAAATCAATTCCCATATTTGGTATGAAATACATGTAAGAACTTTTACTTCATGGTAGAAGCTGTAGATAGACAGTAAAGTAATACCATGTAGTCTGTATTTCAGAAGTAGCAGTGACGACACATAAAGCGTTGATATTATATCTAAGTTGGCTCCTACACAGTCTGGTACTAGAGCAAATCCAAATACCGGTACTTAAATTTACATTTTGAAGCAAATTGGTTTAGAAACTATTTTTCAATGAGACTTTTAAAACCGTCTGCTATATAAACTGATATACAAGCATCCTGGGTACATCTCCTCACCCCACTCGGACTCTTGGAAAGAGACAGTAGGAAACGGACCTTTAAGTAGATCTAACTAGAACGCATCCTCTTTGTCTGGTCCGTCAACAGGGAGTACACATGTAAAGGTATGTTGTGTACATTTTACTGCGTCGTTAATAGAAACAGTCTTGGACAAAACTGGCACCAAATGGACATAAAACCCACTGACGTCAAAGTAGAGGTCATGGAGGAGGTATGGGAGGGGGACAGGTGAGAGACACTATAGTACAGGTGGGTAGGCAGAGGTTAGGACAGGTGAGAAAGTGTTGGGCAGGTGTGTTGGGGTCCCTCCACTCCTGATCATCCTAGCCACCCCTTTCGCTGGTGCCTGTACACATACTCTTGCCTTACAGTATATGATAAACTACACCAGCCAACAACCAGCTACAGCAGGCACCTCGGCGCCCCCTGGTGACCTGAGGAGACAACTTGGCACCTCGGCAGGGCCCCCTCTGCCCGTAATAATACCTAATGGTGTTGGCAGGTCGCCGCCAGGGGGCCAAACTAGGCTCAACTCGTCAAGTTCACAACCATGTCCAAGTGGACTATAGGGATGTGACTGGTTGTCTACTGTAGGCCGCCATGCCTCTTGTCTCCCCTCGGTTATCAATGTCCCCAGACCTTCACTTATATATAGTGTATACTCTGGCCTCATCCCAGTGGGCACAGCATTCTGTCCAACGTTGAATCCACGTTGATCCAACATTGAATCAACATTGACAACCATTTATCAATGTTGATTCAATGTTCTGTGCCCACTGGGATACCGATTTAATGACCATGCATGCATGATGCCTAACCTTTGGCATAATGCAATGCAGCACTAGCGCGATACACTCCAGATCTGCATTCTTGCATTATGAAAAGACATATGATAAGAGTAAAGTGTATCAAATCGCTATGTGGTCATTAAAGTGTTAGTATGATTACATGAAATAGTGTAGACATGTACACGTATACATTCCAACTATAGTTAAAAAAGTTCCCCTGTCTCAAAATTAGAGTTCACTTCTCTGCCACAGCGCCGACCATGATGGTGCTACAGTAGATCTGTTACACCCTTGTGGCAGAGGAAGTGGGACGGAACCTGTGTTTGGAGATGTGGTATGCTGATTGTTGGTGGCGCGCCCAGGAGGGAGCTCCGGGCCGAGTCTGAGTGCCAGCTCAGGAGCAATTAGTACCAGGGTGTTTGGAAGTTCTTGGTACATGAAGTTCTTGGACGTTCTTGGTACATGCTTTCTGAGGAGGTGTGGTGGGTTTATGCAGAGATATAGGGGTGTGGTATAGGAGAAGGGAGGGCCCAGTTTATCCCCCAACCCTCCCTCTTCCCACCCAATCTCCGCCCAACACACTCAGAATTTAAGGGATGCCTGTCCTCCACAATAATCAATAATTACCAATATAT
The DNA here is from genome assembly GCA_947462335.1 of Harmothoe impar. Classification (NCBI taxonomy): domain Eukaryota; kingdom Metazoa; phylum Annelida; class Polychaeta; order Phyllodocida; family Polynoidae; genus Harmothoe; species Harmothoe impar. Next base: position 40,742,997 of record OX381714.1, read on the forward strand.
AAGTCTAGTCTATAGACAGCTAGCACATCATCATTAGGGCAAGGGAACGTTCACAAATGACCTCACCTATTTTAGAAGCCTTTTCCAATGCCAATGCCAATGCCAGTGCCGATGTTAGATTTCTGAAATTGGTTCAGGGCTGTGTCTCATGAGATGGGGCCAAGTGTGAACGTCTTTGACGTACGGAGCTCCCATAGGCTTAGCATAGAGAAGGCCGTACCAGCATGTAATACACATTCAAGTGTGTCAAAAAGTGTCTAACACACCTATACATCTATACCAACCTGTTTCATTGTGTCGTATCTAACGCTAAATTTATAGTAATAGATACTTTTTTAAATATACATTTTTACCCTCATCACGAAATGGAACTGGTATGAAAGGGGAAAAATCCGACCCGGACGAAGAAGAAGGAAAATAGATAGAACATGGGGATTGCTTTGTGGGGTTTGTGAGGTATATATGACAAGTATTTATACTTGCCATGACCCTGTCATGGGTGAATCATCCCTTCTGTTATGATGCTCATGTTTTGGAACCTGCCAATACCAAAGTCACGTAAAGGGAGTAAAACTAAAGGCTGCCAATAACCTACACCCACTCACTTTACCCCCACCCCCTTTAGATAACCCTCTAAGGTGCTTCAATGTGCTATTTTTTTAAACAACATTTAAACTTTATTTCTCAGATAAGATCCTGTGGTCTTTGGCAATGTATGACATACATACATGTGCGTCCATTGCTATGTCCTTGGTCTTCATGATACATAAATGCAGCCCTGGCGAGTAACTCGCCAGGGCTGAATTCAAGCATCGTGTCGACCCTATGGAGTTGACACACCCCCAACGGGTCGGCATGATGCATTAATGCAGCACTGCCAACAAAGGGTACACTGCTTTGAGGCACTGTGCGGCCCTTAAAGGATTAATACCACCATTTCCTGCTGTTTTCATTTATTAACAGCTTCTTTCCAAGACCGACCTTGTGGTTTTGCAATAATTACACAATTGTCTTAAGTGTGATGTCATAACCATGTACATGGTCCAGAATTAGTCATGTGTTTGTCACTCTGTTGGCACTTCCTATCCTCCATAACCACATTTCATGCCCCGCTCCAACAACCCCTAATGCTCCCTGTTGTTACTTTCCAGCCAAACGGAAGTGATCTAATAACCACATGAGACTGATACATCCTGCCTTATCCCTATATAGCCCCATATATAAGTAATTACGTTCCTACTATAAGACAATAGAGTGGATCCAGACATCAGAACCTGAAGGGGTTGGGGTGAGTGGAGGTAGGGGGGGGGGGGAGGATCTGCTAACAGTTGTTCCACATTTTCTCACCAGGGGGAGACAAGGGCTGTGCCGCTGGTTGCTTTGTGCCACAGGAAGGAGTAATATGTCACCCATCATGTAATCTGTTTACTATTCGGTATGGCCTGTGGCTTAGATATCCAGGATATATCAGGGAATAAATGGGATTAGGTAGTGTAGTGATGCAAACATGTTCCAACTAACATGATACATTTGTAAACAAACAAACAGTGAGAGGATGCACAGTTATGGTCATTATTTTATTTCCTTTCTTCGACTGTACGTTTCCCCCAGATTGATGGGTCGGATTGTGATGGAAGTTGGCTTTTTCTACCTAGTGATTTAATGTACTATGCCCCCCTAATAATGCATTAATGCAGCCCTTACCAGTTCTGCATTCATGCATCATACCCACACTACTTGGACCAGAGATGCATTCATACATTATGACGACAATGGGAATATAACCATTAAAGCACAGTGTGGCCCTTTAAAGATTGAGACGTTTTTATCTTTATATTATTTTATTATTCTTTCACCAATACACGATAGTCAACTAAATTTGCAACATCTCACATCTCTCAGCTCTCCATTCTTCCATCCCCATGGCCAAGACCCCCACGAAAACTACACGCCTTTTGAAGGCACTTTGCCTCGGGCAGACGACATTTAGTTTGACCTTGACCTTTGTCAACAAACCCTCAACATGATGCCCCTCAATGGGGGTTTATCATGATCCAGCATCCTACTCAATGTACCTCATAAACTACAATTCCTAGATCTCGGTCTTGATAAACATTTGATGACGTGTGAATAGCAAAGTCGTCTGCTACCTAATGATAGAACGCCATAACTCTACGTGCTTGTAGCCCAAGGGCAAGTCGTCAAAATTAACGCCAGACAAAGGAACGCCGTGTTGGAACCAGCAGAAGATAACACCTTTACCTATGTCCCTAAATACCCAGGTCTCCAGGGTCATCAAGGTGATTTATTCATAGTTACCTAACATTATTCTGGCGCCAAGCGTGCAACGCGCATGCGCAACGACTGCCAGACGCATGCTCAACACGCAAGAGTTGCGTCTTAAGTTGTGCTTTATAAGTAGAAGTGGTGATGGTATCGTTGATACAGGTGAGATAGGTATCTTGGGCTTTGTGTAGGGGATCCTATCAGGCCCAAGTGCTGTTGATACGATCAGCACGGAGCCCTGGAGGCAAGGTGTTGAGGTGACACTGGTGGGGTGGGAGATAACATCTGCTGTACGTGTATACAGGTGGTAGTAGGTCGTATTGAGGTATAGGCGTGTAGCCGGTTGAATTATCAACCAATGAGATAACTCCCTGCTCTTCACTGCGGAATTCTTAGGGGGCATTACGTAACAGCTTGTACCCATTGTGATTGCTGTACAGTGCTTATCTCGCCAGTTACCAGATCAAGCAATGGTGCCCCCTACTAAGGAACCTGCAACCTCGGTATAGCACGTGTATACTTATGTGCAATGTATACATAAAGAAGACAACCAGGGACTGGAGTTATAGTATTCATACTCACAATCCCTCTCCCCTTCTCGTATTATGACCAACTTCCACTTTACCTGTATTTATTCTTTTTTAACCAGAGGGAAGTGAAAGGGGCATTGGTGTCTGAATGTCCTATATGTACAGCCTAAAGGTCATCTTAATCATAACATAATGGAAACCATCCAAGGGTGCAATAGCAAAATTTACTATTCCATACTCGTCATATTCAATGTACAATCCTCGCACATATATACCATTAATCTTTAACTTATACATCACATTTGGTCTAACTTGTCCTATAGATGTACATAGATAGTTTAGATGGAATGTGTAACACTTCAATTCCGAGTCAACCCTTTGAATATTATTGTCTTACTCTGCCAATATTTTCCAAAATATTATGATTCAACATTTCAGTAACCTGGAATCTGGGGGCATAATATACACTGTACTCCCAACTGTGACTCCACATGTCCCCGTATGTCCGCCCAGCAACCACAGGCAATCTAGTGGTAGAGCCCTGGTGGGTAGGGAAAGGCAACATACAATTTGGGCAGGTTGTTCTTTGGACCAACTGTCGAGAAGTCTCCCTAGATTAGTGGGTGTGTCCAGGGGTGGGAGGGTGGTCATCACTTAGGTGCTGGTCAGTTAGTGAGTCTTCCTGCTAACAAAGACACCGCCATATAGCCCTGAGTGCCCTACCTCCTGGTACCAGGTGGTCATGCACCTACAGGAGGGTCTCAGACGGGGTTTGTTGTGTCACTTGTCGATTTTAAGAAAGGTTAAATGCCAATGTCCCTTTAATATCCACATTAAGAAATATGCCTCGTACCTTGTCGATTTTAAGAGGTAGGTCTTGTGATTTTTCCCCAACCCTATATAAGCAAGCCTTGCCCCATGTCCTCAGGGCTAGAAATGGTATGGTCACCTTATAGGTTTTAGTGGAGTTGGGCCCTATAATTTGTGCATATAGTGTGCCAGGGATATTGTAAGACATATTGACATATTTTAATTATGAAATGTATTGTAACTATAGATGTAGTTCTTGGACTTCTTTGATCATTTCAAGCTGCTAGTTCCTCAAGCAACCTGTATACTAAATATAAAAAGGACAAAAAACCTGCTGAAATCTTACCAAATGGTAGTACACTGTTGATAATCTGATAAGTAGCACTCCACAATGTTCTTTTTTCAAAATGGATGCTTGAGACTGCGGTGAGTTTATCTGGCTGCTGAAGTCGTAAAGGCTTCCAGATACGCCTGACTCTGCAGTAGGTCTGAAGTATATGGAGTAATCCCAAATGTTATGGTATCTAACTATATGGGTAAAGCTCCTGCCTTGTGCAGGTATGGTGATTCTCAGGCATTTCAGTCTTATAGGCCTACCCAAATAGAATAGAAAAATGCGCATCAATATGTGATTTGTTTATAATTGAGGAGAAAACATCCTAAGCTTTCAGAAAAATATACACTCTAAAATATGTGGTTTGCGAAAACATGCATTTTAAAGAGTAACATGCACATTTTGTATCAACACACTTTTGAGATTAAAACACCTTTGGTAAGTGTGTAGTGTGTTAGAAGTGGCTGCAACAAAGCGTGTTAACATAACACACCTTTCTAAAAGTGTAAATGTTTGTATATCCCATGGTAGCCTTTTATTTATTACATGTATATATACACATGTACGCAAACTATAAGGCCAGAGGCGCATACCAAAAGTAATGAAAATATAAATAAGACTATATTGTGTATAACGTACCTCTTACGCTACCTGGGTGGCCTATTATATGCACAGATATGTCTAGATAGTCATCTATGTCTAAATATGTAACTGGGAGTACTCTACAGCCTGCCAAATCCTGATATGTCCTAAGATGACTACCTATTTATACACCCCGAATGCACTGACTTCACAGGATCCTCTATAGTGATAAGAACATTATTTACTGCTACACAAGATAAGAATGGATTCTGGAGCTATATTTATACTAATGTATAATATCAATAGCCCCCCTCTTGTCTTATATGGAGGGTTAATTAAGGATAGAGAGTCATGTCGTTCTGTATAAAACATTCCTATCAGAATCATCTTCTTGGTGCAAACACATACATAACTCTCCTCACCAGCCCCACCCTTGTAAGGATGACAGTAAGTTAGATAACATTCCACTGGATTCTCTCTCCTCCATGGGGTTTTTGCATCAAGAAGTATGTTATAGTTGAAGACTATAAATTCATATTATTTTTCTGCATATTTATTTACAATAAAAGTATTCAATTAATGATTAAAACGAGGTTTGATGACAGTGCATGAACTTTCCCTCTCAAAACAAACACGATTATAGATAAAAGAATTCCACTATTTGGGTACTTTTCCTGTACAATTCAGAGAGTGGTTATTTCACCACATCACATGTTTTTGTTGGGATATCTCTTTCATACACAGGTGTATCAGGAAAAAAACGCCAGGGTCCACCAGGGATCAATTTCACTAAATCATAAGTTATCTGGGTACTTTTGGGGGATACTTCCCTTCATAGCTGGGGGCATGGGCACACACCAGCAGATAGCTGGCTTCCACAGGCGCAGTCCCGGCTACCCTGGATCCGCGAAGGACCGGATGAGAGCGAGAATATTGCATGATGGGACGCTCTACGCATTATCGGGTGTCGGGCCCTGATGACGTCACGAGGGTATCACGTGATAGGCGCTAGGTGCGTAGTGCGCGTGCGTCAGCGTTTGTCCAGGGCAGTGGGAAGATTGAATCATGGGGATTTTGGAACGCCGAGTGGTGTCGCACGAAATAAGTCGCCCTTATTACATGTTCCACCCTGAAGCCTATTACACTCAAATGACGTCTGCTCTGTCCTTTTTGGCGCCATTTTTCTTTGATATTAGTAATAACTTAAAAAGGCAGACGACTTTCATCTTCTGAAGCCGTATGTGTTACATACAAAGGGTTTAAAGTAGGAGGGTAAACGCCTACTTCACATGGCATTGCCATGTTTTAAGTACATGTGGACTGTCATGCATGCACTATTTAACGTTGTATCAAAAATATGTAATGAAAACCCCTAAGGGAGTGGTCATTTTTTAACAACAGGGGGGAGTTGGTGGATTTGGGGGGGGGGACCAAAAAAATTTGGACCCCTCTTGAGGGGGGGACCAAAAAAATTGTACCCCTTTTTAACGAAAAAGCCCGCGCGTTACTAAAGCTCAAAGGGGTCGGCCGCGCTCAATTTCAACTTGCCTGAGGGGGGGACCAAAAAAAATTCGACCCCTCCAGCGGGGGGACCAGAAAAATTTCGACCCGCTCACGCAGAAATCCACCAACCCCCCCCTGTTGTTAAAAAATGACCACTCCCTAACCAGTTGCCATCTTGGCAATGGTGTGAATAGCTATTTGCAAATTATAGTTTGAAATTTTAACCCTCTTAAGATCTATTTTGAATATGAATTATAATTTTTGCTATACCTTCCCAGATCGAAAAACACCTCTGGTGAAAGTGATTTGATAAGAAAGAAAACATTAAAAAGGAATTGAACTGCCTAATTTTGATTTTTAATATACAGCTGGTGTCTTGATATCATGACAATGTTAAACATTGATTGGGTGTTTTCCGAGTTTCATCAAATGTGGGATGGTCAACCATTTTAGGTTAATTCATTAATTTATGGCAAGTGTCCGTTGAGCTTGAGTAAAGGCAAGAAAAGAATTACTTACATTTCAAGTAGCGCACTTGTCGGCGCTCTGTCTAATTCCTCACGTGTTCCACCCACTGTTAATGCTAAACACAACATGTATAGCAATACTCTTCCAGTATGATAACGGTACATGTCCTGAACGCTATCGGTACCCACATCTTCTATACCAGAGGTCCTTTCACTTGTTACCTCAAAGTGAACTCCCACAGACTGAACTCCAACCTCAACAACAAATGTCCACCTAAAACCGTCCCGTCATGTGACGTACTCCCCCACTTCCGGTCCTGAACCCGTTAAGGGCCGCATAGTGCTGTTACGCATTATGCCCTTGGTCGTCATGATACATGAATACAGCCCTGATTCGCTAGTACTACATTCAAGCATCATACTGACTCTGTGGGGTTGATACACTCTCAAATGACCTTGCATGATTCACTAATGTACACTGATACAGCACTAGCCAGGCTGTATCATGACACCATGTATCACATTATAACAACATGCAGTCCTTAAAGGGTTAAAGCGTTTGACCTTTGGCGTTGTAGGAGTACCAGAAGGTGCATATAGTCCCCCTGGTATCTGCCCCTCTCATCTTCCCTTCGTTAACCTGTCCACAGAGCGCCCCGTCACCGCTTTATAATTAACTTCTCAAATTAGTGCGTGTATTCATCCGCCGCGCCTGCGCGCTGACAAGTGGTTCCGGTGGTACTTCGGGATGAGTTGCCATCTGTGATTGGCTGAGGGGGCGGGGGGAGATGCGATGTCCAGCTTCGAGCAAGAAGACGCTGTCGTCATTTATTTTTGATGAGTGTGAGACTGAGGGCTCTTTGTTGGGTGGGTATCAATGTGGTACTTATTGTGGAGGGAATATGTCGGTACATACCCCCACCAACAGTCTACCCATGACTGTGTCTCTTTTAAGGAAGACAGAACCAGTACTCCCTTTACTTTATATTCCATCGAAAGCCTTCCGATTAACGTAATTCTAATATAGGGAATTGAAAGAAATTGAAATTATTATACGGAACTATATAAAATTATTAAAGTATTTTGGCTCAAAATACTGTGCATAAATACACATTATGATTAACCCTTTGCAATCGCATATACATAATTACCCTTCGGTACTACAACACAAGCAGGTGTAAATTGTTATCTGTGAAATGAGGGAATACTATGAGAATTGTCCGGTGATTAGGGTTCTAAGGTGTATATGTCAAGTGACAGTGTGAGAAGGAGACAGGTCCTATCAGAGTAAGGAGAAACCTATGGGTAGACGGGGAACTCCTAACTGGACACCAGAATGCCCTGGGGTGGGTTGGGGGGGGGGGGGGGCAAGACCTGTGGGTGTAGGGAGGTAGGGAGTAGAATCCACAGACAACAATACAGTTAAACCAGTCGTATTCTGCCTGTGGTGCAGAGCTTCTGGATGTTGAATACAACTGGATGAAAATACAATCCTATTAAGTGTTCATGTTTTTCCCTGTATCGCACAGCACTGCATGGTGTAGCAGGACAAATAGATGTACAGCCAATAATAGCGTTGAAAACACGCCTTATTGTTTTGGGCCTGGAGGATATAGGCTTTGGTGAAGGGTTTGACAAGATTCATCTCTGTTCAAAAGAAAGCAGCCGGCCAACGTCAGCCATCTCAAAGGCCCACACCCCCTATACTACTCATGACATAAGACATAGATCATATGGCGCCCTTACACATGTATTTCAATCAGATTCTAGTTTAAAGACCCTCCCACTTCACACCTCTCCCAGCAGGGAGCCTTGTTCGCAGACAGGTAGGACACTCACTACAATCTCCTAGCACAGCGGTGGTCCGATTGAGAGCTCACCTGGGAGAATGTGAAATATCGTGTGAAGTCTCGAGCAGCGTCAGTTGACGAGAGTCTGACGGTAGCGCCCCCTAGCCGCGGGGCAGTGAATTACACGGTGTAATCTGAGAGGCCCCGCTGTCCTATCTTAACTGGTGTCTGCCGCCCTGCATTGTCCACCTGCACAGAGGGGGGATTCGCTGACCATTGTGGCGATTGTCCAGTACCCAAACCTACCTGTACCTACCCCCTATCCCCATCCCACCACACCGACCCTTCCGCCCCAGGGTCAACTTCCCACACTGCTCCCACGCCTCCAAAGTATACGAGATATAACTGTCAAGTCTTGGCTGCATTCAGGGCCTACCACAAGACTCAATAAAGGGTGATTCCTCCGCAAAAAGTCAAATGGAAGTGATTCATATTCACGAGAGTAAGAAGTGATTGACAAAACAAACAGGGGTACTTTTCCATATAGAAAGCGAAAGCTGCATCTATAGTATGGGGTGGAGCAGGAGAGCATAGCACAACAAAAATGAAATAAGAAAAGGGGTAGAAAAAGTGGGAGAAGAAAGGGAATGTGAGATTATTAGATCATTGACGTACACATGTAGTACAGTATATGTGTAAATATAGTATGACCTGGGCGTAGTCTGTTCCCTATTATGTATACAATTACCTATACAATCAATAGCATCATCTTTCCGGAACCTTTATGATGAGGTATGTGCACTATAGGAGACAGGTAACACAGGTGAGTTTAGTGTATACCTGGGCTGTCATACACACGTCTTATCTACAACTCTGAGTACTCCTACTTTATGTCATACTCACCTCGGGGAGGGTGACAAGTCTGATAAGTAGGAGTTCTGAGAAGTATTATTTAAGTATACTTAACTATGGTTCTAAAAATTGGCAGGATACAGGGTTGATACACCCATGGGCAGTTTTATCACAGGGCTATTTAGTTAGTCCCATTAAATTCATTATTAAGAACTGCCCTTGCCCCTGCATATTTATATCTATTCAAATACCATTCTATTTGTACCCTTGGTGTCATCTTTCCTGCACACGCACATCTATTTTATTTAGATGATTTCTATAGATCACAGATTGACTAAATGGTGGTGTTTGTCTCTCTCCCCTCCCTTCAGGGATCTGATGCATAAGAAATGGTCCCTTCACTGTGCACATTCAGGTGTGAGGTTGATGAGTTAAGCGATTCTTAGTCATAACCGTGTGAATTAAGATGTTAGGGGTCATATCACTTTCATCGCTTTGTCCGGGAAATAGACCAAGACCAAAAACATATGAGTGCCACTATAAAAATGACTTCACAGCGGTAACTATGGTGTACCTATAGTTATTCAGGCCTTCCTACCACCGCTGTGGGATTTCCCACGTCTGGGACAATGAAGCCTGATAAAAGTCTCCTATTTCAATCACATTATGTTCAGATTAAAAAGTTAAAGGACTTCTCCCAGGTGCTATAAAGAGGTAGGTCCCTGTGCGCAGGTATCAATGGATAGTGCATGCTACAGATCCGGTTATTATAAAGATCAAGGTTTGTTCCCATGGCTTCCCCTTTCAGTATGTGAATTAAAGCATGGTTTTAGGTGGGCGGGGTTTAAGAGAAAAAGGTGGAAAGATCCTCATGATTCTGATAATCCTCTCCGATATTGCTTCATTCATGGATAGCTTTACATCGATTTCTTCATGTGTCAGCGATTTTTTGGTTTGGATGGGTTTATTTTTGGCTCTTTGAGTTTGGGATTTCCAGTATTTATGTTTTAAGAATGCTCAATGTTCATGAACATAATATGATTGGAGGTAAATAGTAGAGTATGACAGTGTGTTACCAGGATACGATCGGAATATAACGTTTAATCAGATACACCCTCATATTTCTGAAGCTTTTCATCAAATTATAAATTTTGAATTTTGAATCACGCGTTTCCATGGTTACCCTTTGGACACTTTTTATGAACACAAATAGAATATTTGACGTTGCAGAGGATGTCTTAGGCTTCAATATGATACTAAATATCGGAGACTTCGAATAGAAGGTCTGGGAATATAATTATTCTGAGAAATTTCTTTGATTTTCTAATTCTCCGGCCGCCGCTCCGGCGGTGACATATGACGGCGGATTACAGATAACTACACTTGTATCAATATATTGTCCCCTCATGATATGAATAACAACAATAATAATATATCATGTAAAACACAATGTAGTGATCACACTGTAAAAATTAGATGTACTCTTTACAGATTCACTCTGTAAAATTTAACGCTGATTCACCGTTATTTGGAATACAATGAAGCATCATAAATATCAGCCATTTCACAGTGGATCCTTGTTAAATGCTTAGCTGGTTTGGATTACAATGATTCAACGTAAATTCATCTCCTAATGTCAAATACCAGAGGGAGCCACATATAGTGGATCCTGCCAAAGATAGGTGGCCTGGTTTGTAAGAAGATTTTTCTGGAGAGTGTGAGCCCTTGAAGTGGAGTATACATTTTGAAATAATGGTAATTTTCAATTAATCTTTATGTTTGACAATTTAAAAATTCAATCTTGTGATAGATTTGATAAGATACCATGATCACTTGATAATATCCAGAAGAAAGTAGCTGTATGGATCTATACACCTATTTTGTGGTAACATACTATGCATATATCCCTATGTATCAATCCTATAGAGTAAAACCTCTTGTATAGGCCATGACTAGTATGCAAGTCAGATCGCCAGTGTGGCATATAGGATCAGGGCAAAGTCAAAGTATGGCTCATCCATAGGTTTTTAGATGTATACTGCAGTAACTAAAGTCACCATAATCAGACATTGTTATGAGGCTTATAGAATATTCACAAAGTCTGTAACTGGCAATAACGCTGAATCTCTGTATATTTGAATACTCTGAATTCATTAATGGTGATTCTACATAAAATTAACGGTGATTTAACATAAAATTAACGGTGATTCTACGTAAAATGAACAGTGATTCTACGTAAAATTGACGGTGACTGTCACCGTCAAAATAACGGTGAAAGTTATGTCCAAAAAGTTGCCGGTGATTCACCGTCATTCTGATGACATATTTTTTACAGTGCATTTATTCTGTCCATTTTTTAAATCAACCTAAAATATTGGCACATGATAAAACACAGGTAATTGATATGTATATCCATAAAACCACAGCACTGCCACCTGGTGAGTTACACAAACTCTACATCCACACCGGAAGTCCCACTCCGCTGGTTCCAGCAACAAGTCGCCCATTCCGCATGGCTGTAGGCCAGCTACCAACAGTCTGTGGTGTAGGGGGCGCTGGGGCGTGAGATGCAGACGCTGAGCCGTGAAATGTGTGCACACTTCCTTTGTGGTGGGGTCCTGATCCATCACCAAGGGGGGAGGGTGAGTAGCCTGCCCAACCAAGTGCCACCATTCATGTTAGACTGTAAGGGAGAAATTGCTTTATTCGGCCTAGAGTCACTCAATTCACCACGCCTTATTTAACTTTGACCACATCAGGGTGATTTCAGCGGTGATCTCAGTACGACTGCAGGAATTGATATCTGAAAGTACTTTTTTTATTGCAAAAGGATCACTTCTAATGGACAATCTTGGATTAATATTGTCAATAATATAATCTAAACCTAAAAGGAAATGTACAATATATATTTCACTTTTCGGTTTTAAATCTATTGTAGAGTACACATAATCATGTAGAGACATGTCATTGATTTATTGATACATTGATATTATCATTGTTCAGTGTCTGTACATGTATATCATTTTCGAGCCTCAAACGTCATTTAGGCTTTGAGCCTAGCTTCCTGGGCTACTTCATATAGTGACTGCTCCGTCGACCAGTGCTTCTTACATACTCAGTAGTACTGAGTATTTAACATGTGTAGGTTTTTCATAATAAGTTATGATTATAGGCTGATAATCACATCTTAAAGATGATAAATGCAGTAAGTAAGTAGGATAGGTACATACTTATGAAATTACACTAATGTATGTTCAGTCCAATTTATAAAGACCAGTCGGTAGAATAGGTATAGGTTGGCTGGCTATCCTTATCAGTTTATATTTGAGTGGAATTGCATTTGTATATGATATCATAGGGTTGGAGGTGACACAATTTGATGAATGTTTTTGTTGTACCGCATGACGTCGATGGAGATTAGTGGAAGCTTTCCTGGTGTTGAAATCTGGTAGATATATAGTATCATGAAACACTATGACAAAGAGACAGCTGTAGAGTGGTATACCTTCCTTTTTGTAAAACCCTTTTTTTTTTACATTTTCTTTGAATAGGTAAATGTGCGAAAGTTCTTATATGTCTCTGTCCACATCGTCCCAGATTACCAGCCCACAATCGAGGATGTTAAGATAATTCACATTTTCATTTTCGTCAAAGGATGTCAAATTACTCCTTTGATGTGTGTTATAGAGAAAATGGATATAAGTTGTGCATATCTCGGTAATCGAGGTACGTTTTCTGATTGTGGTCATTAGTGGTTTTCGATTATTCTCAGACAACTTGCACTGGCACAGGAAAAAATTATGTAACAGCTTTCCAATTCCCAACAGATGTATACATTGTAAAAACAGTCATTCTCCATAATTGCATTGGGCAGAGATTATAATACAGGGAACACATATTTTCAAGTGGAATATTATGCCTTACACTGTCTTATTATACGGGGGTAGGTACAAATAAGCTCGAATACCTTAATTGCTGTCTGTTGGCATGAGCGGCAGACGAGCAATGATAGTTGTTCAAATGACATGGTCTTTTTCTTTTAGACAATAACCCTTAGTAATAGCTATGGGTTGTACATATGTTGTGAATTATGTATTTCTGTCTGTCATATTAGGCCATAAATCACGTATGTTGTATAGTCGTGTTGTGTAGGTACAAAAAGGTAATGGACATAATTCTCCAAATGCAAAGTTAACATAACAGCAGTGTTGGAATTGGTTAATTGGCTATAAGGTTAATTGTCCGTCATTTTAATTTATTTAATATGGAATAAGGACCATGATCGACATGTCCATGTTACACCGATTTTAAGACAGGTCCATTGACATGAGCAACTAAAGACAATGAGGGGGGGGGGGCATAAGGTCCCTTGGAAATGAGATCCTCACTTTAGCCCCCAGCATATGGTGAATGCACAGCACATGTCACTGATATCACTGATGGGCACTGACATGATGCTGACATGACTGATGGGCACTGACATGATGCTAACATCACTGATGGACACTGACATGATGCTTACATTACTGCTGGGCGCTGACATGATGCTTACATTACTGATGGGCGCTGACATGATGCTTACATCACTGATGGGCGCTGACATGATGCTTACATCACTGGTGGACGCTAACATGATGCTGACATCACTGATGGGCGCTGACATGATGCTGACATCACTGATGGGCGCTGATATGATGCTTACATCACTGATGGGCGCTGACATGATGCTTACACCACTGATGGACGCTGACATGATGCTGACATCACTGATGGGCACTGACATGATGCTGACATCACTGATGGGCGCTGACATGATGCTTACACCACTGATGGACGCTGACATGATGCTGACATCACTGATGGGCACTGACATGATGCTGACATCACTGATGGGCGCTGACATGATGCTGACATCACTGATGGGTGCTGACATGATGCTGACATCACTGATGGGCGCTGACATGATGCTGATATCACTGATTGGCGCTGATGTGATGCTTACATCACTGATGGGCGCTGACATGATGCTGACATCACTGATGGGCGCTGATATGATGCTGATATCACTGATTGGCGCTGACGTGATGCTCACATGATGCTCACAACACGAATGAGCAATGACATGTATTTAGAGAATAGAAAACGATGTTCATCAGGTCGAGACTCTCTGTTGCTCTCCTTATAAAGGCTAGTCACCATCGTGCATTATATTGTCGTTATAAAGCTGTTTCACAATTTCCGTAGGTTTTCAAAGATTTTTTTCGTGGGTTTTAATGGTTTTCCGTGGGTTTGTATACTATCCACCTCTGTGGCCCTGTGCCCGGCCCTGTGCTCAGCGTGCAATATAACGAACGGCCACGTGACTTCTCTGAGGCTATAATGTTATAATGCACGGCTAACCGTTTTATAGATCACAATATGTAGACATAGATCTAGTGGCCAGCACAATGACGGACTTATATAATATAAATTAGCAACTATATCTAGGCACCGTATTGAAGTAAACATAAACTATCATAAAGGTTACTTGATCATCTTCTGCTTCAGCAATCAAAGGAAACGCTTAAGAACTAATAGTGATTACAAACGAAGCTCTCATGTGTAATTATTTTAATTTAAAGTAGATTAACCTGGTATTTCGCCATGGTCTATAAGCTTATCTACCGCATCGCCTTAGTACTTGTTGTATAAATTTATTTGTGGCTCAGTCTCACGACTTTGTAACTATTGGATCGTGTTTGACCGGGGTGATGTCTTTGACCGGGTGACGTCTTTGACCGGGTGACGTCTTTGATCGGGAGTATAGAAAATGCAATTTCTTTATTATTATTTTTTTTCCATATATCTACTATTTGAAAAATTACATGCCGATGGTTATTGCATAATATTTAGACAGTGCAGCTCTTCAAATGCACGTTATATAGAAAGTGACGCATTCGACTGGCAGAGAAAATGATATAACATATTGTTATAATGCACGTAATAGGGCATACATATAAATATAACAAACTTTCTAAATTGGTGGTCTAAATTTCCTTTTATATAGTGTTAAAATATCCTTTGACCTTTTCCACCCATTTCTTACTATATATGCCTAATTTATGATATAATAATGTTTCACGGTCAAAGACGTCACCCGGTCAAAGACGTCGCCCGGTCAAAGACGATCCAATTGTTACAAAGTCGTGAGACTGAGCCTTGTACCATTCGCCACTATGGCAATTGCCACCGGTGCCATGACCCGACCTTGTATTTTTGCTGGCTTTGGGTAGTGCTTCTTATTTTCTAGTGACCAGCAGGCAGGAACTGGAACTGACGGTGAGAGAAGTATCAAGTCGGCCCCTCATTGGTCCGAGCGACATCGCTGGTATCTGAGGGGCCATAACCGTATCACCTCCCCCGTATACCGTAGTGGCTTGAATAAGCGCACATGTACCCTGCGCTTATAGCTGTGTCACTTGTCGATCCTAGGAAATGTGTGTTGTCCCTTGCCAATTGAAAGATGTAGGTTTGTCCCTTGTCGCCCTTGTCCCTTGTCCATAAGGGTTAAAACGGCAGGCTCTTGTCGCCTTGTCGATTTTACCCGTCTGGGGCCCTATTATAGGTTGTCTGGCACGACTGTCTGGGAGGTTTGCTTGGATCATCTTTCTAACTGGGGCCATACGTATAGGCCTACTTATCCTCGAAACTTTTGCAGCAATGAAGACTCATACAGGGGGACCTACGCTTAGTTTAATAATTCTAAGTTAGATCCTTGATCCATGCCTTGTTTGATCTCCTAGTACATGTTAATTAAGAAAGATATGGTGCCATTAACCAAACATTCTTTCTTTGTGACTGAGAAACAACCCACAAGTGTGATGCTCTTCCTCGACATAATAATAATAGAAACTAACGGGGATGCATTTATTGATAGTTATTTCCACGTTAAAAAGAAGAAGTGAATGATATATAAAATAAATATGATATAAATAATGTATATATAGATCCCTTCAAAGAACAACCAGGGTGGGGGCCATGTGTACACAAACATTGTTCATCAATGATAACCTCCCGATCAATCAATAGCTTTGAACCATAGCAGTATTCTTCGTATGAATATACATTCCACTTGCTGACGTCACTAATATTTCCGGTGCACACACAGTTGTATTTTGAACCACTAACTAAGGGCAAGCACCAGATGTTTGCCATCGAGCACCTCTTTTTTAACTTAATATGATCGATATCCTCTACATCATCTAAAATACAACAGTCAGCCTTGGGGACGAAGCCACTGATTGTTGCAACCCCCCCCCCCCCCCCAATCCCCAATCCCTCTGTTCATTATGCTGGGTGCAAGGGGGAGGGGGGGGGGTAAAAAGATATGCAGTGAGATGAAATTCCTTAGAACTGGAAGGGTGCGGCAGGCCTTGGTCTTCCTCCATGTCGTTCATGCAATGCTGTAAGCGATGCTCATTCACCCTTTACTTTTTCGATCAGCAAACAAAAGAAAACCTCTCCATGTTTTACTTAAAGAGACGCTGTGGCGCGTCTCCGGTTGCGTCTTTTTATCGTCTGCTTTGTTCTAGAAGCTACTTTTTCAATTTTGATGTTTTAATAGGGACACAATAGATCCGCCGCCATTAGGGCCGTGCGCTTGGAGAGTGAGTTTTATCGACGCAGACGACATTTGGCGGCATAGTGTGCATTTCACTGGGACGCCGACTTCAAAAGCGCGGGAAACTACAAAGGGAGTCGTCTGTTGAGTGGTACAGGTGGATTAAGACACAGGTACACCTGTCAGAGGTGATGGGCTGTCGATACCTGTACACCACCCCACCCTAAGTCAACTACCTATGTTCCTGTACAGACCCCCCCCCCACACACACACACACACACACCACACATACACACTGTTTGGATGTTCAGGTATGCTGTGTTGAGGCCAGAGTGATTGTCATTTTGCTTCGGATATGAATTCATTCTTGTAGAGCCTGTAAATGGACTTATTATCCACAATCATAAACTTGGAGACCCTTTAGGGAGTGGTCATTTGTTAACAACAGGGGGGTTGGTGGATTTGGGGGGGGGGACCAAAAAAATTTGGACCCCTTGAAGGGGGGGACCAAAAAAATTTGGACCCCTCTTGAGGGGGGGACCAAAAAAATTACACTCCTTTTTAGCTAAAAAGCCTGCGGGTTACTATAGCTCAAAGGGGTCGGCCGCGCTCAATTTTAACTTACCTGAGGGGGGGACCAAAAAATGTCGACCCCTCCCATGGGGGGGACCAAAAAAATGTTGACCCGCTCACGGGAAAATCCACCAACCCCCCCCCCACCTGTTGTTAAAAAATGACCACTCCCTTATATCTATGCCACAATAAATCCATCTGGATGTATTCTTGTTCACAAAACGTATTCACCAAATAATAAATTGTGTAAACCCAGCTCCCGTGACCCTTTCTTTTCCTATTAGATAGGAGGGATGGGTTAATGACTGTCCACATTAAATCCATCTGCGGATGTATTGTTGAGGTCAGTTAAGAGTTTCCAAGGTTCATTGAGACCATTTTGAATGGTGTCGGTCCACATTAGGTGCATGGGGATATAGAAAATTATCAGAAAGGGGTGACCCGTTTCGGGATTTTGTTTTGAAGACACCGTCACCCCTATCTCTATTTTGGGCAAATTAATCTGTAGAAATAGATGGCCTGGGTCATGTTTCGTCGCTAAATGCAAAGACCCTCCAACCCCAGCCGGTGACATCATTTGTAAACGTTGCATTGCAGTTTTCACTGATGATTACCGGGTGAAAAGTTTGACATTATACAACTCGAAATGCAGGACTGCTGTCTGGAATATGCCATAATTACATACATAGTTGTAACCATGGCAACCTAGACATGAGAATACACGATGAATGTGATCCATGTGGGACAAGTCAGTTAAGAGGTAGTATTGAAGTGTGTACAACAGAATAGGTGTGGGGGGGTGGGAGATAAAAAGTTAACACGACTTGACAGTAAATGTTTGAAGGCGGAAGTGGCCGAGTTTCGCTGGTAGCGGTGAGTCTGTAGTTTTTCAGCGTCCCGTAGGTGGCGCTGGGGTCTTGTTCCCGCCGAGTTCTTGAGTCATTACCGAGAGATTTTCAATCTCTGATAATGACAACAAGACAAGTCGTGTACAATACAATGGATTTTTAATCCTGATGTAAACATGAACATTAACATACAATCAGGATAGTAAGATGTAAATATAAAATAAATAAAAGGCTGAACACTGTTGGCCTATATGTAGTAAAATAACATAAACAGTAAATACAAGTATACCGGTAGTATAGAGTGATGGTAACCATGGTTACTGGTGTTACATGAATGGTAACCATGGCAACGAGATTATAGTATAAAGTACCGGTAAATATGAAGGTAACCATGGCGACGATATAAGTGTGGTAACCATGGCAACCTAGACATGAGAATACACGATGAATGTGATCCATGTGGGACAAGTCAGTTAAGAGGCAAATAGTGTCGCTAGTGACGCAGCGACACGTGATGACTGGGTGGAAGGAACATATGGTCGCATACCAGCGGGAGAGGACCATGTCCCGTGTTTAGTCACATCTTGTTTATCTGCACCCGAGGCAATGGCGGCCTGGCTCCCTCCACGTCTGAGGGAGTGACCTGAGAATTTGGGTCCATATGGGCAGCCCAGGGCAACCAGTGAGTCACGTATAATATTATTGAAGACCGAAGGTGTCAGGGGGTCACCGTTGAATAGCATGAAAGCCGGGGTGTGAGGCGAGGCTGGTAGTTGGTGTACATAGTCTACCCAAGCCTGTGTAGGGCAGGCCGGGGAGCCCTGGATGAGTGGTAACGAGAGTACTGCAGGTGGGGAATTACATGATATTGTCTTTGAAGATTTAATAACCACTGTTAAACCTGAAGGGTGGAATGTAATGTCTCCTCTGGTGAGGGTGTGTGGACCCGACCAGAGGGTGACGGTGGGAGAGAGTAAGTTTGATGCTCTCAGAAATGAGAAATAACCAATACACAGGGCTGCCTTCACTGGGGCAGAGTAGGGTATAGTATTGAGGTATTGGCAGAGGAGTAATAAGTCCTGTGGGGTGAGAGTAGGGGCTGGTGTAGTTGTATGTGGTCTGGTAACAAGACCACCTTTGTACACTGAGATAGCTTCATTAGAGGTGAAGGCAGATATATCACCCCCTCTCGCAGTAATCCATTTTTTAGCACCAGAGATGTAGTTCCTCCTGGACCCGGGGGCGGCCAACGAATTAGCCAAAAACTGGTGAAACATGGCAGCCTCGGGGATAGAGGGACAGAGGGGGTCAACACTGTAATATACCACGAAAGTGAGGTAATAAGTTGCCTGCCTGGAGGCGTTGACCTTGGAGGCCTCTGTCATAGAGGCATTAAAAGATGCCACTGTTTGAAGTCCTAGTCGAGAATCTGAAAATACATAATTCAGATGGGGTCAAATAGGGGGAGTGGTCGGAGGGCTGTGATCTTAGAGAGACCACGGCGGGCCACCTCAGCCGCAGCGTACTGGCGCTTAGACTTTAGGTGTTGTCTGCTGAGGGCATCAGCCAGAGGCAGATCCTCCCCTCTCTTGTGTCTGATCTGGATGGAATGATCGCGCTTAGCTGCCTCCAGCCAAAGTTGTCTAGAGCACATGGCGAGGATGGTGTCCGTAGCTTTACCAGATTGGAGGGCATGGCTGGACGCCATATTGTCTGTGTAGATAAGAACCCTATAGCCTGCAGTATCATGTGGTGTCAGGGTACGGTAGGCCGTCACCAGGTTGACAGCCTCAAGGTGGACTATCAGGGGGTATCTCTCCTTCTCGGTATTGGTATACTGGTGGGAGTAGTAGCTGACATCACTGTTGCCGCCACCGCCAACCAGGGTAGAGTCACATTCCAAGACGATGTCAAACTGTGGAGGTTCGAGAAGGTGGACGCCATTTGACAGGCGTGCGTAGTGATAGAACCACCTCACATCTAACCGGAATGATGGTGAGATGAAGACCAGGCCCTTCTTGGGTGCATGTCGAAGTGTCTGAAGGATCCGGCAAATGAATTTTCTCGCCGGGGGAATGCACTTTGCCACGTGGACGATTTTACCGACTAGGGACTGGATGTCCTTGACTGTAGAGAACCTGGTTCCAAGCCACACTGAGCACTCTTTCTCTATATCACTGAGTTTGGGGTCAGGTACGGTGATGGTCATATTGACTGTATCAAACCTGAAGCCTAACCATTCGAGGCATTGTGTGGGAGGTTGGCATTTCTTTGGGGACAGCTTGAGTCCCAAGTCATCACATAGGTTGAGGAAGGCCGTATAGTCACGATTAGCCTGTTCCAGGGTTTGGGCCGCGCCGCAAAAATCGTCCAAGTACGATAAGGACCAATGTCCACCCTGAGCCAGCAAATACACGACAGCGTTGGTGGTGCGCTGGCAGGCAGATGATGACAGGCGTGCCCCAAAAGAAGGGCACAGGTCCAGGTAGTAGGAACCTTCGTACTGCATGCCAAGGAGTGGGAGGTCGGCGGGATCTGTCCGCCACTGGTGATAGGCGCGGGACAAATCCCCCTTCCATAAGTAGCAGCCACGTCCAAGGAGGCGGATCTTGGTGGAGAGATCCTCTACCGAGGGGAGGGTGTAGGGCCGAAGCTTGCCTTCTAAGCAGTGCTTCGTTATACCCCCATTGACCCCTGCCCCATCCGGGTATGACAGGTCTAGGACTACCCGTCTCTCTAGGGAGTCACGTTTAGGTGTGGTCATAAGTGGGGCTGTGTAAGTCCAAGGGATGAAGGGAGGCTCAGGGAAAGGGCCGAGTAGTCCTCCAAGTGCCAGCTCTTCTCGTATAAACGCTCGTACTTGTGGAGCATATTTAGTGGCAGTGTTATGATTGGTGTTGTTGTATGGTGGGGCTGCCGGCCCGGTGAAGCCCACTGGCCACCCGTAGCGTAGGAAATCCACCAACTCGGTATCATGATAGTCCGCCAGTAGTGTCTCCCACCTGTGGAGATGGAGGGCAGTAGGGACTGTAGCTCTCACTCCAAGGTGGTTTGGTAGTTTGGAGTTGCGGACAGCTGTATACAGTGATGCATATTGTGGAAAATTATCCCAGCATTTTGGGTTGAGTATGGGCCAGAATGAGTCCTTCAGTGGCGCATACTGAGCTGGGGTGGGTCCCACTGGGGGTATGTCTGACAGGATCGGGTCAAACTCCGAGTGTGTATGACCATGCTCACCTGTGTTACAAGTGACCGGGAGTGGAGGGTCAGTTTTACCCAGGTGTAGACCAGGGTGGGACATCTGGGTAGCAGTCACCAGGTTGGGCAGTCCAGCGACACCTGCTAGTACGCCATCATCACACGCCATGGGTGTGGTGACAACAACAGGAGGAACAGGTGTAGTACCTATAATAGAACAGCCAGGGGCCGTATAACAGTTTTGATCACGTGGTCTCGCTGTAGTGGGGTGAACAGGAACAGACAGGCTCTTAGTCCAGTGGCTGTTCGTGTAGAAGGCAGTAGGCAGTGAACCAGCTGGTAGGGAGGGGTAGGCTATGTGTGTAGTAGCGCTACCGCTCGTGCTGGAGGTAGTAGGAGTAGTCAGTGGACAGGCCGAGTTGTCAGGTATAGCAGTCTGGGTGTTTGAGCCGGAGAAGACAACCGGCTCAGGGACGAAAGGAGGCAGGGCCCCTGTAGCTGGTCTTTATGTTACAAGACGTATATGGGTGTGTGTGTACGAGTTGCAGTGTGGCACGGCACCAGTTACAGTGGTGACCTTGCTGCACACCGTTCACAGTGTGGCCGTCCTCTTTTACACAACTGGCTGGTGAATTATACGCCTCACAGGCAGCGTCCGTACGGCCGGTTGAGGATGGGGCACGCCTCTTTATCCTAGTGGCGACTGGTATAGAGGGGTGCCTGACCTGGGCGGGGGCAGCAGCTGTAGCAGCGGCAGAGCCAGCAGCTGCAGCCGAGGTAGTGTAGGTCCCAGCCAAACGTATAGCCCGGGTAGTGGCCCTGGTCTTAGCCTGTTCAGCAGCAATCATGACAGCGGAGAGTGTAGGATATAGCTTACCGGGCCTAAACCTGGCGAGCTCGGATCTGGAGGCAGCTATTGCAGGATCATTCCACGTAGGATCGAGAGGATCTGACCAGCGGATGGTGCCCTCAGCGACGCCGGAGAGCACCTCCTCCGACCACTCCCTCACCTGCTCCCAATCAAAGTCTTTCGCGTCAAACAAGACCTGATTAAAGTGCTCCATTATCTTAGGCCTATCACACAGGGGGGTTTTATCATCAAGGGCCAGCATTTTCAATCCATAAAGGTACTCGGCTAGATCTAGGGAAGCTAGGGATGACTTTGTACGGGTCGGGCCCCTAGTTATGAAATCATGTGGATGGCTCCGTTTACCTTTCATGCCCGACATGTGTTGGGCCGTGTCGAGCAGGGCTTGCACCCGCATCGTGACGGCCGGGTCATGGTTGACAGGCATCGACACTGGGCGCATATCAGCAGGCACCTGCAGGTGTGAGAGAGACTGCATCACAGCTTGGACAGACGGTTGTGGAACCTGCTGAAGGGGAGCAGTATAGACAGGTGCCGGCTGAGGCGTCGGGATGGCACGAGTAGCAGCAGGCCCAGTGTAAGGCATAGAGTACCCCGGGGGCATCTGGACGTGTGTAGCTGTAGCAGCGGGCTGGGAGTAGACAGCCGCCGCAGGGTGAGATGACACTGGGTTGACAGCGGGCACATGTAGGGTAGGAGCCGGGGCCGTGGGCGTCACGCCGACGGTAGGGGCTGTCGGGGCAGACAGCACGTGTGTGACAGCCGGGGTCGGGTCCGGTATGACGACCACAGGCGGTGCAGTAGTAGTCGCCGTAGCAGCGGGACGGGCGTAGGGGGTAGTAATCCTCCCAGAGGAACGAGTAGTAACCTTACCTCCCCCTGGAGTACTAGATGACACAGTGACTGTAGGCGACGGTGTGGTAGCTGCCGTCGTTACTGTAGCCCGAGGAAAAGCAGCGTCCAGGCGGCCGAGTATAAGGTCAGCTGTAGACTTGACACTAGTGACAGCGTTCTCCAGGCCGTCCATGCGGCCGGTGAGGTCGACAACTTTATGTGACAGCTCCGCTGTGGTCCACTTACTCTTCTCAGGCCTCGCCGCCTTCTTCGCCGTACCACCCGGCATATCGATACCGATGGATGGTGAAAAATAAAGGTATTAAACCTAACTTAATGTAGATAAAAAGTTAACACGACTTGACAGTAAATGTTTGAAGGCGGAAGTGGCCGAGTTTCGCTGGTAGCGGTGAGTCTGTAGTTTTTCAGCGTCCCGTAGGTGGCGCTGGGGTCTTGTTCCCGCCGAGTTCTTGAGTCATTACCGAGAGATTTTCAATCTCTGATAATTACATACATAGTTGTTACCAAGCCATTAAGCCACTAAAACATCGTTTTATTATAGGCTGTGGCTCACGAACTTGGGCCAATGTTTTCGTCTATGACCGGTTGCAATCTGCGACCGTGTGCAATCTATGACCAGGTGCAATCTATGACCGGCTTGAAAGAAAACGGTTTATTTAGGGCAGATGTGGCTAGAAATTGAAATGAAATGAGTGATATAATGTTTTAAACACCCATTAACATTGTCCACCAGTATTTACATCTTCATCTAAAAAAGTCAAGCCGGTCATAGATTGCACCCGGTCATAAATTGCACCCGGTCATAGATTGCACCTAATCATAGACGAAAACATTGGCCAAAGTTCTTGAGACACAGCCTTTAGTACATACTACGCGCATCACACAATCGTGCATATTGGATAGATTTCTTCTTGACGACTTCTAGTGAAAACATGATAAATATTGACAAATATAGACATAATATTTGGTATCGAAGTGAAGCGTATAGTGCAGTATCAGTCGTGTACAGGGGCTTCGAAAAATCTCAAATGAATAAACTCTTCACTGTTAAATGGTAAATTGTGTGCCCTCTTATTTCCCTACCGATTATATGTTCCTTGGAAATAAAAATATTCTTTCTTTTTTAAACGTATCCATGCCAACATTGTCATATTTCTCAGCCTGGTGACGACAAACTCATTTATCTCTGTGGCCTACCGGTAAATATCCTAACAGAGGAATGTCTAGTGCCTCACTTGGCCGCAGCATGGCGCCCCTGGGGCTTCCATTGATCTTGTATCTCCCTGATTGGCCCCAGAGGTCAAGGGTCAGACAGTACAGACACCTGCCGGTAGTTAAAGGCACTACAAGACGTATGTTACGTCACACTCTGTCCGTCATCAAGGTACGTCACCCAAAAGTCTTCTCAGATGAGCCCCTAAAATCAAAGGTTTTATGACTCAGAGGCGATGTTTCCGCCTTACGTAAGCCGATAGATGCTTCCGGATTATTGATTATGGCTATTGCTGTATCCAACCAGATGGTAACTATATTGCCTCTGATTTAGTATGCAATCATTTGATTTACCACCTTCAATACAGAAGGGATTTGGAATACCTAAGGTTCATCGAGAATCAAACCTCAGTTGTAATTGATCGCTAGGTCCACTCAATATTGTGCGGAACGGAACTGTTTCTTCTGAACCTCTTGCTTTAATATGATCATAAAATTTAGTTGTAAGAAGATGAAACAGAGATTTCTTTAATGATTTATTATGTGTTTGTGACAATATGGTAATAGGTCTATGTGTGTATCGATATTTCTTTCTTTTTTCCAAGCATCTTATTAGGTTAAGAGACTGCAGCGAATATGTTTAAACTCGTTAAATCTATTGCATTTATTCTTGTAGAACCAATATGTAGCGGCAACCAGTGAGTCGATAACAACGCACTATAGTTACCCAGGGGGGAGGGCACTCCCTATCTTTGTACATCTTTTCTATAGTAGCTATGTGTGAACATCACCTCAAATTCAGGACCTTTATCACGGGAGGCAAATTAACAAAATAGCACCCTTTTTACAGGTAATTAGCAAAATAAAGTACCCTAATCGAGGGGAACCATGACAGAAATTCCCTTATCAAGGATGATCAATAAAAATTATAGAAAATATCCCGCAAAATGTAGACCTAAACCTTGCCCCAATACACAAGAACCATAAAAATCTGTCTCTAATGTTGAGAAATGGTAGATTGAATTGTCATCTGCCTTTTCATTGGAATCGTGTTCACACATAGTACTATGCTGAGGTAGTGCCCCCCTCCCCCCAGGATAGTTACACACCAAGAGTGTACAGGTGTAGCAACCTTCAACAAACAACAACCCCCTATTCAATACTTAGATGCTATCTCCATTTAATGACCTGTGTTTTGTATTCTTCTCCATGCCACAATAATATCAGTTAAATCTGCCACTAACCACACCTCCTCATGCGTATCGCCATGTACAGAACACCACGAGGACATACTGCCATCTGCTGACTGTCCACCTAACTTTACGACATCACACTAACCTCTTTTACGACACTACACTAGCCTTTTTTCACTCTATATTTCACGCACAATGTGACCAGCGGCTTGCAGTCATAATTGATGCCCGGGGGGGGCACTTGAATTCTTTTTGACAGGGGTGTGCGGCTGGACCTCTGACAACCCTTACCCTTGTTAGGGCGATTTTGATGCCAAAAAGTTACCCTTGTTAGGGCATTTTCGGTCAAAAGTGCCTAGGTTTCGGTAAAAAAGCGATAAAAGGTAGATTTTGATGCCAAAAAGTTACCCTTGTTAGGGCATTTTCGACCAAAAGTGCCTAGGTTTCGGTAAAAAAACAATAGAATAACCCATGTTTGTGTAAATCTGCTGAAAAAATTACCCTCTTGCGAAGAATTTTGTTGAAAACTGCGACATTTTTTGTGAAAACGGGCAAATCTTGGCGAAAACCCGGACATTTTTGTGAAAAGTAGACCCTTGTTAGGGCGATTTTCATGAAAGTGGACCCTTGTTAGGGCGATTTTTCTGTGTATACAAAATATACTAAGTGCCCCCCCCCCGGAAATTGATGCCCACTCTGAACGCGTGCCGTCGTCAAAAGCCTATTGATGCATATCGACCAAAACGAGGCCCTGACCTTTCCCAAGGCACCAGTAGACCCACTCTCCCATCACAACCCTCAACCCGCCATAGGAAGTATGCAGCCCCGGGAACTGCTCGGAGAGTTGGCCAAATGTCGTCTGCTGGCGTCACGTGACGCGGCAGTGGACTTTTGGCGGGAATCCAGCTACCGAGACGCTAAACTGGCGCCCCCTGGTGGAAGAATAACCGGAAGGGGCAACAACAATCGATGTTTCTGCGCATGCTCGGCAACTTTTGGGGACAATGGAACGCAGGGAGCGAGGCCGGCTTGGCTTTGAGGAGGGTATGATTAGCTGGAGGTCAATGACGGCTGTGGTTGGTTAATCCTTGGTCACGTGAGCGCGCTGGTTACCTACAGTAGCTACTAAAACAACACCGAGTGTAATGGCGGGGAAGGACACAAGCAAGGTCAGAGCCTGTCAGCTAGAGACACTCCTCTAGAGTGTGTGTATGTGGCAGTATGACAATGGGTGTACCACAAGAGCAAGCTTGGAGGTATATTATGAGACATGATCTGATGATATATAGTCTCTTTCACCTTGACGTATATGTACAACCTTGTGTTTTCCCTATGGCATATCAAAGTATTTTCAATGCTGTATATTCCATCGGGACCTACATCTATATATTTCGAATACATTGTACATGTTACATGATTGTATTATACATTGTTTGACATTTAAAACGTTTTAAACTCTACTTTACATCACAATTATCCCGCAAACCAACAGCTCATTGTCAGTAGCCTGACTATTATCTTTATATTAGAGAGCTGTCATTATCTATGGCAGGGGGTAGCAAATGGGCGTGTTTTTTCAGGGGGGGGGTCAAAATGGGGCTTTTTCTTTTAACCTATTCAAGTACATTTTTGCACTTTGGTCACACGTGTATACGATGTTAGTGCTCCAGACAGACAAACACATGCTAGTTACGAGGGAAACAATTAATATTTGATTCCCATCTCATTAGCTGGCTGTTGACCTATCTGTTATAACTGAGGCGTGGAGGGGGTCTTGTCTGGTGTATTGTCTTTTAGCTCATGTCCTAACCACACCAGCACGCCAGTACCAGGAGTCTATGCCAACATTATGGCTTGCCCTTTTAACCTATTCAACACATGGTCACACCCTGATGCCACACACTGTCGATGCCAGAACACACTTTTTGTACAGATATCGTCCAGCCTCATGTGCAGCAACTTCATAGGCGGCGGAACAAGAGGAGGGGGGGGGGGTGGGGCTGGGGCTGGGGCTGGGGCTGGGGCTGGGGCTGGGGCTGGGGCTGGGGCTGGGGCTTGGGGGCTGTACTGGTGGCGGGGGTCCGAGTAGGGGGTCCGAGTATGTTTTTGAAACAAGAAACTGTAGACTCAGCATATCCTACAGGATGCACACAATCTCAGGGTATTTAAATTCCCAATTTATGAAAAGATACATGTAATACTCACCTCCATCAGAACACACAATTCATATATATTATAAAAATATCTAAAATTGTCTTTGGTTCATATACTTCAGACCACGCTGAATATAAACAATTCCAAAAGTTTCCTTGGGTCTAAACCATAAGACCCCCAATTTACCTTCCTCCAACAAACGCATAACTGACTTCTTCCCCCGCTCCTATATATATTTCCAGCTGAGGGCTATCTGGTTTAAACAAATATCGTTTCTTTTTGGCTTCTGTTTAAGTGTGATGTACCATTACATGTATCACCATGCATTCCACATGTGGTATGGACATGACAAATTACAAAGTTCTTTTGGGGGGGGGGCGTGAGTTAATCAGATAAAATGGCACCACTTTTCAGCGAAAGGGAAATGCTGTGAATGATAGTTTAAAGGGGGAGGGGCAACTCTCAATTCACACATACTTGACGTCTATGACTACTCAGCAACCTTAACTGGAGTCATTACCACTGATTACCGTTATGACCCGATATCACCCCCCTGCCCTCTTCCCCCAGGCTCTCACTATTATTCCCACCCTCCCTGTACACCTATAAACACCTTCTGCATGGCTCATACAGACCGTTAACTGACTTCATGTGGCAGGGGGCGGCGGAGGCAAGGAGCCAACTTTTAATGGATACAATGTAATTCTTCATTCTCATCATTTTAATGTTACCACCAACCAACCAATCTGCACAATCTGATAACAATTCGTTGACGGTGCATGTGTAGACGGCTTATAAATGTGTAAAGGAACCACGTCGTGAATACAATACTAATACCAGTTAACAGAGACACATACTTGAATAATGGCTTCTATGGAACAAGCATTACGAGATGCCACATAACCCCCCCCCCCCCTCGACACCCCAGCCCACGACGGTCACCCCACCGTGGGAAAATGCTACTTGACAGCCGGGTGACGTTATGTGTTAACATCGCGACCCAAGTACATAATAATGATGGCATGATTTATTTCGTAACGCCTGGAAGTGCTATAAAATAAATGATTTGCCTCAAAATTAAAAAAATAAAATACCATTTATGATTAGCATGACGAATAGCACTTCATATTATCACAGGTTTTGTGTTATACCAAACTTAACATGAAACATATGTAGTTGTGTCCAGTTATGGCTCGAAGTTTGGACACGCTGAAGTAACAGAAAACTGCTATTAACATGTTTGTTATATGGAATTACTGATAGCCCTGAGTTTACTTTCCTGGTACACAAAAATGTACGAGTAGAGAGGAGAGAGAATGAGAGGGGGACAGCTTACCAGGAGAGACAGAGACAGACAGACAGAGACAGACAGAGAGACAGATAGGCCGATGCAGAGAGATAGAGGGGGAGAGGGACATAGAGAAAGAGAGAGAGTGAGAGAGAGAGAGTGAGAGAGAGAGAGAGAGAGAGAGAGAGAGAGAGAGAGAGAGAGAGAGAGAGAGAGAGAGAGAGAGAGAGAGAGAGAGAAAAGAAGGAGAAATAGGTACTGACATGGAGAGAGGCATTGGGGGCAGGACTGGAGGCTGGGGAGGTGCTTCCTCCCCTCCTCCTCCTGCTCCTTCCCCTCCTCCTCCTCCTCCTCCTCCGTCTCCTCCTCCAGGTGCACCAGCCCGCCCCTCCAGGAGTTACCTGCAGGAGACCACGCCCCCAGTACAGGTAACACAGGTGAGTGGGCAGGTAGGGCTGATGGCGCCTTTGTTATATATAACTTACCTGTCTGAGATTTGAATCATGGATGCCTATGTACCTGCATTTACTGTTACTGGCATGGATAAAGTGTCAGTTTAAGTGCCTATAGTATACAATATCTGTGCAAAGTTTACGTGGTTCAGGTAGTCACATATTAGTCGCACACTTGTCATCATAAAATAACAGCACCATCAATAATGGTGTGTGCAATGGACTGAAAAATACTCCCTTGAATTCATGAAATGATAGCATCAAGAGGTTGGAAGTAGGTGCTATCGAAATGATAAACATGGTAGTGCATTTTATAATGAGCACTATACAAACAGTTGTGCAAAGATTCCTTACCTTTCCCCATCCTGAATAACTCATTTCAGAATCGATTGAAATTATTAACTATCTGCTCAGTAAAAATGTAAAAATACGTTGCTTACACAAATTAAGCTCATCCATATAACATCTTGTTTTAGCATAAACGATCTTTTACTTAATCAAGGAATTGAATAATTCTTTGGTGATATTGCATGGGATGGATGAATAGGATAGGCATACGCAAGTTTAACAGCTTAGAGGAAAAATGATTAAAGTAAGGTAAGGGAGTATGATATTAATTAATAAATATAGGAGGGGTGTAAAAAAAAGTTCTACCACACCTGAAATGGGGGGGGGGGGGTAGTGGGTAAAGTATTCTGACCCCTCTTCCGAGAGGGGGATGTATTAGGGTCAGTGTCTTACAATAGTTCAAGGGGGGGGGGGGCGAAATATTTCTGGCGGCTTTGGCAAGGTAGGCGCGAATTATTCCGGGCACTCTAGAGAAGGTGGGGCGTAAAAGATATTGCGCATTTAACCATCCCAGCCCCCTCCCTTGTTAATTAATGAACACTCCTTAAATAAAACAGAACAGTCAGTGTTAGAGATACCTGAGACACAAAGGGTCTACTTTTTTTTTAAACATTATATACTTCTGAAGCAGGTCAGGTACAACAGTCAGTAACAGTTCCGGGGTCATTACCTGTAGTCTACAATCTGACACTGTTCTCTCATTACACATGGCTGTGTCAATAGTGGGGTTGGAGGTAGAGGGTATGAGGGTAGGGGATCCTGATGTTTTATAGAAATCACTCATAAATCACTCAGAGATCACTAGGATCAATCCCTGCCCTCTGATCATCCTCCTTACTCATCCCTGCTTGCTACCCAACCCTCCGGAAACTGTAGTTACAGCCGTCATCAAACCATGGTAACATGGACCCCCCCGGGTGGAGGCTTCGTGAGTCAATGCGGCACGAGGTAAGGGGCTATAGTATAGGGTTGTAATAGGTGGGTTGCAGCCACATGCTGGCAGTAGCAGCGACGAGGAGGAGACATTTGTATTTTCAAGATTGGATCAACGATATAGGAGTGTTGGAAATTCTGGCGCATCAACCATAACGAGACTAGGCAATTTGCCATAATTTGCAATATCTGAGTTTTGAGTTCTAAATTCATTTTATTGGCATGATTTCTTTAAACGCAATGTCTTAAAAATACAGCCAAAGTATTTACCCAATATGTATGAGCCGCCATATTGTCCCTATGGACAAATTATGGCGGCCTATACACAGTGCAGAGACACCAGTTACAGTGCCATATTCAGAGGGGGGTATAAGGTCAGGTAGATCTGACTGTGATAGTGTGTATGTGGGGGTGGGGGCAAGGGTAAGTGGAGAAGGGTGTGGGGTGTGTAATTGTTACTTAATTTGCCCATCTCCTTATGGGTATTATGGGTAATGCTGGAGGGTGGGGTCGGGACGCTGTGGTTTGGCGCCGTCAGACGAGCCCATACACCGGAAACACGAGCAAGGTGTGCCGGGAAGGGCGGGGAGGTCATGTGACATGCTGGAGGAGCTGCTCTGTGCCACACCCTGTCTGTAATACAGGGTGTATAAGTACTACAGCAGATCCTCCACGGGGTGAGGGGCCGGGAAGGGACAACGCCCCTTAACAATGAACAATGGCGGGAGTCCTTCATGTTTCTTATTTTTATCTCCCTTTGTTTAAGACTGTATTACCTTATGTATATATATAAATAATATTATATTCCCGGCAGTCATCTTGAATCTAAAACCAGCATTTACATTTATAATGTTACATGGGATATGGTTACATATTACATTTGCCCTGTATGCCCATTGGGATGAAAATGTTATCCTTTTTCCGATGGCTTTGGACTAAACAGCATTTCCGTATACTGCTTACTGCTCTTAGTTTCCCGCCATGGACTGTTAAGATTTGGTTTAACATATTCAATATGATAATTATTAATATTCCGACATATCAGTAAGAAACCTGCCCCATCCAATTTAATTTTAAAACAGTTCCTCGATCTATAGATCATTAAGGATACATATAGAAGACATTTAAATCAAATCAACAAAAGCCATATTTTGTATACTTACTTACACTCCGATACATACTATTCAAACTTCAGATGTCCATAAACTGGAACACTATTAACATGTCTAATCGATAATACTAAGGCGCCGATTGACCCCTTCATTTGATGTTTTCTCATGAGATAATTCTTAAATTCAGCAACTTCAATTCTGCAACGTCAACCCCATGACTGAGAAAATCCTATGTGTCCATGTACTACTCACACCCCGTCATAGCCTCACAGCACGCCCATATTGAGCTACATACATACTAGCCACAATACCCCTGTGAGTAGCTCTGGGTAGCTCGCGTGTGGCGCTAAATAACTTGGCTGTGTTGAGAGCCAGCATGTCTCAAACGTGTTAAAAACACGGCGGGAAATGAAGAATGGCCGGAAGCAGGCTGACACGGCTCCCACTCGTGTCCCGCGTCTCTGTGGTGTGTAAGGAAACCGCCAGGTGGCGCGTCCTTGTTAAAAAGAGTAAATAGTTCCCCCACAAGTCTTTTACATGCAGTCAGAGCCCTCCTATCAGTTCCAGTCATGTCCTCCCCTCCCCCTCCACACACGCACTCCCATATTGGTATCCACCGCACCAGTACGTATATGAGTTGTGATAATGTTATTAGAGTACCTCTTGTTCATTATATTCAAGCTTACAATCCGCAACCCTTTCGATTTATGCACTCATTTATGCACTCGATTATTTTTTTACCAAATTGCACCCCCCCCCCCCCCCCCAATCACAAGTTTGCTTACTCACTCAATGTGACTCACTCACTCGGCCAACCCTTGATCCGCTCACCCATCTACTATTATACCACTAACTCCCTCAATTACAAACTCAGTCAGTAACCTCTCATTCCATCCTCTATATCGCTCATACACACCGCGGTCCCATTGGCGGTGTTGCTCCGGCCCATGGCCCGTGTCTCGTGCAGAGGCGGCGTGAGAATCGGCCTGCAGTACGGGAGCAGCAAACACTACAAGGTGTTGTTTTTAATCAGGAAGCCACTCCCACAAGATGCCCTCTGTGGGGGCCCCTGGGTGGCCTCTGTGGGCTGCTTGTGGCTAAAGGGAGGAGGGGGTGTCAGGGAAGCTGGGGGAGGGAAAGGGAACGGTCACACATGATGTCACCGGCTAGGAGGTGGGGGTGAAGTCCTTGTGCCTGGGTTTCGTTATAAAACGTGACTTGGCAATGTGTATTTGTACTGGTCAATTTTGACCAGAATTGTGCCAGAAGGTAGGGCAGATTATAAAAAGTTCCCAGAATAGTTGATGTCATTTGTGAACGTTCCCAAACAGGGGAGGGGGAGGGAGAGGCCATCTTGCTCGTCTCTTGTACTACCAGGGTCTGTGTGAAACCAACATGCGGAGATCCAACACACGGCGCTTGATTCTAGCTTTACCAGCTTTTTCTCTCTCTCTGTTTTCTCTCTCCTCTAGTTTCCCTGGCCTGCTTGCCTGTGTGGGTCCCAACTGTAACCAAGAATACCACAGGGGGTAACAAGCCTCAGCGGGCCACATGCATGCCAATAACACCAATGGATGTGGGAGCCAATGAAGGAGCCATTGTCGGCAAAAAACCATCCCTTCCTCTCACAGTACCAAACATCCAGGCTTGTCTTATTAATTCAGCCCCTATAAGTCAAAGCATGGCTCTTTGTTGTTGTACTGATAGCAAAGAGTGAAGAATAAGAAGTATACGTGATCTTTGTTGGTAGTTATACCCTTACTAATATAGATTTGATGTTTTGAAATGCATGTACATTTTGACGATTTAGGATGGTGAATATTATGATACATGTATAATTGGTTGCCCTTTGGTGCCTATGGCAAATCTGTGTGATGCTGACGGTCAACTGCTTTATACCCTATTGCAGTACCTATCAGATATCGTTAGGCAAAGGTTCGCGAAAATTGAGGGTTTACCTACGAGGCAAACCGCCTGAGATAACTTTAAGTGGTGGACAATTCTGGTGTTCTTTGTATTTAATTCATGACATTATTCTCTCTCTAATTTAATATAGTTATTTTCTATTTGAATAAGGATAGATTTGGTGGATTGTTAGGCCGTGACATATTGAGCAGGGTTATATCAGGGAAGGGGGACGATATACGGCTCCCCCTGGCTAAATGATATTTCAAACTGCCACCCTTGAAATACCATAGCTGTCGTATCTTCATGTGGTATCGGACAATGCCTGTAGAGTTATAGGTCATGCTATAGTCACCATGTATTGTAGTGCAGCACATATACTATTTCTGACAGTTTTACGTCTTTTTTAGGACATTGTAGGTTTGGGTACCATTCCCCTCCCCCATATCATATCCACCCTCAGGTGCCCAACCCCTCTCCTATTACCCCTATGGCTGCCTATGGTACCCCAGCCCTCATGTTATACCCTGCCACACCCCTCCCTACACACCAGCATATCTCTGCCCTAATTCCATGAGTATGAGAATGGAGCCTTTTGGCACTGATTCCTGACGTTGACTCTTGTCCTTTGTGCTTTTGGCCGCCTAGAATACCTCGCAGCCCACCAGGAACCGCCATAGACCTTCACTAAGACACCCCTATACCTCACCCCTACACCAGCAGGACACCACCCCACCACCCTGACGGCTTTGTGTAGCCCTGTAGCACCAATGGCGATGGTTTCCCCCCTGGCAGAAATGGTGCCAAGTGTCTGAAGTTGGCTCTCCCCCTAGAGTCCCATAGAGACTGGTAAGTCCTTTGGGATGGGGGTAGGGATGGGTGGGGTGGTAATAGGGAGGGTGAAAGGAAAAGCTGCCATGCTCAGTGGTTTAGGTATTGCTTTAAAGGCACTGGGATCTCCGAAATTGTTTGCTCATTTTTGAGAATGATAAAGACATTATGAGCTACTCATTGGGTAGATTCAATTGGTCTTTGGAGTTGGTGGTTCAACTGGGTCCCGTGTGTTACTTCTGATAAAGTGAAAATCACTCGTGGTGTTGTTGCACAACCCAAGTTGCCAATAGAAGTGTTTGTGATAGTAGCTTGTGAGATGGTCTGAACCATATCTTAATTGAATTCATGTACAATTGTATACAGTAGTATGTGTCATTACATTTGAAGTTTATTTCCTGTATTCATGAATATTTGATCCTATAATCTGTGTTTGTATACCATGATACGTGTGTATACTTATCAGTGGTATCGACCATATGACGCATAGAATGATCAACCTGTTGGCCAGTGATATTTAATAGCCTTCAGTTACAGCCACTTAATGAGAAATGTAGATTCTCACTTCATATACGTGTAATTTCACTTGGAACTAGACTCTTTTACAACTTCCTGCATTTAAACAGGGTGCCAGATGATCAAATGTAATAAATGTGGCAGCCAAAATCGTGTGCGATCTATGGGCAGCAACTCTAGAATGTGTTTTTATATTAGATAAGTGCATTGATGGGGGTGTTCTTGTTATATGCATTCACCTTTGGCAGTATAGAATGATGAGGAAGACAGCCAAATGCGTTTAAAAATCACTGAACTTTCACTATAGCCAATATCTATGACATTTTCCATAACTAATGTTTCCAGGTTAGCTTTTGATATTTTACATTCATATAATTGGCGCCAATATTGACCTTTTTCTGTTCGCTGGTACCCAATGGCGAATCTGGCACAATTAAGTGTTATACACAATAACTGGTGTCGTGACAAGCAAGAACCAGTGGTGAGAGGCCTCACAAAGCAAAATGCCAACCTTTTATTGATGCTCACAGAAGACATGAAGCAAGAACCACAGCCGTGAAAAAGTTACCAGCACAGGAGCATTCTATGATTCTTTGTTTCTCACTATAGGCATAAAGTCCGCTCTTGTACCTCGCAATAGGGAGACCCCCCCCTCCACCCCTGCCACCTTCTTATATAATTTGGGGTGCACAGGGGTCCCCCGCCCCCTCAGGTCAGAATGTCGCCGAAATCAAGGGTCACAAAGTCGCTTTTTTAGACCATTTTTTGCTGTATAGACATATTTTTCCAAAAGTCGCCAGTCGCCTGTAAAACAGCCCAGGTCGCCAGGTCGCTCTTTACCCCTCCGGAGCCACATCATTGGCTCGATTCCCCTGTTTAATTTCACGGACACCACTTGGCCCTCATGGACAATTTCGATTTCACCTTACGGCACCTGGCTTTCAGCATCCAGCAAGGTCGAAGCAACATCACGGAAAATGAACTAGTTGCATCCCACTTGTCTCATCGACACTCAACATCGCTCAAAATTCCTCAATATACATGTTGACTCACTGCCAACCCCCCAACATTGGCCCTACAGTATGTAATTTTGTCCCATCCTCCACCACCTACTTATGGATGTAGTGTTATAGTCCTCGCCAGCAGGAAGGGAGACTGTAGTTTGCTTGCTACCCTCTATCATCCCGACCCACCCCCTGTTGTTGACTAGTGTCCACCCCACCACCCCCTAACCCAGACCTCTCTACTTGCCCTGTACCCTCGGGGTAGGGTGGGCTCCGTAGGGTGTTGGAAGATGGCCAACGTGGATACAAAGGATTTAAAAGCTGGCATTAATAAGTAACGCGCCATGGTGTCAATGACAATAGCCTCCCTTATCTTAGGACGGTGGGTTAATGACTCTCCCCCCCCCCCCCCCCACACCCCTACAACCTGGTTCTCGACCACTCCTCTGCCACGTTAGGGATTGGTTATTTTACACCAACAGAGAGGAGGGGTTGGTGGATTTTCGTGTGAGCACTTACATTTTCCCGGTCTATCCCCCGCGAGAGGGATCCAAATCTCCCACCGTTTGTGGCCGACCCCTTTTAGCTATATAGTAACGCACTGCCTTTTTAACTTAAAAGGGATGACATATTTTGCCCCCCTCCTCTTGGGATCCACATTGTTGGTTCCTCCCCCAAATCTACCCCCCCCCTTCCCCAACCTCTGGGATACTCTACGCAGATAGGTTTGTCAGGAAGGAAACTCCTAAAGCAATACATGTGGTGCTACTATATTAAGATGTGATTCATGCTCTATTCCCGTAGCGCAATACGTTCGGATCTTACACCAATGCCAGAATGACCGCCTATTGATAATTATGTATACATGCCATTGACGACACATGGCCTTAGATTTTAGTACATCTATGTACACACAGAAAAGGAAGGGAGTCAGAAAGGGAGTCCAGGTCTTGCTTTCAGAATGACTCTATTTGTGACTGAAAGGGAGTCACGGTGACTCCCTTTTAAAAGTGAGTCACTGTGACTCCCTTAAGGGAGTCCACGGTCTTGCTTTCAAAATGACTCTGTTTTAGTTAAAGGGAGTCCACCTCATCTTTGACTCTCTTTGTAAAGGGAGTCTAGGTTATATTTGACTCCCTTTTGACTCCCTTTATGAGTTCCACATTGATTACAATGCAGTCACCATTGCTCTATACAATAGGTCTAATGGCTGTTACCAGAGCTCATCTTTCCACATTATATTGTTGCAAAGTCTATCAGGGATATTCATTCAAGATCCCTCAATGCACATTAGTCAATATGAATGAACATCTGATTGGCAATGGATTTAAACTTTTGGTATTCCCACAAGCGGGGTGTCTATGAAAGATCATATACCTGAAATATCATGTTATGCTAGAATCATGACCCAACTCTTAATTATTTGTGGATCAACAAGGGAAAAGGGACCTCCGCGGGGGATTTTTAGTTCCAACTTTGTCCACCAGGGGGCTCCATATAGCCAACAATGTTCAAAATATCATAAAAAGTGTTCTATACTACTTTATGATGGAGAATACAATAAGGCACTTTAGAAATTTCCAACTTTAGTGAAAACCTTCCATATTTGGAATGTAAAAAGAACGTTTTTGGGCCTAAATTGGTGGTTTTGCACTTGTTGGTTGCCATGGAAACATAATTTTCACTCTAAATTGAATTTTTCAAAGAAATTAATGATTAGAGGCCCCACAAAGATTTCTATGCTGAAAACGGAGTTTTAATTCCATTTTAAGATTAAAAGCTGTGACGAAAAGTTTGAAAAAGTTTGGATATTTCGGAATTTTTGTAATTATGCTAATTAGATAGAGATATCTCTAAAACAAAGTAAGATAGAGCTTATTGGCATTTGAGATTGGACAGTGCCCACACATATTTAAGGAGCCAGTTCTCAAAAACTAGAAGTGGTACCTGCTTATGAAATATATCTCTGGGAAGCTGATGACCTCAATTTTATAATTGAGTTTAACCTTTGGAGGACCCTTTTCCCTCGACTGATTTTTATCAAATTAAGAGCTAACACTAAATATTCATGCTACAACTGTTCATAGTAACAGTGATTATGAATATTCATGAGTTGAGATAGATATCTAGATGTGAGCCTCCAGATTAATAGCCCTTTGAGCATAGTGCTACCACCTAGCAGGACATATTAGAACCAACTGTTGGTGACTCCCTTCCTATATGCCTAGACTCCCTTTGCCCCTTGAGAGAGTCCAATCAAGGTTGACTCCCTTTTTGAACAGAGTCCAGAGAGATGTGATTTGACCAAAGGGAGTCAGTATGTTCTGACCCTCTTTTAAAGGGAGTCCAGGTCAGCTAGACTCCGTTCTGACTCCGAAATGACTCCCTTCCTTTTCTCTGCGTACGTGTATCATCTATTTGACCAAATAAAGTGATTTTAATGTACTGATTTATAACAACCAAATATAATCGAAGCCAAATCAAGAAAAGTAACAGCCTTTTTATATACACAGCTATATGATATTAGTATATATGACGTACATCAGAAATACCATACATGTACCATGCCCCGTACTTGTCAAGATCCTACAACTCATGCATTTATCATAATAAACAAAACGCGCTAATTCAGTTTCGTGCAGACGACATTTCGAATGTCGTGATTATCTCCAGCTTTGATTGCTGTCTGCCGCTGAGGTTTCACCGAGGGCAGTGTTTAATGGCTCCCATCGTCCCCATATAATGATGGTCCTGTATACCCCCACTCTATACGTTTTATACAGAGATCACCCCACCTTTTGTGGGCCACTGCAGTCATCAGTGATACCCTCAGCAACATAATAAGTTAATATCCCTTTTTTGGCTCCTTCTTCGGTGACCTCGAAGTGATGAGATCACCCGGGAGCTTCAGAAATATGAAATTATCTTGAAATATCTGTGGATTGTTTGGCAGACACCCATGGTGATAAGAAGTGGTGAGATGATATCACCAGGAGGGGTCTGGGGAGTACCTGGAGCAGGGCGTGTTTATGCTTGGATATGGACACAAAGGTCAACTGTAGGAACCACTTATTTGTAGTTCCGCTTGGGGAAAGGTCAGGTTTGGCATTTGGATTTTATTTTTATTGGAGTTGGAGCTACACGTAAATATATGATGTAAATAGTGGGTGACGCGTGTATGTGGTATGGCGAGTCAAGTTTATGAACTCCATTTGTACAGATACATAACATGTATGTTTAACAAGTAGAAAGATTTAATTTGTTTACTCAATTTGCAATGAGGTATTTTGCGACGAAGTATTTTGCCCGAGACCCCACACCACCCAAATTACTGTGAAGTCCGCGTAGGGATAGATTTCTTTTTTTATGATATTTGCCAGTTCTCTAGTCCAGAAAATCTAATATTCCTCCTGATTATCAGCGGCAGTTAAGCCTTCACTACATGTAGAATTGAAACAATCACGTTATCTGTGCATGATACAGGAAATCACATATGTGACATGCACTAGGAAAAAGGACCCTGCACTAAGGGCCCTTTTCGCAGATTGTGTCACATATAGATTTAGCATTTTACTATCTAAACATAATCATATACATGTATGTATGTATGTATGTATGTATGTATGTATGTATGTATGTATGTATGTATGTATGTATGTATGTATGTATGTATGTATGTATATATGTTTAACATATTTAAAGAAGAAGTTGGAGACACAGCACCAAAACCCAGGCTATTCCTGTGCTGCGGACTAACGATCCCCACCCTGGAGGGGGACACGCCCATGCATGTACAACCACCCCGACTCACAGGGTGTCATTTGACTGCTCCACCTAACTACCACCTTCCAATCCACCTCAAACTTGATCAATACACAGCGAGGGTCGGCCCCGCGTCCCGACGCGCATGCGCACGAGTTAGGAGATAGCAGACGACAATTATCGGGAAATGTATTGACGTCAGTTCAGGAGGGACGCCCTGCTCGTCGTGCTGGTCCATAAAACGCCTAATGATCAAGTTGTTGTGATGTTCTGCCCGGAACATACCCGTCCCACATTGATCTAACATTATACTATCCCTCCACTCACCCCCACCCCCTCCCACACACACAGAACCCCTCACACACCACTCACCCCACCAGTACTACTCTTTCGATCTCTGGTACTCTTTCTCTCTTTCTCTGTCTGTTTCTCTGTATGTCTGCGTCTGTGGCTGTCTATATTTGTCTGTCTGTCTGTCTGTCTGTCTGTCTGTCTGTCTGACTCTTTCTTTCTTTCTTTCTTTCTCTCTCTAATTCACCGACTCCCTGCCATTCCCTGCCTCTCTCTTTCTATCTCCCCCTCTCCCTATATATGTTTTTATTGTATCACTGAGTTCCCTGCCTCTCTTCTCTTGCTCCCATCCCCACCCCCAAACGACCCCACCTCTCATTATCATCCAAAACTCTGTGACCGCCTTCTTGGAAACTCCTGTCAGACGCTACAGTTTAGCAGACGACATCCGTCCGCGTGCAACACCTCATCTGTACATGTGCACGATCTACCCGTCACGGTTAATAACACGGCACCGTCCGGGACTAGCCATCAATACTTAACCAACTCATAACTCGCCTGCACTTTTCCGCCATTTCTCCCCCAAACACCTCCACCCTCCTCCCTCCTTTGTATAATTATAGTAGTGTAACTGGTCATAGTGTTGGCGGCCATCTTGGTTTTCATTAGCCAACTATGGAGCCGAATATCTTTACATTATAGGTATATCAGAACACTCAGTGGCAATACCAGACCGCAAGCTGTGCAGAATGATTGATTTATTGTTGGATTTAAATGGTCATCGCCTGACCCCTCATATCAAAAACTGTGCCACATGGATCTCAAAAGGGAATAGGCTGACAAGCTGGCGCTGCAGTCGACCCCGTTACATTTCTAAAAGCTGCACCCTTATATCTTGGACCCCTGCCACCTACCTGGTGTTTCTGGCACTAACGCCGCTCGCAGCGCCCCCTACCTCTGCCGTCCCGCGGCGCATGTGCAGCCGGAAATGCTGGCCCCCGGCGATTTGGCGGCTCTCCCCCATGTTTAACAAAATGGGCCATAACGCATCTAAAATTCGTCTGCTTTTTGTGGGAAGATCCTCTTCCCGACTTCAGCTTGTTTATATTAGCCGGGGTACCTATATAGGTCTAGGAGAAGAGAACATTTATCATTGGACGTTTGGGACATCCCTTATAGTTCTACCCCGCCTCCTTCCTTGCACCTCATCACGGGGAGTGAGTTGGGCATGTAGGCAGACAGGTATACAAGCAGGCAGGTGGGCAGATAGGTAGGCAGGCAGGCAGGCATGGCGGCAGGCAGACATACAAACAGACAGGCAGGTGAGCAGACAGGCAGACCGGTAGACAGGCAGACAGGCAGACAGGCAGACAGGCAGGCTGCAACATTACGTTTTTACAAGACATGGTGGTAATGTTCAAGTCGGACAAACAAACAAACTCATCCCATACTCACCATGTGAACCCACCTTGGGCCTACTCCCTACGACCCTGCACCATATTATAGAGCGCTGACTTTTGTATAAGGTCGCCGCGGCTTGGTAAATTCATGTACATGTATACATGTAATAGTCATCGAGAATAGTATCCAAGATTAACATTTTGTAACAAGCTTTAAGTAAGCTATTTACTTCGTAGCTTTCCTCTCTAATAACTCCCGAGATGGTACCTAGTAGCCAAGTTTACTGGAACAACATAGCATCATAATTATGTGTATTCAATTATCATAGTTAAGTTAAGTATGCTGTTACATGTATATGGGTCATTAACCTTTATATACAACGTTACGTAGAGTTCATGTCACGTTGCCTGCGCCTTTGTCCACTTTCATTATACTACTAGCTTGGTCAGGCTGTAGGCCCGACATCTGACCACGAGTAGTATAGCAAAGTGACCTCTGGACCAGGTTCCCCCCATTCCCCTTCCTTAACGTTTCTTCTTTTGACATTGTATTTCGTAGACTTGCAAACTATTTTGGGCATAATTTTTA
The DNA here is from genome assembly GCA_947462335.1 of Harmothoe impar. Taxonomy (NCBI): domain Eukaryota; kingdom Metazoa; phylum Annelida; class Polychaeta; order Phyllodocida; family Polynoidae; genus Harmothoe; species Harmothoe impar. The sequence continues at coordinate 40,785,083 of OX381714.1, forward strand.
TGATCTATCGTCGGTTATAACAGTTCTCCGTATTGTAATGCAGGTATTACAGGTAAAACCCCTAAATAGAAATGTGTCCCAGACACATTGGATGCGGGGGGAGAGGGGTGCTACAGTTGCACACCGTATTGTGTGTGTGTGTGGGGGGGGGGGGGGGGGCACACCTACCATCTTCAAAAGTGACTATAATTTTAGTGTTTACAAATGCCAAATCCTATACCTCAAGATCGTGCACGCTTTATTTCCCATTGACCAGAATTGGCGACAAAGATTGAATTTTAGCAAAAGGTTAAAGGGATTTCATTTTGAGTCCCATTCACGGGTGATCATACTCCCCATTACAGCAAAATCACGTTGTAAGGAGGACTTCCTGTTATAAGGAACACTTTTCCATTGCCAGAATTACCTATACATGTATTTGGTATTGGCCATAAGAAACATTGCTTATAATGAGCGGATTTGCCTTGCCAAAAGGCCCCCATTGTAACGTGATTTCACTGTCTTATGAGGATGGTCCTCACTGTCACTACTCACATAGGAGAAGTTCCTGTAGTTCATACATCAACGTAGTTCATACGTTGGTGGTCTATGAGGTAAAGTCACGTTTAGACCCATTTAACTCATTAAGTAGATTACAAAAACAATAAATCAATGTTGTTGATTACAGGGCGCTCTAATTTAATATCCTTTGATTAAGGTAATCATGTCGTCACGTCGCTTTGCAATTAATATACATACGTCAAACAGGAACATGGCAAAATAACCAGAAACTCTCCTGTAAAACAATTTGCAAAAACACGCCATATTATGAAGAACAAAAAGGGGATATCATCCAGTTTAGTTATCATATCAATCTGATTTATGCACTTGGTGCACCGTTTTGTACTCATTATAGTCACCATGTTTTTGCTCTAGGCCGCCCTACTCTATTAGAGTGTGTATAGTATACTCATTTGATATAATGTGAGCGGTAATGTTGAAGTGTCATTACAAGCACAGATGGAACCTCGTTGGTATAGGCTACATACAAAATAATGCACCTCAGATAACTATCTATTAACTTTTGTCTGGCATGGTGTATGCCTTTTTCAAGCCATGTTTGAAATTTATTGCAAAGTGATGGAGTCATGATTTTCCAAATATGTACATTTAAATTATTGTTATACACAGAGAGAAGAAGTAGAATCACTGTAACTCTCAAATGGGAGTCCAGCCCCGATCACTGAGGTAACTCTCCTCAGGACTCTAAAGTAACTCCCAATCATTAGGGAGTCTTAGAATAGGAGTCATTATAGAGTTATTATAGAGTCCTGCTAATGTTAGGGAGTCACTTCAGAATCTTGGGGAGAGTTACCTCAGTGATCAAGTCGGGAGTCACAGTGATTCTACTTCTTTTCTCTGTGTAATTGATGCTGTAGCCATAGTTGCATTTGATTATTTTATCCCCTTTTAGTTAAAAAAGAACAGAGTTCAGCTTGTTTAAAATGACAATTATAATAATCATTATCATCACAAAGTTAGCACAACGGATGTTACATGCGATAAGGTCTAAACCAACGAGATACAATTAAAGCACAGAGATCTGTCATTATCTACAACATCATTTCATCCACCTACATTTTCTTTGAAATATCCGTATCCCCGATAGAATGATTGCATCACCAAACAATGAGACTCTATAGTTGTCCTCTACCTACTTTGTCCATGTATACACATACCTCACAGAAAAGAATTGACCCCACCCAGGGGCTTGTGGTTGGATCCCTTGTCTACTCCCCTGGATCCTATAGTGGGGAAACTCAGGCCCTCCGTGCCAAGACTCCCCACCTGACGGTAACTACTGCATGACATAGAAGACAGGCTCTGATGATGTCATACTTGTCACGGTTGATTTGTGAGGCTGGTATAAGAGGAGGGGTAGGAGCATATCAAGGGGTATCAAGTTGCCAGGTGCCGGGGCAGGGGTGGGATCCTTTTATTGAGACAGGGGTATTGCATGACATATTGTGTTAAGTGGGCGTTAACTGCCCCTCGCCTGGGGTACAAGCACAGCGGGGCTACATGCACACCTACCCCACCCTCATATAGCACTATAGTAGGTCAGTCCATGTAGGCCGCCATCTTGTTCCCCTGAAGAATAGTGCTGGTTACGACGGACTGGACCCATGCTCCTGTTGTGTTGAGACGGGAATTCCACAGTTGTCTTTGGAAACCAGCGAATATGAAATGCATTTATAATATAATTATAGTTCTATATAACTAGTAAAATGTCCCACAATAGTTTATTTTTCGTTCACTTCCCCACCGCTACTACTGGTATCAACCTGCTACAGCGGTATACAGCCACACCCTGTGTCCAGGTAAGGGTGTCTATGGTGCCTTAACACGACAACCTCCACCCCACGTCACGCACGGCTGCACAGGGCGAACAAGGACCCTGGAGGAAGAAGTGGCACGGCTGTGGTTGGGGTCACATGATCGGTTCCAGGTCACGTGAGCAGTTCCAGATGAGTTGCTGCCTTGCTGCGGAATACCCCCCCCCCCCCCACAAGAAGGTTCCGCCCTTACCTTAACCCCCCCCCCCTCCGCGCCACTACATGAGCAGTTCCAGTAGTTATTGCCTCAACCTTACCTAACATTATCATATTAGTATCACGGTTTTCGGGTCATATTATGCTAATACATTTATCCATTCAAATATATCATCTCGTTGTATAATGGTGTATTAAACACAAGATGCGACCTATGGAAATATGATTGTATACTTTTCCTCATTATATGAATATGGACAATTCAATGCATAGAATATTTGTTTTTATATTTTGGAAATACAAGATCTCCTATGCTTAAGCACTGGATGGCCGTATTCAATGGCATCATTGAATACAATGTGGCCGTATTCAATGGGCTAAGAAAAAGTAGTTTTCCCTTAATAAAATGGCTTCAAATAAAATTAAAAAAACAAATGCCAACTACATTGATACTGCTGTGATGTATTTCACTCATGGGGGCTGGGGCGCATCCCACTCAGCCTGCGGCTTCGTGGGATACCCCAGCCCCCACTCTTGAACTACAACAGAGACAATATCAATGGGCGTTGGCATTTGTCTATTTATTTTTTATGAAATACAGCAGTCTCATAGACTTAACCAAAGAACGCCGTATTGCACATCCCCCGTGAAATAACCCATGGTCGTATTTCACGGCTCTGTACAGCGTTATAATAACTGGTTACTTCCTGGAATCTCTTCATGTAGGGAAACTATGCGTGTTCCTCAGGGAAGAATGAGATTTAAGGAAACAGGAGCCTAGAAGCATGCCTAGTGGGTCCATCATTTAAATTTCGCTGGTTGGGGTCAAAAGCATCGATAAGGCACATCCTGACTGGTACCCCGTCCCTGGGTAACAACCACTTCCAGGGACAAGCTTGTACCCACCCTGACAGCTGTTATCAGTGCGGGCCGCCGCAACCAGCTCGACTCCCGCCTATGCCTTATATATACGTCTGAAGATTTTGGATGCAAAACGACATAAGCGCTATTCTGAAAATAGGGACAAAAATCTAAAAATCAAGATTATGGAGAGTGAAATATAATCCTTAAACAAGATTTATTATTTTTCATATTATTAGAACATGCTTAGTATACACTCTGTTACCGAAGTATAATGATTGCCCCCATGATGTCTTTACAAAAAGGACTATAATTATATGCTCCAATTCTGGGATGGAGATGTCATTTTGCATCTAAACTCCTTGATAGTACCATACATGTTATGTTTATGTCAGCAACCACACAGAAAGGTTCCTCCGTGCGAAGGGCGCGCTCTGGAATATAGACTTGGCAAATTTTTGGCACACTTAGCATCATCTAGATTCAAAATTGGATGATGTATGTTTAGACATATATAACCTTGCTGGGAGGAGGAGCAAGGGTATGTATACATGGTGATTTGAGTAGAGGACCAGGGGGTGAAATAATAATAAACATGTTGAGATTAAAGAGTTACACAGCTGGTTAGTATTTTCTTTTTACAAAAGGGAGGCACATACATTGCATGACTGCCAGCTATGAAGCATTGTACGTGTGCAGGGTGGGCCCGTGTCTTGTCACCCTGCTTTGATGCTTGAAGGACTCCTTCTGCAGCCTACCTGAACAAGAATCATCAACCAGGGCGGCAAAACAATACACTTTACAAAACAAAGTATCGATCCGCTGTCATTATCCTTCGCCTCAGTTGTCGAGGCAAAATGATTTCAGAGCGGAAAAAAGGCTAACCCGTCTGGCAGCGCTCTTTGTTGGCTTTAGTAATGATCGAGAGTAAAAGCACATCAATGAGGGTTGATGGTCCGTGCATGGGCCCCCCTAGTCAATATAAATAACCTGGAGGACGCTCCTGTCATCTTTTATCAGCAGTCATCAGTGTCATCCCTGTCAGAAGCACACCTGCCCACCCACACGCCGCCTTCCAGCTCCTCGTGCCAAATCTGGCTCCAAAAGGAGCAGACGACATTAGAAAATCACCAAAATCTCCAAAATTCTCTATGAAAATCATGTAAAATTCCAAGAGATTATGTAGATGGGGTGACTGGGAATATCTATGGTGAATTTGGAGAAAGTGTGGGTTAGGTTTGAGGAGTTAAGAGCAGAGATGTAAGACACGTGTCAAATCTGTCAGATCAGAGGTGTCTGGGTGGAGAGTTCTGTGCATGTTTAGTCGCGTGGGGGCACCACAGCTGCTGATGGCAGAGCCATGGGCAAAGGTCCGAGCCTGCAGGTACAGGAGACAGCTGACCCCCCCCCCCCCACAATCCCCTCCTCCCACCCATAACCCCCCCCCCCCCCCCTCCCCACCGCCTACCACTAACCACTACTACCTGCTACACATATGCCTTCCTTCCTGTTACCCTTTCTGATGCCCGATACATTGAAGTCCAGTACTGAAGGTATGAGCATCATTCTCTGCTCTTTCACCCCAGATTCTGACCCTGTACACAGGTCCCCTTCCTCCCTATACATCTCAACCTTTGCATCTTTCCCCTTCCTCCCTGCCCCTTTGCTTCTCTCTAGCTCACATATCTCCTCCATTGCCCCCCCCCCCCCCCGCTCCGACCCCAGTCGCTGTTCTTCACTTCATATCCTTTGCCTCGTTCTCCTATAATAATGCCTTCCTGTCCATAATTCCCACCTCAAGTGTCCAGATCTCTTCAATTGCTTTAACCCCTTTACAGTGTATTATGGCCCCATTCTACCTCTCCGCCCCTGCTGACAGTAAACATTATGGCTGCCTCCATCGGGCACATTGGGTGCCAGCAACTTCAGGAGATGTCAGTTAACAGCTAGGTTGATACAAAAGGGAGACATCGGCGGAGAGACAGAGAGACAGGGACAGAAAGACAGATATAGAGACACAGACAGAGACTGCCAGAAGCAGAGAGAGGGAGAGAGAGATAAACAGACAGGAAATATAGAGACAGGCAGAGGGGCAGTTAGAGATAGACACAGATAAGGTAGACGAAGGGGTGGGTGTGTGGGGGTGAGGGGGGGGGGGGGGGCTGGTAGGTGGTCTCCTCCTGAGGGAGGCACGTGTCAGTCCTTGATCTCCCCCACCCACCTTTGTCCCCCTCCCTCACACACAATTGAGCACGTCATCCTGCACCTAATGGTCCGTGCGGGGCCGGCCAGCCAGTCGGTCTCCAAGCGCCAACTCTGAGGCCTGTCAAGACATGTACATGGGCTTAAGATCTGCTTGGAGAGGGATATGGTGGCCGTGTAGGTAGGAGCCAAAACATAAGAGGGATGAGGGGAGAGGTGTCAGTCACCCCTTGTCCATACCTACCACACACACGTGTATACCCCCCCCCCCTCCACCACCACTACCACGCACACATGTGTGGGGGAGGGGGATCCAACGATGGCAACAATAATAAAAATCCAGGCACACAGACATGTATCCATGCATGCTGGAAGACCATCCTGATTTGTGTTTTAGGCTGGTATCACAGAAGAATACTGTCCCGAAGTAGCCTAATTTATTCAAGAAAAATAATGTTTCTCGGGGGGTAGCTCAGTGTATATACCCGCAAGCTGGCCTTTTATCTTTCTTATTTGGCTGCTGCTGACAACCATGTTACTTGCTTTTTATACAGCAGACCGTTCTTTAATCTTGGTGAAACCCATATTCAGTGCTGGCAGAGACCAAAAACGACACCCCATCCACCTGCCATCAGCTGCCTACTCTCCTGAAAAAATGTGACTCTGTCAAAAAGTTCTACCCTCACACAAGTGCACATCTCCCTCCCCCCTTTTCCTGTGGTGACTGGCCGTGATCCACGGTGTCAGAGACGGTATGTCCTTAAGTTGTACTTACAAGATCGTTTTAGAAATAATTCAAAGTAAATCACATGGAAGGAGCAGTAGTCTGTGATTTGTGTATTTTTTAGATTCGTTAATAACTATAAATCTACATATGATAAAACTACATATCAGATACAAATGAATATATTATATAGATGATATATAATATTATGATATTATTTATGAATATATGTGAGCAGGCAAGCAGAAAGGGGTATCCCCGCGGGATTAGTACCAATTTTAGCCACCAGGGGGCTCCACCATGGCCTAAATTGGAAGAAACAGGCTAATATTTGTGTAGAGGCAAGGGAAAATGATACTCCAAGGAAAAAGTCAAATTTAAAATTGATGTCATAAGCTTTCTAGTGATATATTACACTTGAAGATATCAATTCTAGTTATTGAGGAATGGCTTCCTGAACATATGTGGGCATGGCCCTATCAAAAAGCCTGATAAGCTCTAAGTCTCATATTTTCCCAGATATCCCTATCTAATCAGCATAATGATGATAATGACAAATATATCATACATTTTCATTCTTTTAGTCATAAAATTTGATCTAGGAATGGTATTTTTATTCTGTTTTGACCATAGTAACCCCCATGAATCATTCTGTCAAAGGGTATCTTTAATTTTTGTATTTGGAATGAAAATCATGTTTCCATGGCAACATACATCAACAACAACACTCATTTAGGCCTCAAAACGTTCTTTTTACATTCCAAATATGGAGGCTTTTCACCAGAAATGGAATGTTTTGTGTATCCCCATTTTTTTCTACAGAAAAAAGTACCCTAGAGCTATTTTTACCCCTTTTCTTTCATTTAAGGCCATAGTGGCGCCCCCTGGTGGCAAAAATCGGAACTAATCCCGCACGGAGTATCCTTTCTGCTTGCCTGCTCACATTTGTTATTTGGTACTTTTTCTGGAGAATTCAGAAGTTTTATACAAAACATTCCATTTTTAGTGAAAAGCTTCCTTATTTGGAATGCAAAAAGAACGTTTTAGAACCTAAATAAGTGTCTTTGTTGATATGTGTTGCCATGGAAACATGATTTTCATTCCAAATACAGAAAATGAAGAAGCCCATTGATAGAATGATTCACAAGGATTACTATGGTCAAAACAGAATAAAATTATCATTTCTAGATCAAAAGCTATGGCCTATAGGAGGAAAATGTATGATCATTTTCTAATTATTCTAATTATGCTAATAAGATAGAGACATCTTGGAAACTATGAGAGTTAGAGCTAATTGGGGGTTTGGACAGGGCCATGCCCACCCATATTCATATAGCCATTTCTCAAAAACTAGAAATGATATCCTCTTGTGTAATATATCAATGGTAAGCTTATGATATCAATTTTAAAGTTGACATTTTCGTCGGATATCTCTTTCCCCTTGCCTGTACACACATATATATATATATATATATATATATATATATATATATATATATATATATATATATATATATATATATATATATATATATATATATATATATATACATATAAATATATATTTCTATGTGATATCTTTATCAGGGTTTCCCCCTAAAATACACGTTTCCCCAAGGCAATTCGGGTTGGGCAGGATAGAAGTATGCAAAGCAGTTTGGGTGATATCACTACATTGCATGCTGAAATCTGACCACACCAGTTCAGCATTACCTCCTTATGCCCATCACCAATGAGCCGCCTTGGCACCCAGGTCACCAACAGACCGTTAATCTACACCTAGGCCAATTATAGAGGTATCCTACGTCTACAAAAGGCAGTTGGGGATATCAGGGTGAGGGGGGGGGGGGTGGGGTGTTGGGGGGCGGGGTGAGATGTAGGGTATCATACCTTGTCCAGGTGCCCAGAGTATTGTCTATAATTGGTCACCATTAATGTAGGCCGCCATCTTGTCCCCCCCCTTGTTGACGGTCTACACTGGCTTCAGAGGGAATTGTTAGCTAGGTGATGATGCAAAAGTGCCAAGAAGGAGCAAACATTTCTTTTAATCTTCAACGCTAGTTATGGAGGAATTGATTGGTCAATCTGTCCCCAAAATGGTATATATATAAAAGTATAATCATGCATACATACAAGCATGGAAGAACTTGTCAAAGCGAAACACGGATATGGGTGTATCGCTCCCCATGTGACATATTCCTTATAATGTCCCATTTGAGAAAAATAAATATGTCCCGCTAGCACTAAATACTTGTACATTTATTTGAAATACCACATAGGAGCTAAAGAGAAGGGAACAGTTCCCATGAGTCCCACATTTGCCAACACACTCAGAAAAGTCAGCGTCATTGTCGCTAAAACCACTCTCACCTGAAAGTCAGGCAGTGCTTGACTTTCAGGTGAGAGTGGTTTAGCGACAATGACGCAGACTTTTCTGAGTGTGAATATGGCATTCTGGGCAACGCGTTACGGTCTTGTAAGTCACATGTACAGTTGTATTATAGTTCTATTCACGTGGTAACTTGATGAAGATGACAGGACTTACCAGTTCTTACCAGGACGCCGGTTGGTAGGGAGGGAGATTGATCAAAGAACAGCACCAGGTAATAGAAAAAAAACTACCATGGCAGGGTGCCGGACGAACGCACCCTGTTTGATTCCTCCTTTTTTAATATCATGTTTAGGTATGATTGCAGTCCTTGATTAAAAAGTAACAGTATTATTAGTGCAGCATGAATATATGTGGAGGGTAGATCAGGTGGTGGGTCACTTGTTCTTTTATAGGGATGTGTCACTCCTGGATAGGTTTGTGTGTACCTTCACCTCCTAACTGCCCCCTCCCACCCGCCACCGCTGAGGGATAGAACTTTCTGGTAGTTAAATATCCCTTTTTGAACTCCTTCCATCAGGCTTCATTTAGACACTCTGATTCAATACTGCTTGTTATTAACCAACTTGTGTGAAATTATCACACTGGACGTATTATTGATTGTGAATAGTATCAATAAGATGTCAATAGCAATCACTACTTATTAAATTAGGTACATTAGAACCAGAAATATGCCTATAAATTTATTTCGAAAGTTGACTAATTAGAAGGATGAGATCCCATAGAGCCACGATCAAATATCCTGGGTCCTAGTTCCATGCTCAATCCTTCTAGGAGGCTCATATACTATTATATCAAAAGCATGCATCAATGTCAGCACAGATTTACAAGGAATTGTGTATACTATATTAATTATATCTCTATCATTACTGATTTCCAACTGCTGGTGGCTATAAATATTGCTGTGGTTGGCTCAGCTCTCAGAGGGCAGTCATGGAGTGTGCTGAAGGTCGTATAACCCAGGTGTACACTAATACTTCACAGGGCCACAAGATGGCGCGGCCCCAATGGCCGGGGTCAGGTGTTGTGGGTGAAAGTTGGCACTGGCTACCTATTAAGGATGAGCATAAGCACCGACACCTGAGCCTACCCATGCTCACGGTGCAGGAGGTGGTGGTGGTGGTGGGGGGGGGGGGGTATCTGTCAATCTTGTCTTAATGGTGATAGATGGGTAGGGAGAAAAGAAAAGAAATATGTGGGCAGCCCTATACACTCCACAGCCTATTGTGCGGTTGTGAAACCCCTATATTACTTGGAGAATTCAGAACTCCAAGATTATTCACAATCAGGGAATTAACGCTTGCTACAAGACGATGATTATAAATATGTACAGTGTAGGTACAGGAACGTCAAATCTACAAGGATCCAACATTCATCGCCAGAAGCCAGCAAAGTAGTGTCAACTTGTGTCAATTGTATCCAGTTGGCAACCTATTAAGGATAAGTCTGAGAATCATCCCCTGCACATGAACTTGGCCTTTACTATTGGCAGACCACAGTCCCCAAGACTGTACATAATTACATTCAAAAAGCATTGGTTAACTTAGAATTAGTCCACACGATGATAGTGATTAATGACGTTGTTATGACTACATGCTACTTTTGAGGTTCCTAACCAGGATGATTCAACGTTATATAATTGGTCAGGTCTTTGGAATATGTACAATGAATAGACAGTTCTGATAGATCTGTTTCAATATCTTACTTCTCGGTCTTAGTTAAGAGAAAACAGCATAAGATTACGATTCATGTAAATGTCCATGCATACGATGATAATCTTTCCACAAGTTAATATATAATGCTTGTATTATGCATGTATTATATGCGTACAACCATTGTGGAATATTACTATAATTATTTTGATGTTGAAAAACTTGAAATTGCCCTTTAAAATTGAAAAAGGACCTAAAACGTCAGAACACATGATTTACATTTTAGATCCTCATTCGTGGTATGCTGACACCTATATGTTGTGGCATGGGAGTATTGTTATTGAACATAATTTTCATGGAGCCAAATATGTTGCTCTTTTCATGTAATAAAATTGACTATTATATAAACCCGGTAGGGCGAGATAGAGAATATATCAGGGAATAATATTATCTATGAATCTAGCACTCGGGCTAGTTAAGTTAGGTTACTATGGAAACTACTTTCAGTGGAATAAGTTACCGGTACTTCTATGATAATGTGAAAAGACATGAGAAGACAGAGACATGGGTGTGGTGGAAATATATATAGTACTAAAACAATAGCCTATATCTTTATTATCACAGTAACACACAGTTACACAACAACAGGTCACACTCACTTTTTCTTACATGACATATGGCAGGCTCACCAGGCCTATATGATATAGCACAAGTCAGAAAGGGATATAGACACCCTGTATCGCAAGAACAGGAACCATTAGCGCCTACTCAGGTCTAAACAGACCAGAAAGCTAAATAACAAGCGCACAACAAGCGCAGTAATAAATAACAACAATCTAGAATAAATGGCAACAAGCAATATTAGAATAAATATCAATACCAATCTTCATCATAATAAATATCAATATATACAATATCTTTTCCTGACTCAGAAAAAAACAAAAACTCACTAGGCCTAAAAAATAAGTTTAAAACTTGAAAACTGCTGATCCAGACTGGCTCAGCTGTTGACACTTTGAATTCTGCCCTCCGACTAACGGGCAAACGCCGCGACTGCCCTTTAATAGTGCCTATACAACAAGAGGAACGGTGACCTAGTTACCCTAACTACGTGACGTCACCAGCCGGCGCGCCCCACGGCGGCCTAGCGGAGAACTAACCAGGACGCGACGACCGCGCCCCCTGGAGTGCGCGGCCTACACTAGCGGCGGTTCGCGGACACGCCCCCTTCCTCCAGTCTATACGTGTATAGTGCTATACATGGTATAAACCCGGTAGGGCGAGATAGAGAATATATCAGGGAATAATATTATCTATGAATCTAGCACTCGGGCTAGTTAAGTTAGGTTACTATGGAAACTACTTTCAGTGGAATAAGTTACCGGTACTTCTATGATAATGTGAAAAGACATGAGAAGACAGAGACATGGGTGTGGTGGAAATATATATAGTACTAAAACAATAGCCAAACACCCGCCACACACATAATGGAACATTATCAGAGAAGAATTAGATAGAGGACAGGTAGGTACAAGGGAGCTGCTCCAGGGCCGCCAACTCGGTAGCGGACTGATGCAGGTACCTCCTGACTGCGGAGGAGCGCCAGCAACCCTTAGACATAATAGAGGAAACAGGCATGCCGATGTCCTTAAGCATAGTTGCCCCCCCATGTCTCAGGGAGTGGGTTGACACACAGTCCACCGGCAGGCCTAAAACAAGGGCAAAGTACTTAAGTGTGGCATTAATCTCCTCGTAGGATTGAGGAAAGCACAACCCACCTAACCTATGGGACAAAAGTGGGTCAGTTGGGAGGGAATGCTCCAGCAGCTGAAGTAGGTGAACCCTGATGCACCAGGGGGTGCTGGGCATGTCCTGTAGGTAAACAGAGAATTTTTCCTTACCGAATTGATTAGTTTTAGAGGACCTTATATTAATAAGGATATACCCATCCCTCACGCTCAAATCGGCAGTGCCAATATTGTGCTGCGAACGACTCATGTGGCAGATGCGGAGCAGGCATCTGAATCCAAGCATGGCTGAAACCCAGAATAGAATATCATTAGGAACGGACATGTCTAACCTGGCATAAATCCTTAACAAATCAGAAGGGGACAAGGGATACCTAGTCATTTTCTTTGTAAAATCGAAACCCCTCTCAATACCATTAAGGGGTCGTAATAGGTTGGTCCAAATTAACACATATGCATGCATTATTTGACACAGATATGTTGAGACTTTACACATTGTACACCAAATTGATTCTATTTAATTTTTCTATTAAATTAGTTCCATTTTGGAAGGTTTAAGAAGCCCTGGAGTGCAAATGGAACAAAAACGTTCTTTTTTCTTAGAACAGCATTATGGGATGGAAAAAGAGCATTTTTATCAGCTCTGATAATTGGAAATTAATCTAGGTGTCATTCCCTAGGGCAGTTTTCTTTCTTTTAGCTATATCTCAATTATTAAGCTCTACAGAGCTGTTCAAAGTAGCATAGTAACTTGAAAATAGTTGGAAATTGTTGAAAACAGGCGAAAATAGGGGAAAATAGGGTATTTTAGTCATTTTTCATGAAAAATCATCAACTTTTATGTGACTATGCTACTTCGAACAGCTCTGTAGAGTTTAATAATTGAGATACAGCTAAAAGAAAGAAAACTGCCCTAGGGAATGACACCTAGATTAATTTCCAATCATCAAAAGTTATGATAGTGTTCTTTTCCTATCCCATAATGCTGTTTTAAGAAAAAAGAACGTTTTTGTTCCATTTACACTTCATGGCTTCTGAAACCTTCCAAAATTGAACTAATCTGATAGAAACATTAAATATGATCAATTTGGTGTACAATATGTATAGTCTCAACATCTCTGTGTCAAATAATGCATGCATGTGTGTTAATTTGAACCAACCTGTTACGACCCCTTAAGGGTCTGTTTAAGAATAAAATCCTCACTGTACTCTGGCAGACTAAGCATCTTTTGAGCATACCACACAGCCGAAATGTAGTTCCTAACTGAGACTGGGGACATTCTACTGGAAGGTAGGTGGCGTATAAACAGGCCTGATGGGCAGAGCACGGAAAAACAACAAGATTGAATTCTTTACAGAAATTCCTATACCTCCTGGTCTGGGACCGCCGAGTCACAGCAGTAGTAAAAACCACCCCCTGTCTAGCCAGCATGTCTTGAGCTACATGTAGAGCCTCCAGCCCCGTCACTGTAAAGAGAGCAGCACATGTTATGGTCTGACAAAGTTATATTACACTTATCGACCACTCCCCTGTAAGGGAGCCTAGAGAGGTCATCAGCTAGGACGTTGTCCTTGGATCTAATGTAGGTAGCATAAACATCAACATTATGTATAAAACAAACCCAGAATATCTCCCTCAGCCACTCCATGCACAACTTATTCTTGCTCCTACCGGTATTCAACATAGCTAAGACTTGCATATTATCTGTAATCACATGGAGTTTACTATTGGGATGAGAGGGGGCCCACCTTTTAAGGCCCACCAAAACAGGCCATAACTCATAAACATTGATGTTACCCTTATGAACTTTTATATTATCCATAAGTGGGGCTGCCTCCTCATGGATTGAGCTAATACCGGGAACCGAATAACCCGACCAAACCCCATAAAAATAGTCAGAGCCCATCCACGCGCCAAAACCGCGCTTAGAGGCATCTGAGACCATAGGTGTACCAACCACTGCCCTTCTAATAAGAGCCCTACAATTAAAAACCTCACAGAACTGAAGCCACCATAGGAGGTCCCTCCTGGTCTCGTCACTAACAAAGATAGCTCGTCCCGGCCTCGCCCTACTACACAAATCGTAAAGACGCCTGCTGAAAGTCCTGCCCCCCCGCACAATCTGAGCACAAAAAGACATCAAACCACCTATTTTCTGGAGCCTCTTCTTATGCACATACCTCATATTCAAACACTCTGACAAGGCTGATTTAAGCTTAAGCAATTTATCATGAGGGAGAGTCAGCTCCATGGCAGCTGAATCGATTGTTATACCCAGAAAGGTGGTGGACTGGGAAGGCTCCGTGACTTTACTATAGGAGACCTGAAACCCTAAGTACTCCATAACTTCTATAAGGAAATTCCTCTGACGCAGACACTCTGCCGCTGAGTCAGCAAGAATAATAAAATCGTCTAGGTAATTGACTAGCCTCTCAACACCATAAGATTTTGCAATTTTCACAATAAAATTCGACAAAGAATTAAATATATTTGGGGCGCAGCGGAGCCCAAAGCCGAGGCGGTTATTTACATAATGTTGCATGCCGGTGCCCGAGTCCCAGGAAAAACCCTGGAAACCCACATGAGGCCCATATATACTGACAGAGCCGTAGGCGGATTTGAGATCGACTACTGCCATGTATTCACCCCCCTTAAGTAGGTCAGCTGCAGTGTAAACCGAGTTATAGGAAAATGGTATCATGCATGAAATTATTTATCGCCTTGTCGCCAGGCATAGAGCAATCTGTTATAGGCCTGAGCTTGCCATTGGACTTCTCCACCCCTCCCATAGCATGGACACATCTGGGAGGGGAGGCCACCCTGGTGATAAAACCGTCCCGCTCCTCCTGGGCAATAAGAGAGCACATCTCAGAATAGAAGGGGTCTTGCAAAATAGATTTATAATTACTACACGAGTATTTCGTGTCACAATCACCATCTACAATTTTGAAGCCTTGTAAGACTCCCTCCCAGATAAATTTTGCCTCAGGCCTGTTACCCACACAAACATTACCACTGCCCGAAATAAAAGCAGCAAACCTGCATGGCTTTAATTGGGAGAACTCTGAGCCAATAACGTGGCGACAACTGCAGCTGCCCTGGAGGCAATCCTCATACACCTGAACGTCAGGTAACCTATTACCATCAATACTGTATAATAGCGCCCTGTCGCCCGGCGACCCAAGGGGATCCACCAGCGACGGGGGCTCAATAACACCCTGAGACCCTGACTGGTCGACTGCTAGGTACAAAGAAGGGGGAAAAAATTCCTCCACGGTGGGGTCCAAGATATATGAACCCCCCAGAGATACCCCCCTCCGACTCTCCTCCACAGGAGGAGACACGGTGCCCTGTTGGACTGGACTGCTACACCCTACATCATTGGTACCCGGTACAAAGACATTACAATTCGGGTCAAACCTAAATGAACTGGTAGCAGAATCTTTTACACTTTGGGTACTAACACTAGTGGAGTCTACACGGGCACCCCTCACACATAGCTTACCCAAACCTCCCTACTTATCTGACTTCTGGGAGGAGTTACCACATGTCTGAGAGCCGTGGGAGCTGCTCTTACAGAACATACATACATGTTGATACCTACAGGAGGAGACTTCACACCCTGCTTTATTAAAAGCAAAACATGGGCGTCTCTCGCCTGCCTTCCCACTGGAGGAGGATTTAGTACTCTTGCCTGACCTGGACGCTGAGACAACAGTCGCGTCATAGCTGAAGTATCTGAGCACATCTGAGTTATACACAGTACCAAACACCCCCAGCCCCTTAGAGTCCGCCCTGTCCCGCACACATTTGTCATAAGCTATCAGGGAATTAACTCTATAGATCTTGGTGAGGGCCTTCTCGCACATCAACTCCATGTGCTCTAAGATTCCCTCAACCTGTTCCCCCTGTTTTAACATGATCAATACGGCACGGACATTGACTAAAAACAGAGCTTCTAAGCTGTCAACTTTTACATTCCTCTCTACAAAGTTACGCTGGTCAAACTGGGAGTCTTTACCTCGCCTACTGTTGGATCTGGCACGTCTGGCATTGTCGTGGCGAACAGAAGAGGAGCTTGACACCGAGCTGGAAGTTGATCGGCCTCTCGGAGCCCTCGGACTTGACTGCCGCCGTCTCCTGCTCGGTCTGCTGCCTCCCTCGGCACCCCCGGGGCCCTCGGGCCGACTCTCCACCAATTCCTGGACCCTCGCCATCATGCTCGCCATCCTTTCAAAGCCTCCCTCGACCCGGGCCATCCTGCCCTCAACCTCGGCCATCGATGCCCTCGTCTTCTCCCAGGTTTCACGAGACACGTTAGACTCCCGAGCCTCCGGATCCTGTCTTCCAGCCGGCAGGGCACTCTTCTTCGGCGTCTTCATCTTCTTGGACTTAGGAGCCATCACACCTGCGGTAACTCGCCGTAACTCCAGTAAATCCGCGACTTAAACTTGAAAACTGCTGATCCAGACTGGCTCAGCTGTTGACACTTTGAATTCTGCCCTCCGACTAACGGGCAAACGCCGCGACTGCCCTTTAATAGTGCCTATACAACAAGAGGAACGGTGACCTAGTTACCCTAACTACGTGACGTCACCAGCCGGCGCGCCCCACGGCGGCCTAGCGGAGAACTAACCAGGACGCGACGACCACGCCCCCTGGAGTGCGCGGCCTACACTAGCGGCGGTTCGCGGACACGCCCCCTTCCTCCAGTCTATACGTGTATAGTGCTATACATGGTATAAAGTATTGTGATTTGTCTTTACTCAGCCCTAATTGTACATGTTTCAAAGACCTGACCAGTAACGATATCGGCAGGTGTATGACACATAATTATTTCTCCTGTGCTGTTGCATTGAAGCTATTGATTTTAGTAGTATAGGTATCAAGTGTTTTACATTGAATAAGGAAAATATTCTAGCTGAGATGCTCCAATATGCCTTAAAGTATCAAATCCTAATTCAGAAACATACTCTACCAACATGACCGTGTATGCTATACGTTCTATCATGACTCAATATTTAATGTTGAAAATATTAGATAATGGCTCAACATCAACTCGACATGACACAGAAGTCATACTGCGTATATTGCAACAGATAATCACACATAATATTACATAAAATGCAATTCGACCCCTGCATATGATATTCTAGACTTCCCACGCAGAAACATTTTGACGTGAGGTACTTAAGATTCCATGTACTTATTTCTCCCAATTAGCAGTCATGTGAAGACACTTCTAGAGTACGGAGTATGATGAATAGATCGTTAAGGAACTCTGTAATCACATGTATCATCTATCTCTGTCATACAGGGAGGTTACGTACCTAGATTTTATGTAAGATATCTGTTATAACCTCCAAATATAATCATGGAATATTACATTCATGTGCCAATACATTTCATGCTAAAAGGAGAACATGCTAGGATCCTCTTTTTTTCAATCTAGATTATTTTCTTTCAAAAGCAATGACCGTATATGCAATGGTATAATGACCATTTCCATAGTGTGGATCAACGTTGGAAAAGGTAAAGGCGTAGCCTTACCTATTGAAATTCAACCATATGTGGTTACATTTCATTATGTTTGGCTGCTCCCTAACCATCTAAGCCGTTAGGACCAACATACTATTCATGGTACGTTGATTTTAACGAGCTTAATAAAATGCCATCTGAATAATCTATATACAATTTCATCTTCGATAAATCATGTGTCATGGTTGTGCATAGATGTAGACTAAACATTATTATAAATTGATAAAGAAAATAGGCAGAATTGATGTCAAATCAGTATCATTCCCAGCCCTCAATGTTCAATGCCTGATCAATATTCGTACAACTGAGAATTACAGAGCAGGCCAATCAACAGAACATACGGCTGTTCAGGGTGCCACTAAATGATAGCAGCCCCCGTTGGTGATTACCCTGTTCTACAACCATTAACTATGTAACAATCAATATATTTATATCGATCTATATCCATAAACTGTAAAACGTTCTCGGGGAGACATCAGGAAAGCCCCTTATTAAACCATTGTTGAGCTGTTTCATTATTTAGACTAAAATGATGCCATCGTTGAATGATTCTGCCAATATTCCCACGTTCTGGTGGCTTTTGTTTGGGTTGGGGGACGGTTTTGTGTCCCATTGTTTCCCATTTAGCCCTATTATCGTCCAGCCCTCTGCCTCAAGTGCTTCATCGTCAAGTCGTCACACGTTAGGATGACACTGGTTGGCAAGTTGCCATAGCTAAGTGATACACATGGCAGCCCTGGTAGAGGTTCACCCCCCCCCCTCACCCTTCCCATCGTCTCCCATTTAATACCAGGGTCCCAGCTCTCTACACAGCACCCCACAGCCTTAACCCCCATCAACAGCTGATGGTGCATCTCTCAATTCTGGTCTTTATTAATGCACTTTTGGTTTTAAGATATTTGTGTTGAAGAGGTCTGGTTTTGTCATCTCAAAGGGCAGTTGTTGATTGCAGAGGAGAAATTCACTACAAATATTTTATAATGCATATACATTTATATAACATAAGTTTAGACCTCATTATAGATATGCTATGAGTATGAATCGGACACACACCATGAGTCGTACATTTGAAGTTGTAGTCAATCATTAATTCTAATCTCTCTGTTATTGTGTTGGAGCACACCGTAGATGCTGCTCTTACCAACAAATTCCAACTAGAGGTCTTCACATACATGAATGACTATACAAACTACACCCAGTGTCCGACACAGGGCATGTGTGCGACTCAGAGTGCATCTACCCCATGCAAAGGTGGATGGATATTGTGAGAGGATGGAACAGCAAGAATGCTGTTGCGGCAAGTTGTTAAAACTGTTCCACACGAGTGTAGGTTAGTAAGAAAAGCTTCACTAAGACCCCTCAGAGTAGAATATATGGAAATGACCCTACAGTAAGAACAACGCTCAGTTGGAATGTAATGTACGCTCTGTGTAGAATTGGAGACACTGTCATATCATTGCGACAGAGAGATGTTTATATAGGGTTAATATGTAAGCCATGTTTGCGACTGGTACAGAAAGTATTGGTATAATACTCTCTGTTTCAGTGTAAACTTGTTGTTCCACCAGAACCCTGCTGGAACTAATTTTGCAGTGGTTTGTTATCCCCTCCACCCCCCCCCCCTCAACCTCCCACCAACACTGAAGCATGCAATCAACATGTGAATTGGCTGAGGCCATATGTATTAGTTAAATATTTAAATGCTTAAAATAATGAGCGCCCGCGAGCGATTGTTGTGGAGAGGGACATCGACTGTGTAAAAAAATAAGTAGTCTGGATACCATTGACCTCGGTTAGTGAGTGAGTACCTCTGCCAATAGCATATATAGACTGCCCATGAGATGACTAGCTGGTCTGTTGGTAACTTGAGTAGACTGGTACACAGATCAGGAGCCCTGTGTACGATACACCCTATGACGATTGGCCCTAAGGATGATCAGCCCAATGTCTATGATAGCACTGTGGAAGATTGGCCCCATGATTAATGACCCCCTGATTGAGACATACCAGTCTACTCATGGTATGAACAGACCAGCTAGTTATCTCATGGTCGGTCTACCCTATATCTCACAATTATTTGAGCACCCTGGAACATTTACAAAAGTATCGTCTAGTGACATCAGGTTTGATGATACTATTGATAGCTCTAAATACCATGACTTTGTAGATATGCTTGTTAATATTTCATGATAGAGTCGCGATAAGCTGATGGATATGCTAGCAAGCAGTTCATACAATACTAATCTGTTTTGGTATACTACTGTAATAAGCAAGGCTGATGGCAACGTCTGTTAACTGTATTAATATTTGTTTATTGACAGGTAGGTGATAATACCGACGAGTTTTACAATCATCTGGTAAGATGGTAGCAATAAACGTGTGACTCTTCCATCCAGTTCGTCTGTGCAGTCCGAGGGTCTGATCGTACTTTATTCCCTTTGAACTATTGGGTTACAAGGAATACAATTTCATGTTATTTCACTTGATTTTGAACGATTATTGGGCTCCCAAATAGCAAAGCCAAAAATACTCTTGCTCTCCACAGCTGCTTGCATATGGACGGCAGAATCAGTGCTGGGAGATGTCTTCATGGAAGAGGTGAATCTAGTTTTAGGATAAAGAATAAAGAAAACAGTAGGTAGTCAAACTTAGCAAAGTATATACTACAGCACGACCATTGACCATCACTGAAGAGAATCATCTTAGTCCGAGACAGCTTGACAAGTAAAAGTGACCAAAATGTCGTCCTGCCAAATCCTGACATCCGTCACGGCATCATCACTTGTCTACGTCCTACAGACGTCACGAGATCTGATCTATTGCTCCCAGGATGCCCTGTGCCCAGGCTGACCTGTACCATGACCTTAGAGGTCTAGGGCATGACCTTGGAGGTCATGGTGTGATTTGTGGTTGTCATGGGGTCTCGTTGATAGGTAACTGTAACTATGACAGGACCCCGTGGGAGCCCTCGGGCGGCCCCGTGGTGGCTATATATGACATGCCCTAGAGGGGGGTTTTACCAATGGCAATTACCTCTGATTGAATTAGGGGTAATGAGTATTTAGCAGAGACATCTTTTGTTGGACAACATTTACTCTGTGTGTGTGATGTTTGTGTGACATGAGGACAGTAGTAGGCAGACGACATTTGTGTTCCATTGCCGCCATTTTCTTTTGTTGGTTTGGTTTAATGGTCTTCACTCTGGAAAAATGTGGATTGTCTCGTTCGGCGATTTACTAGTAGGTGTATGAACCCAAGAAATCACATTTTTACTCAAATTTGCTCTGCAAAATGTAGACCTCTATAATTGTATTTACATGTGATTGATGCCCCGGGAAGTACTTGCAACTTCACAATTATTGATTAACTCTTTTCCGTTTGGAGTTCTATTGTCTTTAACTTGTTAGAAAATAAAGACAATCTACAGAAATAAGTTGCGTTGTTTCCGTCATTCAAGATTATAGAATATGCAGGTATGAACAATGTAAGAAGTGATGGAAAAGTAATTGTACATATCTACCGTATAGGCGATATAGCTAATGTTATATGCATAACAAAACGATGAAGTGGATGAAGAACTACTATTCAGTTAACTGAAGCATGAGTTTTAGCATAGGCTGATGACAAAATGTCTCAAAGTGAATAATTGCTTCCCAAAAGCTTTCACTTCCATATGATCTATTACACTCAGGCAATTTTCCCATGTCCATAGATGTTTTCACGTCTCTTTGGTAAATTCAATTACTATAATCAGTAACAATTTTAACGATTGCTGCTAATGAAATAGACCCTGTGCTGGGGATATTGTCTCAGCTCGGTGCCCTCAGGGTATGGATAGAGTAAGTGGTGGTCAAGGACCGCAGCTCCTACCCTATCCTACCCCCCCCCCCCCCCACCTTCAGCTTGGGCCATCTCTACTTCCCACTGACCACCAGTGTCCATTCACCTATATATACCTAGGCCAGAGAATGTTTGGTTAAGCTTCAACAAGAAGTTTCAACAAATCTTTTTTTTAACTTTTTTTTTAAAACCAAATTGATTGCATGCACTCACATTTCAGCTGGGAATTGATTGAAACAAGGGATTAACTAGTTTTGTTTTATTTTATATTGATCGAATGATCACTTTATTGTACCTAATATAAAAGGTTATACTCCCACTCTTGTCGTATTTTATATATCACACAGTTAACTACCTCTGCAAGCATGAGATACATTTCTCTCATATCTTATAACACATGTACTTGTCTATTCTGATTTTATTTTAAGAAAATGGCTTGGACACTCAAATCTATTTTCCCTGTGGCCTATCTACTCACCTGACCTGTCCATTCAGCCCACCTGACTGACCACAACAATGTAATTACACCTGTACAGATAGGGCCTGGTGGGGACTCACCCCTCTCACCCCTGACTACCCCTCATCGTGACTGACCACTGCTAACCCTCTAAGGGCAGCACAATGTATTAATGTATTAAGCCCTCTGGTCGACATTCTGCATGTATGCAGCCATGGTGAGTATATCCCCAGGGCCCCATTAATGCATCATGCCGGTCTTCTGGGAGTGTATCAACTGAGTAGGGTCGACATGATGCCTGAATGCAGCGCTGGCTTCTTATTCACCAGGGATGCATGCATGCATCATGACGACAAAAGAGATCATGTATTAAAGCACTTTGTGGCCCTTACAGGGCTAACAATCACTGCCCACCTCACCACCCTTGACCACTGCTGCTGACCACTGCTTATCATTGCTGACCCTTGGCCAAGCCACTATGGAGTGGCGTGTGGTCACTTCTGACATGTCACATAGCCTTTGACCACCCACCCTCCCCCTTCCCCATCACCACCCCCTGTATCGATATATGAATATAGGGTTTGATGGACAAAGTTGAATGACATTTTACTACAAAGAAGTACATGATACACGTTTTTTATCTGACATTGTACAACATCTCCTAAGTGTGTGGGTTTGTTTTCTGAAATAGAACATGAGGAAATAATTTGATGACACAAAGATCCTGCAGAAAGAAAGGAAACGCATCATTGTTTAGACCCCTTAAGACTTTATTTTCTTTCTGTGGTTTTCAGATATTCTGAGCAGTGCTATAGCACACGCTGTCTTTTCCTGTATAAGAGATTCCACTTCATCCCCTATCTTAACAATGAAATCCACCATTTCTACAATATACAACACCGAGACTCTAATATGCCACATCACCACTGACCACGTTGTCCCTCCACCCTCAAGCTCCCGGCCTCACCTGACTGTCTTGTCCCCATATGGTACCCGCCCCTCCCATCCTGACCCTTGGGACCTCCAACACGCAGGGGGCTTTGACTTTTCACTCCTTGTCGTCGTCCAAAATAGTTTATTCTCAATTCCCATGCTACTGTCTGTGCCATAAAACTGGTACCTCTCTATTAAAACGCCATTCAGAATAGTCATGGTGCAGGATGGGAATAAAACATTCTGTGGGTGGTGGTTTTAGGTGTGGTTAGGCTATGTGGGGGGTTGTTAGGTTTAAGGGGTGGGAGTGGTCATTGGTTTAGGGGGTGGATGGGTTGGGGATTGGGCTGGTCAATGGTTAAGTGTCACAATCTAACGGGGTGCGATTTGGCATGGCGTGACATGGAGGAAACAGATTTAGGTGCTGACTAGTGACAGGCTGGGAGAGATTCTCATGACCGTACCCCTACACCCACCCCCCCCCCCCTCATTATTTTCCTATCCCTCCCCCCACTTACAAGTCCCTCCCACCTCCTATCACCCAGCCCATAGACACAGGTGTATCGCTGTGACCAGGTAGAGTGACCAGTGTCCACAGCCGACCGTGAGATACTCCTACCCCCTGCACGCTACCTGTAACATCCACCCCCATCCCCGCCAACCCTTCTATGTCCAGTCCAACCCCTCGGTGTTCAAAGCCTTACACTTTACCTGTTTCAGTTACACTGTCAGAAAATGCAGAGGTTAGGCTATGTGTTATCAACATGTATGATAAAAAAGAAAACACGAAACAGATGGAGAATTTGCATTGGTATTGCTGATGACATCTCGGAAATTGTCTAGGAAATATTTTTAAAAAAATACTGAAAATCACGTGGTCCTCCCTGTTATGCCTGGCATTGCATATAAAACATTACTTTCTTTACCCTCAGGAGACACACAGCTCCCAGAGTAACCATTCTGCCTGTCACACGACTGGCACTACAGTTCAAGTCACCATGTGAGGGCACGGCACGAATCCAATCCGTGAGAACAGACTGACAGTGTATTATTATTTATGACAATTTTAGTTCAAATCTTTTCATGTTCTTAGGTTCTGCAGGGCCTCTGTGGCGCAATGGATAGCGCGCCGGACTTCTACTAAAGCATGGTAAATGGTGCTTGTGAACAGCAAGGTCCCCTTGAAAGATATCCGGAGGTTGTGGGTTCGAGTCCCACCGGAGGTGCTGAATTTTTGTCCACATGTAGGATGGTTATTGCCTCAATCTGACTTTAGATTCTGTAGAATAAATATAAGGAAACATACGATGACTCTCTACATCATCATTATCATCTGAAAGTTTGAGTTTGAATTTCCTGTGTTTTGCTAATTAATTCAATCCATTCACCGGCCTTTCACAATGGAAGTACCTGTATCACAATATTAGCTTTTTGCGATCGTTGGATATCGAGAGGGGAGGGGGGGGGTAATCTTACTATATGAGCAGAGAGTGCACTTCTTGGGCGTGACCATTGCGCATGCGTATACCTGACATTATGACTCATGTAAAGCTGCCACCAGAGGGCGGGGTGGAGTTAGGGGGAGGGGCACAAGACTTTATACCCCTCAAGTACAATCAGTGATTGATCTCCAAGCACTGACGTATGATCTTTGTACTCTCCATACACAAGCTGCCAGCAAAGCACTAGATGCCTCCGCCCTGTCTCCTTGTCCGCCGGCAGGTCCACCTTTACGGGCACAACTCAAGGTCATAGCCAATGTCAGGTCCGCCATGACAGGGGCCAGAGGACACTCTCCACCAGAGCCTTTGTCTTTGAGTATCTTAGCCGAGACGAGCAATGCGACCCCCCAAGGGGGATAAGCTCAAGGAGGGAGGGGTGATGGTTGGGCAGGTGGGTGCAGTGGGGGGGGGGGTGTAGATGGATGGAGGAAGTGATCTTCCCTTCCTCAATAAGCGGTAATCGATCGTATGTTATGTCATACCTCCTTGAGGCACCTGTTAAATTGATTAAAATTCCAGCTGGAGATTCCTCCGCCTCGCATTGATCGTATAATGTATTTATACACGCACGTATGTACCCTTTTCTGAAACATGTGTACCCGGTATTCCTCGTCAGTAATGTCAACTGCTATTATAGCAATAATATGTGTTGTTGTCTTCTTCCTCTTCTCAATATCCCAACTACTGTACATGTGTATGGACATATATTATAAGGGTACATTGCCCCTGGGATGGTTGGAAACTTTATAATAGTTTTTTAATAGGAAGCTCTCCCTTCTCTTTATAAGTTAACCTTTATAATGTCGCTTTAAAGTTGTGATAGGTTGTTGAGTACTCCTTAGCTTCCTACAAAGTGCCTTAACCTTAACCTTCCCCCGCCCACCTTCCTCCTCCCCCCTCTTACATCAGAACACACACAGCCTTGGCCAGATCAGTCAGGTGCACCTTGGCCATATCCTCACCTGTGATTAATTAATCATTGTGTACTTGTGGCTTACAGGTAACTAAGAACGCCATGACTCTGTAGCATAACAATCTTACCCCTATATGCCATCTTAACCCTTTAAGGACTGCATAGTGCGTTAACTAATACCGTATGCCCTTCATATTAATTAATGATTACTTGCGAGCAATATTGTAAGGCTGCATAGGAGGCAAATCGTCATTGGGGGAGTGGGGGGTTAACTCCAATCAGCTTTAACTATCGGCTTTTATGTATAATATTATGGTGCGTCATATACATGTACATGCTTATATTGGATTGTATAGAAAAGAATTCTTTGAGCAGTCTTTTGATAGTTCTGATTGGGGGCCTAGGCCCTTCTGCCCCCAACTTTCCATGTGCAGAATAGGTATTTGTGTGTATTATATGGCAGGTCTTGACAAAAAGAATTTGGGCCCAAACATATTCAGGACCCCCTCCTTAGTGATTGTGATGCCCGGGCCCCTGGCCCCTTCCTTTCCTACGCCACTGTTTAAGCATTATGCAGGACCCAAGGGGTCACTATAGTGGCTTGTTTTAGCGCACCTGCACACACAGAAAGGTGAGAGTCATTGTTGCTAAAACTACCCTGACCTGAGGGTCAGGCACTGCCTGACTCTCAGGTCAGGGTAGTTTTAGCAACAATGACTCTCACTTTTCTGAGGGTGTGCGCTAATAAATTTATGCATTGCGACTATGGCTAACCCTGTCCTATTACAAGTCTTCCTGCGCTTATTTGAGGTAGAAAGAAAACCTTTAAAAGTGAATTTAAGTGCCTCTTCTACCCTTGTCTAAAAATTTGTCCCATGCATAATGGGCCACTATACCGCATAGATTCCCCAAGGGTCGGCATGATGCATAAATGATAATGCATCATGGCAACAAAGAGCAAAGCAATCTCCACTCTTCTCTCTCCTCAACAATAACCCCTCCCCCACCTTACCCCCCTCCCCTACTACATAAACATACATGAAAAGACACCGTATACACCTGATCATGTACCGTCATGGGCGGGTCAATAAGACGCACACTGGGCTACTGCCATAGACCATCTCATGTTCCGTAGGAAATCAATGTATAATTGATGACATGAGCCTGAGGTGACGCATGGTGCTCTCCCTCGGAAATGTCATTGGGTGTGGATTGTTTGTCTGTTTGAGATTCCCTTTTCAATTCAATATGAGAGATGCGCCTAGATACGATATCAATATGTGTATCAGTAGGGTTGAGATCAAGGCGATGTACCGGTGGTATACGGGGCATGGGGTGCATGCGGGTCGGATGAATTCTTAAAATATTGGAGGGGTTGGGCGAAGGGACATATCAACAGTAGAATTCTGGATATTTGTTTGTGTTTCTTTTATTGTCTATATAGTAGTAGCTTATCACTTGCAAATTACCTTACCTTATGGTGTGTACATATTACTCCTTATCCCTTTTCGATAATCCTGAAATTTAGCCTATTCTCAAGGTATAGTTTCAACAGACAATGTGGCGTACCAGCGACACATGTGAAAAACTGTTCTCAATGGTATAAGGCATGGCACCCTCTCCAACTCTTGCTTCTGATGCACCGACACAAGGCAAAAACCTCCCTCTCCGACCTTGGCAGCCACTCAGTTGGCTAAACTAACACACAGCCTGGTCAAGGATGACATGTCACCGGGTATAGGTGAACGCTACTTGGGGTATCTATACATACTTACAAGGACATAGCCCTGTGTCTGCTTGGTGTATCACGGGTTGGAACTCACAATACTGTTAAACTATCTCTCTCCAAAGCTTAACCGCAGATGATTATACAGTATTTTAAACTATTGAAATGATTGAAATGATGTAAAATGGCACAAGCCGATCTCCTACACGTGGCCGAGACTGGTAACTGTTGAAGGGCACTCCAGGCTCTGGGAAGGGGGGAGTACACTGTAAAAACAGTGTTTAGATGATAAATGTGCATGTTTAGTGGCTAAACACTTTTCTAAACACCATCTTGTCCCACATTTTGAGACACCTTTTTCCATCTAAACATGTTTAATTTCTAAACATGTTTAGATAAAACGTGTTTAGTGTGCAAAGTGTTTAGATCTAGTAGGTGTTTACAATTATAGAGTTTAGACCAAGGAAGGGTTTAGATAATTAATGTGTAGATCTATAGAGTGTTTACATTTGTAGTGTTTAGAATTATTAGGCATTTAGATAAATAGCATTTAGATTTAGTAGGTGTTTAGTTACATAGTGTTTAGGTAAGTTGATCTAATTTGCATATGAGAATATATTATCAGTCCAATCTATCATCTTATCATTCAGATAGATATAGTTTTATAACACTTTTGTAGAGTGTCATCACATATGTTACATAGCATCCATGCTAAGTAACTGGGAAATGTGCACAATTGAATGGTGGAGAGAATATTGCTATATATTTTCTTATATCCCACAGAATAGGTGTCCCTAGTGATTATAGCTTTTCTGCACATAGTCTAAACCCCAAATCATAAAATTACCCTCTCAGTAATAATAGCCATATGTTCCCATATTTAAATCACTCAATTGATGTGATTCTTTGTTTGCTTTTGCATGTTTATTCAAGGATCAGCTTATAAATGGGTGGGGAAAGTCCATCCAATGACTTAACTGCCACCTGGTGGGATAAAATTGTGTTTAATATCTAAACACTTAAACATGTTTAGGTGTTTAGATGTTTAGATTAAATGTGTTTAAATCTCACCTGATAAAGTGTTTAGCATGCTTACAATGTATTTGTCAATTGTTTAAACAACTATACCAATCATGACAAACAGACACACGATCAGCCACTTTTTCTCGATTATAAGCTGTGCCTCTAATATAGGCAGGGGATTATACTCCATTAATTACCACTTTTCTGATTATAATTCTGCTTGTAATTGGAGTACATATCTCATTTCTGCAGATTATCTGAACTACAGAGAGATACATGTACTTAGGAAAAGCCAAACTTATGTTTGGATCAGAACTAAATTTTCATTCCAATAGGTTATAAAAAAACTGCTAAGCTAATTGGAATAATAAAAAAGTGTTTCATGCACGATTTGGTATCTAAACACCTCATTGTTTAAATGCTGAACAGGTGGTAGATGTATGTTTAAAGCCTAAACACAAAGAAAACATATGTTTAAATAGTAAACACCCATCTGCATAAGTGTTTACTTTCTAAATGTCTAAACACATACATGTCTTTGGTGTTTAGGCATTTAGAAATGATGTGTTTAACATACAAAATGTCTGTTTAGATTGCTTAAGTGTGTAGAGATTAAACACGTTTAGCTTTTTTGGTGTTTAAAGTTAAACACAGTTTTTACAGTGTAGCGCTTCCTGGGCGATGATTAAAACCCCAGATATCAGACATATATACTGTGTAGCACATTCTTACTATTGAGGGGTGGGGGGGGGGGGTTATAACTGCCTCCTGCATACCTCCATACATGCCTTCACAGGTACCTGTGTATACATGCCCCCCCCCCCCCCCCCACCCCGCTCACCATCACGTCCATGAGCTTTGTACACATGACAAGTATTACGTCTTGATGATAATCATAAGGCCTTCACATCTAATCCCCATTTGGTTTTACTTCACCTATACACCTTCATGTTACACGTTCTGTCCTCAGACTTTATCTTACCCCCTCCGATAACCCATTATGTGCCGCTTAGAGCTTTAATGCATTGTGCCCGTTATCGCCATGATGCATGTCAGTGCTGCACTCATACATCATGCCGACATTACAGCTTTTATACATCCCAGAAGGTTCGGCATGATGCATGAATGAAGCACTGGCGAGCATTCTCACTGGCCAGCGCTGTACGCATGCACTATGGCGACAAAGGGCATATAGTGCATTAAAGCACTCTGTGCCCCTTAAATGGTTAACACAGGTGAGAAGCAGACACGTGTGGTGTGGAGTGGGTAGGGTGTGGTTCGGGCCGCCCTGCCTCATCTGTGTGAACCCCGTAGACACCTATTGGAATTCAGCAGCACAGATCGAAGTGAGGCGGACGCTGACTTCACCACACCTACACACAGAGCTACGTTCAAAGTGGTCGTGGAGCTGCGTAAGCTTGTGTAAGGGTTGGGGGTGAGACATGGCGCCTGAATACATCTCTTGTACTCTTTCACGGCACTTTAACCCTTTAAGGGCCATACAGTATTTTAATGCATCGTACCCTTTGTCGTCATGATGCATGGATGCATCCCAGTTGAGTAAACCGCCAGGGCAGCATTCATGCCGATCCTTCAGGGTGAATCAACTCAGGTCGGCATGATGCCTGAATGGAGTATTGAAGAGTAGACTAGCCAGCAATGCATCAATATAATCATGACGACAACGGGCATGTTATATTGGAGTTCTATGCGGCCATTGAAAGGGTTAAAAGAACAGATGTGAACATGTCATGGATGCTTTGAACGGATCCCACATGCGCATACAACGTGGGGTGGAGGTTTCTTTGCGCATGCCCTCTCGACCCGTGACACCATATTGGTGCCGCCCTCTACTGCCATCTTACGCCAATGCAGGCCCAGGGGAAGTTATCCTTTATTGGTCCCATTTACGACTTGGTGATTTCATATCTTAAAAAAAACTTAAATCCCGCCGCAAATCTTCTCCCCCCCCCCCCCTTCACTCTCACCACTCATTATTAAACATAATAACATTTCACAGTACTAGAAAAACTACATGTAGAGTCTGCCATACTACAATCTATTTTAGATAACAATTTTTAGCTTGCGCATTTTCCTTTGAGTATCATTTCATTTGACAGGGAAGTTGTTGGAGTTACAGCTGTTTGAGCTGCCCGCTTCAATTAACCATCTCCTTGCATGGCGACTTGCTTGTTTCTGATTGGGTACGGCTGATGTTAACAGGAATCGGCGGCTGGCATACTGGGCGATATAGCTCTAGTTTCGAAATGGACGCTGGTATTTTATAGATGCTGGACCTAGAGGGAGGGGTCTTGGAGTGTGTTTCAACTATCAACATCGCATCTAGTTTTTTAAATGCCTTTCTTGGGAGTAAAGGCTACGCGAAACCGTAGGGCAACAGGTACTATACCGCGAAGGAACAATTTTCCCATAGGTAAAAGTGGGAATAAATTACCGTAGGATAATAGTTAACAAAGGACGAGGACTGGGACAACATAAAATGGTATAATCATAGAGAAGTGTGCCTCACTACAATGCCACTTTCTGTATACTACTAGATATTCCGCTATAACATGTGGACATACCTCTTCAACAGCTTGAGTTTGGTTTGCTATTTTATATTCACAAACAACAGTTTAAATCAGTTGCACTTGTATTCTGGTGTAAATGTCCATCATTATATATGTGGTATGCCCCATGACAATAATGTAGTTAACGGGTTGTATTCCTGCAATGAAAGCGTTCTGTCGTATGCAGAGAAGTGAAATGTGTGAAGTGTGGAACGATGGGGTTCAGACGAGATAGCATACACGTAGTCATAAATTAGGATGGGAAGAGGCAGCGAAGTTGAGGCAATGGGAAGACAGACAGACAGACAGAGACAGAGACGGAGAGACAGGGGGAGATAGAGAGAGGGGGTGTCCTATTGTCGCAGAGGGGGGGGGGGGGGGGGGTCCTATCCCATGACAGAGTCCGGTGCCAAGTTGTCTGCGGGAGGTGTACTTTTTTGTCGCGCGTCCCGTCTGTGCCCTGAATATTTCATGGACGCTCGTCGGCAGAACCCCCCCCCCCCCCCCACTCCCCTGCCTCCATCCACATTCATTCCACCTCAACCAACCCCCCCCCCCATTCCATAACCATCAGTAAGAGGCCCTACACTGTAAAAAAATTTCCGTTAAAATAACGGAGATTCACTGGCACCACTGGGTGCCGGACTTTCACCGTTATTTTTACGGTCACCGTTTTTTCCTAAGTCACCGTTATTTTTACGGAACTGTCACCGCTATTTTTAAACAAGAAATCTCCGTTATAAATTTTTTAAACAGTGATTCTCAGTACCGTTAAAATAACGGTGATTCACTGGCACCACTGGGTGCCGGATTTTCACCGTTATTTTCACGGTCACCGTTTCTCCCAAAGTCACTGTTATTTCTACGGAACTGTGAATCACCGTTATTTTAACAAAATACAAAACATCACTGTATTCTGATTCAGTGCCTAAACAATAATTGTAATGGTATTTTGTGTAATTTAACTGATTTGTCCCAGTGTTATTCAGTTCATTTATCCCCCTATACCTAACTCCATGCTCAATATGGTTCCAAACCCAATTTGGTACCAATCAGCAATATCATCTTAGTGTCAAGACTTCAGACCTAATCATTAGGAATTAGTCTATGAAGGCCTTATAGAATGCTTCATGACACTTTGTAATACCAGTCCATGAGCAGATGTCACTCTAGGATGGCTACAGAGCAAACCTTACAGCTGTATCTGTATATATATTTCTTATCACCACAAAAATGGTGTTCCTAGCATCTAGGAAAATCTCTTCATGAACCAAACTGCCACCTGGTGTGATAAAACTGAAATCAATTAAACGTAGCTTCACCGTAAAATAAACTGTGTTTCACTGTAAAAATAAAGGGTGTTTCACTGTACTAGATTACAGATATTCAGAGTAAAATTGATTGATTTTACATTGCCTCACCGTAATCATATGTTATGATGAATCACCGTAAAATTTTACACTGATTCTCCGTTTATTCAACGGAATATTTTTACAGTGTAATAAATGAAGGGGGCCTAAAGTCATAATATCAGTGGAGTGTTATGTTCAATCCTTTTGGCAAATATTTTGGGTTATAAGGTCATGGCAACGCAATATATCGCCCCCCTCGCTTGAAAATGATAGCATTCTACAAATGTATATACCTAGACACCAAATGTACCCTAAAAGCGCTACAGAGTCAAGCATGCTCACCTGCCACTTTTAGTAATTAATGCCCATGCTTAATGTCCACATGTTTGAGCAGACAGACAGAATGCATGCACCGACCTAACTGCTAACTGCTCTGAGCAGCTCATGCATATAGTGATGATTATATCTTGATGTCTGGTTACTTGCTTCAACTCCTCAGAGTCAGGGTGGGCAGCGGTAGTCACCAAGTTGCTGTCCACTCCCGAGTGCCACCCATAACCCCCCCCCCTCCCCCTCCCTTGTCCGCACCCACCCTCATACATTAATTGGCGTCTTGGCAGAGCACCTCGACAGTGTCAGGAGGGCGGCCCTGGAGACAGCAGACGGCCGACACCCGCCCGCAGGCGGCCACACCCTGCCGCTCGAGACGGTCTCTTAAACAGGGTCATCAATGTCAATATGGCGTTGCAGACATTTTAAAGTTGCAACGATCTTTTGTCTATATACAATCACCTCCTACTTAATATGTCATGTTGTGGCTCTTGCTGAGCCCATACAATACACATAAGTCCTTTCTCTCTCTGTGTATATATATCCGTGGTTGGAAAGGGGTGTCGTTAGTTTTAATTCATTATGCCACGTATAGTGTTTTCAGACTAAATGAATATAAAGCATACGTGTACGGTTATAACACGCGCAACTAGTTTTTAGTCGTTAGTGAAAAAATGTTATCCCGGTCAAGTCTCAGATTAAGGTTTTTACATTTTATCATATTTTTCTTCCAATAACTTCATAAATTCATAAAATGTTCCTTCACAGTCTACACCTACCTCCATGGTAACCTTGGGAACTATCATTGAGAGAAAGGAATTCAGATTCAGCAAAGTAATGGCATGGGTCACATGTTTGAAGCCAGGGAGATCATACACAGAGCAAAATGGCACTTGTGACAACAGCACAGGGGTACTATCTAAATGCCTAGATCTGGCCTTCATTTAAAATGACACAACTTTGGCGGATAAACTTGAAGTTGAAGGGGCATTGCTTTCGGTTTCCAAATAAACAGGAATTCAGAGACGACGGGGTGTAGAGTTGGGGGAGAGGGTAGGGCTACATAGCAAATTGCTTTACTATCCAACCTTCTACTTTGGTTTCATTTTATTCCAAGCAGAATATCAGGGGTCCATGTCCCTTTGTTTTAATATATAAAACTCCCCCTAGGCCTAGCCCATCTAATGCAACCACCCTACCCACCACTAAAATTCCAGTCCCAAAGTAGGTTTTCAGAAGCCCCCACCCCCTCACTCACCTGACCATGAAGTAAAATTACTAGAATAGTCTGTCCATAACTCTGCATGGTTTACACTCACTCTCTCCTCTGCAACCACTCCACTATTACGACCATTTTGCATAGTTACAAGGGTGGTTGTATTAGAGGGAGTTGACTGTACACAGAAAAAATCCAGAGTCTGCAAACCTGGCACTGCCTTGTCAATTTGACAAGGAAAGGGGCTGGCAAGCAAAACTCTTCAGTAAGAAGACCCAACTAGCTCCACCTGGTACATGCCAGCCCTAAACTTGTCTAGAAGTGACTCACCATTTCCCCTGCAGGTGGCCATTGTCTAGCATTAATGTGTACTCTTGGGAATACATTGATTAATTCCTATCTTAATATAATACTGAGTGTTAACATACCTATATGTTAATATGGAGGATTCTGTGAAGTATCTAGTAAAAACATAAGATAATCTAAAGAATGCATGGTTTTGGCAGTATTAAGGAAATAGATGATAGGTGTAGAGTGAACACACCTCTTTTCTGTCATTCACCAGGGCAGAAGTAGGGACATGTCCCTTCTACTGGTATGATCCACACATATGCCTATAGTCCATTGCTGATGAGTAGCCTATCTTCAGTAAAGACTTGGTGATACATTATGTGAACCCTTGGTGGCACTAATGTATTAAATAGCACTTCTATATGTGGTTATGTATTTAAACAAATTTATAAAATAATCTTGTCATCTGGAACCAGACCAAACTCATACATTTGAAACCCTAGACCTACCACAATTATGCAATGATGGGCCCCAGCTGTGGCTAATCTAGGCCTGCATCAACTATCTCAGTTTGACGACCTTGACAAGTCTAGGGTCGTCTTGTGGGATGGTAACCTGGCAGGTTGTCAATTTGACGAGTTGAAGCTAGTTGATTCTATGCTGTTCACTTAGAAGACCCTAGGGTCGTCCTGTAAGACGACCTTATGGACTCCAGAGCTGTCCAGAGTTTTTCAGTGTATAACGCACTACTTTTGCAACTTTGAGAAAACTACTTTGTGGATGGTGGAGAGGGGGAGGGGGATTTATAGGTTTATAGGTATAGCCTGGCCCCGTCCCCAGGGCACATACATATCCATCACAAGCTGTCACAGAGGCCATTAAACCCATCCATCCATCCCCAAATGACCAAACTCTCCTGTAGCACAGACACATGAAATGGTAATGTTGTGTGCCTTTTGTCCCCATAATCATTTTGGGTCCGCAGACTGCTTTAATACACTGTGCCCTTTCCCACCATGATGCATGAATGCAACTCTCAAGGGTCTGCTCGCCAGGGCTGCATTCATGCATAATCTCGATCCTTAAGGAATGTCAGCAAGGGTCAGCTTGATGCTTGAATGTGGCACTGGTGAGTTACTCACCAGCGCTGCATGATTGCATCATGGCGATAAAGAGCATAATGTATTAAAGTACTATGCGGCCTATGGCTAAGCTGACCCGCCCCTTTTGAATCATGAGTTGCTCCCCACATCCCTGAGCAGCTCACACAGAGACTCATGAAGTATGTAGGTGTTTAGTGCAAACAAATAAAATTCATCAACACGAGCTGGATGTAATGTGGATATTGATTTTTATTATGAGGCTAATAAACTATAGAAAACACCCTGAGTGTCTGAAGTGAAGTGTTTGTGTCAATCATGTCTGTACACATATAGCGTTAGGGTGTTGTAACAAGAGACAGACACTTAAAGTACAAACTGATCTATGAGGCTGTCCAATTAAAATTGCATGATGTGTGCATTAGGTTTATTTTAGTTACATTTAATTCTGCATTTTATTTTCTTCTGATAAAATGGCCAATTAGTACAGTAATTGTATTTTCAGTTTGTGGTTGGGGTGGAGGGATGGAGAATTACAATTTCATTTCTATCATTTTTTATTGTCCAGTGCAGCTGATTTACACAGGTATTCTCAATTGAAGAAATTATATGTGGTTATAGGTATCAAATGATAAAGTTGATAAGAAGGTCATACTGTGTCCCACGGCCAAACACAATGGTTATGTTTCACATTGAAGGCAATTGGTTGCAACATTCGAATATAATTAATCTAGTCATTTGGTTCAGGATTTAAATGGACGTTGGAAAAGAAAGCATGTTTCCATCTACCACCACATCATGTCAAACTGAGGCTAAATTTGGTCTTAAATACTTATCAAATACATTAAACGGTAAAATGAAATAAGACATGATGATATCAAGAAGCAGAGAATGCAGGTTATTGTTATAATTTTACCAATAGAGAGTGAAGCCCTAGGATTTAAATAAAAAGCTTAGCATTTACCGCATGAATATCTATGCTTAATTGAATATAGGCATATTTACCATAAGGATGCTGACAGTCGATATTCACCTATGTGTTGGATATAGAAATCAAGGTTTATATTAGTACTCATCGGTCTGCATGGGTACAGTTATTCAGCAGCTGGTAACACCATGCTATGTGAGCAGTTGAGTTTGTCTCTGGACTGGGAAGCAGTTTCCGACCTTGATAGTGTCGCCCCCTGGTGTAAAATACAGAAACTAATAAAAGTTACATTTGGAGAGTATACCTGCCATCTGGTGAAACCTAATGAAGTTAGCCATATCCATCCCATCCAATAGGCCTATGGCTGAGTCCATTTAGATTGGACTAAAATCGGCAGATCTTCCCGGGTGACCATCTCAGATTTCATCCTCATTTGGTAGGATGATAGCCCAATATGTCCCAAGTGTCATCTGTAAATATGGACTCCAAATTCTGAACGTTTTATGAATGGCGCCTCGTTAAGTGAAGGAGGGTGGGCTCATCAAAAGCAGTTCTTAAGGCTGGTCCATTTTCAGACATTTCTCATATGAAAACTCTGTCAACTAGAAAACACACAGCTATTCCAACCAACTGGTGTATATATAGACATGGGACAAGATGTGTAGAATTGTGCATATCCATCAACTTGTATGCGCATGAGGACCCATTCGTAAACTGTTCAGAATTTGGAGTCCATATTTACAAATGACACTTGGGACATATTGGGCTATCATCCTACCAAATGAGGATGAAATCTGAGATGGTCACCCGGGAACTCTTAGTCCAATCTAAATGGACTCGGCCATATATAATAGGAATATGTGGTCTGATTGATCAAAGTGAAGGGAGAAATAATTGATAAATCGGTAATGATTGTCATCCACACCAAATGTGAACACTCATCACATGTTTAGGGAGTGATCATTTTTTATCAACAGGGGGGGGGGGGGTTGGTTTGGGGGGGGGGGGGCAAAAAAATTTGGACCCCTTGACCGGGGGGGGGTGTAAAAAATTTGGACCCCTCTTTGGGGGGGTCAAAAAAATTTAACCTGTTTTGGGCCAAAAAGCCCGCGCGTTACTATGCTTCAAAGGGCCCGCGCGCGCGCCGATTTCCGACCCTTAGGGGGGGGGGGGTAAAAAATTTCGACCCGTTGACCGGGGGGGGTGAAAAAATTTTCGCACGCTCCGCGCGGAAAACCACCCCCCCCCCCCTGTTGTTAAAAAATGATCACTCCCTTAAAGGTTCAAACCCCAGAGAGAAATATTTTAAAATAGGACAGGGTATGGGCCTGGAGTGCTCGAGGCAGGGATCGACACCCAACATGATCTTCACATTCTCCATTTTAAATCCACGTTGTTGCATTTTATAATGCACTCAGAGGATAATCCTTCACATTATCTTAATGTAGGTAGACGACCACTATGTAAGAAAATACTTTAAGCAGAATATGTCAAGTGATCCGCAAAATAATCCAACCAACTTACATGGACGGGGGTCTAGCGGAAGCAATGCACGATGCATAATGCTAGGATAATGCATTTACTATTGTACTCGTTATATTTTACCCAATAAAACACTTAAAACAGCTAAAAAGGCCAGTAGCAGCATGTGAACAGTGAGCCAACAGTGTTATAAGTAATTATAGCTGAGCTGTAGAATCTGCTGTTGGTTTGCAGTATAAAAGGACATATTTGTGGGTTCACTATTTACAGTGTACACACTCAGAAAAGTCAGCGCCATTGTCGCTAAAACTACCCTCACTTGAGAGTCAATCACTGCCTGACTTTAAGGTGAGGGTGCTTTTAGCGATAACGACGCTGACTTTTCTGAGTGTGTACATTGGATCTCTGTGGCGCAGTCAGACAAGCCAATCTGCCGGCTCATGACATGTGAAGAGTCCCAAATAAAACAACTGCTGTCTGACTCATTTACGAATGATGTATTACCATGTATCTGATAACGAGTCTGATAGAAATAGCTGTATAGTATAACACTTTATTTCATGTGGAGAAACAACGTTATTATGCTTAAGTATTAGAATGGTCCTTCTCCACACACCCCGTGGAGAAACTGATCCTCATTCTCCATGGGGTGATTCTCCATGATGACATCACTAAAATAGCTATGAAACCAATCTATAAAGGCTGTTTTTAGATATAATTCATCAGAAATCACATGAAATAAACACAGAGATCCACTCTAGTCAGTCTAAATTCCTGGATTTTCCACTTGTGGTACCTTGGATCATATCTCACAAGGCGCAACCTCGTGTGATATGATCCAAGGTACCACTCATGGAGAGGCCTGTCATTCAGACAGATCATTGTGGACCTTTGTCTATATATGCCAGGCTACAGTAAAGGATATTAATTTGCCTGCATTTCTTTAGCTCTTTCTGGTGGACTGGGTGCACACAACTTTTTTTATGCATCAAGATTCCTGAGCGATAATTAGAAAAATGCAGATGTAACGTAGGTCTTAAGTATTGTTTTCTACTCCACATTTCTGTACCAATGGAGCCTATATTAGTCGAGAACTGTAACTAAACGGCATCCAGCCATCCCAGGTGGTCTAGTGGTTAGGATTCGGCGCTCTCACCGCCGCGGCCGGGGTTCGATTCCCCGTCTGGGAAGGACACTTTTTTATATGCATGCATCTTTTCACACTGGCTGTAATCATACTTCCTGACGTCTATACCTTACTATTCACACCATACGAGGATACTGCTATAAAGGGAATGGTCAATTTTCGAATGTTACGTTTTCGTAAGAACTGTTGATTGTTCAAACCCCTCCAAATTGAATAATTTACCACCATTACCATTTTTTCAAAAATGATGTTTCCACTTATAGATTGGTATTAGATTCGGGTTCAGTAGAATCAAAACCCATATATATGAGCAGGTTTCCTTGTTTTTTTGCCAAAACTGCCAATGTTGGCTTAATCTGTCACATATCTACTGATCTATATTGAAAAAAAAGCCAAGCATGCAAAAACACAAAGTACCAGCCAAGCACACCGGGATTTACACCCAATGACATGCACCACAGTGGTCTTGTATGACCTTGGTGTGTGAACTTGGTGTTTGTCCTTGTTAGTTAGGGGAGGGGGTGCATGATCCCACACTTAGGGTAAGCAAACATGCATATACTACCATTGATCAGCTATACATAGATCTCCCAGTGCAACTACCATGGTGCAATTATGCATTGAACATGATTTCCCATGTCATACTTAAATATGTCATAAATGTATCTAATATGCCTTTACTTTGAAGGGTTTAACATGAGTAGGTAGGACAAGGAAGTAAAAGGGATATGATTTGAAGACAGTGCTGTTTATTGCCGTATGGATTCCAAGTATTTGATGCTGTCTTGACTAAGAATACAATAATAATTATTTTCCTGCATCGGGAAATAGAGAATAACAAAAACAAAGTAAATGTAGCCAAATGTCCCACAGTGTTCATCGCTCACGTGGCACTGGTGTTCAGAACAACTATAATCATGACGAGGGATATTCATCACAATCAAACTGAAACAGCAGTTATCATAATCCCCACTTGATATACGTGTAAAAAAACTGCGGGTTAGGGACCGATCATGTCGGGTCTCACTCCACTAATTAGCATAAGTAGGTGCAAGTCAGGTCTAGTGTAGTTAATCAGCCGTCAATGGGACAGATTATAAGTGTTGGCGACACCACCATGCCTGTCTGTCCCTGTGGTGTACGATATAGTGGTGGCAAGTCAGTACATGGGGGGCAGTACCCGAGTACAGATCTGAAGGACGCTACTGGAGAGATTCAAGCTCTTTTTTCTCTCAAGGATTATCATAGAGCTCAAGCCAGGTGAGTACTTT
This sequence comes from Harmothoe impar, assembly GCA_947462335.1. Lineage (NCBI taxonomy): Eukaryota > Metazoa > Annelida > Polychaeta > Phyllodocida > Polynoidae > Harmothoe > Harmothoe impar. The sequence goes on from OX381714.1 coordinate 40,824,810, forward strand.
TATGCATTATAATGACGCATTTTACTTGGACTTGTGAGTCTGAGGGTACGGTAGGTTCACCCTAAGTCGGCAACATACTGAACTTCAAGTCGGCCAGCCCTCCAAGGTGGTCAAAGGTCGATATGATGATAAACTAACACTGCCAACTAGTTAAATCGATATTATTCAACGTGATACTAAAGTTTATTCAACATTATATTGGTTTTTATCCTCTCTAGAGGGGTGGTCGACTTGAGGTATGCGACCGACTTGGGTGAACCTACCATATGTTTTACTCTCAGTATAGTTTGATTATTTACCATCTGTGTATTAAATAATAATATGATGTGTTCATATCTCATGATTATAACCTGTTAACAATGAAAACAAAGGGAGTAAATTAGATCTTTCATAATTTTGTCACACATGCAACACATACATTGTTGTATAAACATTGGATCTTTATGTGTCAAGTTTAGTGCAGCTCTATAATGCATTTAAACTATATACTCTGCTGCATTACAACAAGTTGTGAACAACCTCTCTCTATCAGACTGTCTATGATATAATGATGTAAATCGTACTCAAGTCCAGTGACATTTTCCCAGTGGTAAATGATATAATCCATAAGAAATTAATATTTCAATACTTTACCCTATGGCATTATCTTTTAGAGATGTTTTTAGAGAGAAATTGCCATTAATTGTATAAACCCAAAGCATCACGGTGCTACCACGTGGAGTATAGGAGACAGACCTGTCTGCTGTTGGGTGGGGCTTGAGGACTATCATGTTATATCAGCTAGTCCCCAGATAACAGAGATAGCCAGATGCTACACTCAATTGCTACACTTGGCTACTAAATGGGGGCAGAGATACATGTAATAACAACGTGTCGTTTCCGGCATCAACATTTTTTATGCATTTCCTGAATGGATGCGAATATGCGTGTTCGTTGATTGCCCCGTTGGCAAGCTGGCACGATCTCTGAACTGGATGTTTATATTTTGTTATTGATTCATATGTAGTATATTGCTACCGCAATCTGATCTCATAAGTTTATGATGGTGTATGGCAAAAGTTGGTATCTCAAATGAAGTGACTAAAATTGACCTTGCAGTGGTATACTTAGCTGAAACCTCTTAACATGTCTCTCTTGTGAAATGGGTACATACCTCTTAATTACTAAGATGCTTTAATGCTTTAACCCTTTAAGGACGGATATCGCTAAAATATTTCATTAGTTGTCATGATGCACCAATGCATTCCCAGTGAGTAGCTCGCCGGTGCTGCATTGGTGCATCATGTTCCCTCGGGAGTGTTCCATCCCCATAGGGTCTGCATGATGCTTGAATGCAGCACCGGCGAGTTACTCGCCGGAGCTACATTCATGTATAATGACGACCCAAGGACAAGATGCATTGAGGCATCATGCCGGCGCCGTCCTTCTATTAAAGGGTTGATCATCGTAAGGTATGTGTTATCAGATGGTATGGCTTGGTGGGGCAAACACGCACCTGGCCCTGGGCTGGGCAACGTGCAACTACCTGAGATGTGCTGCCACCTGTAGAGAATTTTGCTAATCAATGTGTGCATGAATGAAACAAAACTAATAGGTCTGGATTAAAGCTGCTTTACCACCTTATACACTCAAACCAATATTTTCGTCATTTGATTCTAAGACGATTGTATAATCCTTTCCCTCTTATAATCTGTCATTTATTTTGACACGAAGGTCTTACCATTGTGTTAGACAGGACTCACATCTCAACTACTATTTATATTCTGGAGGGGTTTAGTTATTTTAAAGTTGAAAAAAGCCATCAGGTGACAGTACTGAGTGGAGGGGAGCCTCGAGGTTTTCCATTGCTCAACTCACAAACACAGTCTACTCGTACCTGGATTATTTTTTGTAGATGGCGCTTGTTGATGTAATTAAGTGCTAGATAGAATACTGGAGGCATTATATTTTTCCTCATCTATTTCCTTAAATTTAGCATGGTTAAAAGACACAAAACGTGTTGGGATGCTACCAGTACACTCCAATAATGAGACTCTTTACAACTATGCAGAAGTTGAACTATCTATATATCTGAGGTGGCACAGCAGCTTTAAAATGTTGTGTTCACACTGAGCACAGGTACCAGTCACCTTGCGTACCATTATGAGAGCTACATGTTAATTACCAGATTTATGATAGGCCAGTCCAAGTAAGCAAGCGACTCGAGATGTCGTTTCATATAATTTACAACATCACTGTGCTTATCCTTATGCCAAAGCTGGAAATTCGCTCAGCCTCAATGGATATACTACACTGCAAAAAAGGTGTTTAGATCCTCAACACAGTCCTAAACACAATCTTGCCCCGTTTTTGTCCACACAATATGTTTCTCAACATGTTTAGGCCAATAATTATGTTCAGCTCAGTGCTTAGAAATCTTAGTGTTTAGAAATCATGCATTTAGCATTTTATTGTGTTTATCTGGAAGTGCTTGAGGCTAAAAGTGATGTGTCTAGAGATTCACACTTTATCTAATTTCCACGTAGGGTCTTGAAGAGAGTAGCCCCAATCCCAGTGAGCAATAATTATATGCATCACTAATGCACATAGGCCTCTACATACACATAGACACAACCTTGAGTCAATATAATAGACCTTTAGGAAAGATATTGCTATATCCTAACTTAAACATCTCAAAACAGGTATCCATGTAGAAGATGTATATTTATTGTAAAATTATCATACTAATGTAGGATCCAATCCTTGAATCTGGCAATGGGTATATTAATTATATTGTATCCCATCATATTTGAGTTAATCTACTCAAATTTAAGTGCTTTTAGCACAATAATAATGTTTGAGTGGTTGTAGAAACTGCACACCTAAACACCTACCCTTCATGCTGTTTAAATACTAAACATCTAAACATATTTGACATAACTGTTTAGGTGTTTAGAATAAAGTTTGTTTATTTCCTAAACAGAAAGATTCGGAGACACAGACCCATGTTTATAGGTTTTAAACATGTTTAGACTTAAACATGCTTAAAACTTAATCACCTTTTTGCAGTGTAGTGTAGTGATGTACAAATAAACTAATGCTTATACTTATTTATATTACACCAAATAATTATATTACACCAAATACCACCTAGGTGTGCTGGGTGTTACCTAACACGGGCCCGCAGCCTCTGTAGTTCACTCAGGATAATAAACGGAATACTATACTATACTATACTTTCACTCACCAAGAAACGTGTTACATGTATATTATCACCTAGAGATATCTTTCATGACAACATATGCATTCAATCACCAGACCTACAAGAAATGTTAGTTAGCATTAGATGAGTGCTCTTCCTATATCATCACATGCACCCAGGTATGATAAATCATAACAGAATGCCAAATCATATTACAATAAGAAGTACACTTTTTGTGGAATACAGAATTTATTTTGATATTATTCATTTATATCAGGTTGGTTACCATGGCAACTGATTTCCGGAGGTGGTGGGATGAGTTCCGGTCAAGGACAGACCAGCAGGAGCAGCATATCCGGTTCTTTGATGACAAGGCGGGTGTCTTAAATCTGGAATCGGTGCAGAAAATGATCAGCGTAGGAGCAGGTTGGAATCAAGCTGTGCAAAGTTCTGCACAAAATATGATCATTTTCTCTTTTTTTAAATATTATATTATTTAGACTAAGTATGATATTATTAGGACGTGGTAATGGCTGGGGTTGTTTATGTCATCATAACATTTACAATCGACCTGGACTAGCTTGTGGGCTCATTGACTTTAAAAGTTGTAATGATAGAATGGTAGACCCAAAACCTAATAAACAGACAAAGGCCAATGGCTAGTGGGTCAAAATTAACCCCCGCCATGGGCCTTTGCCATTATTTCATGTTTTTCGTTATAAAAATATGTTAAATTGCAATTGAATAGTCATGGAAATCTAAACAAATGGTGACATCTCCGACCATGGAGGGGAGGGGATATAGAATTTCTAGTACTTAAGTATAGTGAACGTCATATTCTCCAGAATTTATGACATGTTGCCGTGTAACAGGTGACGGGGATATAGACGTCCACATTATCAAACACTGTATGCCCCAGCTATCAGAGTACACTGGAGTGGAACCGGATAATGATAACAGAATGTGCCTTGCGGGGCTACTCAAGCAGCATTGTCCACAAGTAGAGGTAAGTAGAAACCCTTAGCATTGAGTGTAGTAAATCAGCTTATCTTCCACACCGGAGTCATGAGTTCGTTCCTAGTCAAACCACCTTGAAATAAAAACAAAATGACGATGGTGACTAATTTCTATTTGTATACATTTTTTTTACTTGTATATATATAATATAATTATAAATGCTTTTTATTGATGATCGTGCCATGGCCAATACATCCTGATACATGACTATGATGTAGCAATGTGCTATTACATTGGTTGGGCGGGGGTGGGGGGTTATCACTGTACCAGAATGCATGGTCTGGACATGCCAAATCATGGACCTGCATGCGCTCCCGCCCTCTGGTTTCTGCAGAGAGAAATACAAGTTGTCTTGAGCAGAAGGCTCACTGCTGCCACCTGGGGTTATGTTGAGAATCAAGACAGCACACTGTACAATACATAAGAAGTTATATTAATACTAAACAGGTTATGACTGATGGGGCTCATAGTATTGGAACCACAGGTTTTAACTACACATTGGCCTGACGATAAACTGAGCTCACAGAAATGGCCTGTAGGGTACCATAGATAGGTGTGATACCAAATGTCCACAGTCATCTTAGTGACCTCCCCTTAAAGCTGCTATACTACTTGGCACACTCAAACCTATATTATCTTCAATTGTATCTCAGATGATTGTATAACCCTTTCCCTATTATAATCTGTCATTTATTTTGACAAGAGATTCTTAATATGTGCAAAACAAGACTCTAATTCCAGCTACTATTTATATTCTGGTGGGCTTTGATAAGTTAGTGTTAAAAAATGACATCAGGTGGCAGCACTGAATGGACTGCTACCTGCAATTCATGCATTGCTGATCTTACCAACAGAGTCTATTATTTCCTAGTGTAACACTGCAGATGGCGCCAACTTGTTGATATAATTAAGTGCTGAATAGAATGCTGGAAGCATTCTATCTTTTCTGATCTTTATCTTTGAATTTAGCACAGTTAAAAGCCACAAATTTGATTGGGATCTTACCAGTACACTGCACTAAGGAGACCCTTTATAAATATGCAGAAAGTGAACGTTCTATATATCTGAGGTAGTATGGCAGCTTTAAGACCTGAAGTGTCCACAACAGACATCAGGGTATGTATACACTAGAGTCAACAAGTAATGATATATTTGTATATATTTGTATCTAATTACTTTATCCTCAGAGGAGCGTTTACATTACAATATGAGATGTGTCGATAAATCTATTAAAAAAAGACATGCTCCTTCCCCTGCAGGCGTCACTGGTGTCCACCCCTGTTCCTGAGTGGCCAGGACCCGGCTGTCATCCAGGGGCCCAGGTGGACCTGGTGTTGGCCGTACAGGTGTTGTGGTACCTGGGAGACAGGGTACAGGCCATCAAGGACATGATGACCTGGGTCAAACCTGGAGGCTCTCTCATCATAGGACACGCCTGTGACGACTTCATCTTTGCCAGATTAAGTAAGTTTTTTTTCTAAATATGTCATTAATAACCATTTGAGGCATAGTGCACATTGATTATTTGTCCTCATTATGCACGGATACAGCTCTGGCAAGTAACTCGACAGTACTGCATTTATAAACCATGTTGACCCTGTGGATTTGATCCCAATCCAGAGAGTCAGCACAAAGCACCAAAGCAATGCTGGTGGGTTACTGCGTTGTTGTATAATGATGACTAATGAACACAAAGCCTCGTGGCATCATATCGTCCTTAAAGTGTTATAATACCATTATGATGCTGGATATATTATCATTTTACAGTAGACATATGGCATCTCTATAATTATGTCCATAGGAAAGACGTTCGGTCATCAAGTCTGCAAAGGCATTTCTCGCTTTGTTCTTCTTCCAGATCCATCAGTGTGGTGCAAGATAGCTCCCACCATATTCAGTACTGTGCGGTGTGGTTACTTTTGGCCAGCCTTTAAGTGGAATTCCTTAATCTAAGAAAAATAACACCAATGGCATCATCCTACACGGAGAAGCTGATAAATCAATATAATGTAATATCACCAAGACATTATCAAATTTTCTGTTGCGATGGTCAGCGAGGAGGAGATATACTTTGGTATCAAATTGGGGATCTATCTAGGATGCTTTATGTATGTATTACTATCCTATGACCTCCGAGCAGGCTGTTCCATGCTGCATTAATTTGTAGAAAGTGTCTTCATAATAAGAAAACCTTTTAATTGAATCGAAATTAAATTTGGCTTATACCCAAATTCTGTCTGTGTCTCTTGCAGTGATAAGTTAACTCTATTAAAGCCTTTTTTCAGCATATAACACTGTTTATGAAATAAGTTATTTCTCTTCCCATGGTAGTCCCAACTTTCATGGTAGACCAATTGCTCTATTTTAACACCAGTTGAACGATTCGGGTACAGAAATGGGGAGAAGGAGTACTATTTACAGGAGCTGAAGGCAGACCTGCAAACAGCTGGCTTCAATGAGTATGATGGTAAGAGGAATTCAGTTACTTATCCTCCGAGAATCGATCTTTGAAGAAAAGAATTTTCAACCCTATTTCTACTGAAGCTTTTACGAGTATCTTAATACGCTGGCCGCGTATGTTCACCCGCTCCCTCTACGTGGGTCAACATTATTTTCTACAGCCTCCCCCCACCTTGCGAAAAATCCATCACACACAGCCAATGCCCTTTCTAACAGGCTTTGAAATTTTGAGATTTTGAAATTCAATATGCCATACTTTAGTACTAAGAAGACTTGTATACTTTGTTGAAAGAAAAAGGTGTACAGGCTAATTTGGAGGTTCAAATGTAGTTTAAATGAGAGTAACCTTTCCTCTTTCATTGACCAATACATGCCTTTTGTGTGCCTGAACATCTTTTAATATGACAGCTTCGGATACAGCAGAATAATTCAATGTAATATGATGTTTTTCTCTCTAAACAGAATTTTTGGTCCCATGTCGATTCCGAACACTAAACCCAGATGAAAGGATGCTGAGATATATCGTGGCTGCTGAATCAAGTAATCTAGACGAGGATGGGGTGAGTTGGCCATTATTCCTATCCTGTTCTTCAGTTTAGCATTATGACTGATCAAAACAGCACCCTTGACAATAGCAACATCAACCCCTGGCAAATGTAGTTTAAATGAGAGTAACCTTTCCGCGTATCTACTAGTTAATGAAGCATCACAAGAAAGAAAAATGAACTACTTTAGTGAATAAAAATGAGATGTATTTTATGAAAGGGGCCTGATGAACTATTAAAGGGATTGGATTTAACATCAGTCAAGTAACTTTCCTATTATAGGATCTACCATTAATTTCTGTTGCAGATGAAGACATGTTTAGACAGAGCCCGGCAGCTCTGTACTGAGAAACAGCCGTATGCATTCTTCAATAATGTATTTATCAGGATACAGAAGCCAGAGGGGAGTAATGGCGAATTACCTAATAAAACACTAAGTTGATCTAATAAATAGTGATTTCTACATTTTTTCCATTTTCTCAAAGTGATGTTATTGAAATAAAGAGACAAATAAAACAGATATACAAAAGAAAATGTGTGAGGCGTTATGATTATCCTAGCATAACTATAGTCATTGGGGCCACATCACAACAATCCCAGGTGGCTTGCAAGTAGCTAAGCGGCTACTTAAGATAATGTATCAGACAGTTTTTGTCAGGCAGCAGGGCCTACAAAGGTATGGCATGATTGATATTTGTTTTGACCTAGCCAAATATGGGTTTAAAGGCCCAAATGTTATCCAGAGAGTCGGAGTGCAGCCGTCACAGGTCTTGTACACATAATATAGGACTAATCAAATGTTATGTACAACTTCAAAGCATCTCCTTGTGAAGAATCCTAATTACCGGTGAATGAAAGCCTGGTACCAATCTGTCGGTATTGGCTGCTGGATACCATTCGACAGCAACGCTAAATGCAACGTGCACACGGATGTAGATAACTATAGTCCATGAGCTACTGGCACCCCTCGTGCACCCCCCCCACAACTCACCCCCATAGCATTTCTTTTCTTCCTTAGGGTCCCTAGAACAAGATTCAAGATGTTAACATTGAATATCTTCGGATGCACTACCGGTTTTGGCTCGTTATCCATGTGCGGGTCCATGCCACTTTTGGGTCTGTTTTTACATCACAAAATTTTGGAGGTATGTTCAGATTTTGAACTCTAATAGCACCTTCCCATCACAGGATATCTAAGGTAAGGGACTCATTTGAAAGAAAACATAATTTCCTATTCATTGATGGTTGTTATGTGCATGAGAATTGAGAATTGGATGTGCCAGAGGCTCGGGAACATCAGAGTTTGAACTCGCAAATTGCAAGTTTTCACTGAGAAAATATCAGTGGACACCACAAACATAGATATAACAACCCCTTATCCCACATTTGCCCACCCAATCTCATATGATATCAATAGAATAAACCCTTCTGATTAATTTGAGCCATAGAACAGCATTCTGTGATGACTACAAGTAGATCTACTGTATCGAGAACATGGATGCTCCATTGAACCAAGAGTGCTACATTTTATGGTATTTTGCTCTCCACCCAGTGTTAAGGTGCATTTTATCATCCTAGACCGCTTACAATGGGGTTAAATGTAACCTAGAAAATATGGCCATTAAGAATATTCCTGTTGCTATTTAACAGGATTCTGTGCAGAAGCTGTAAATGGTCAAAATCCAAGATGGCGGCCAATTAATTAGAATTCTGCTTCGCAATGTATAAATAAGGAGTCTAGATCAATTCTGATGACACCTATCCCTAGTAAATCCACCCCAAGGGTTACCATGGAGTGAATAGTGTTATCCTAGAACCAGTGGTTGCCTAGCAACAGTTGATTTGCACAGTAGCAATCTAAAAAGCATGCTCGTAGATAGTTTTTGCCATAGCATTTCATCAAAAGCCAAGTACGGCTGAATGAACCTACATACACCAAATTATATCATACAATGAGTGACATAGGGGAAACAGAATACATCCATTGGAACAAGTGGCTGTCAAACAACTGGTGGTTTGCATAGCAACCAGTGGTTTGCATAGCAACCAATGCAAAAATACATGCTTGCACACAGTTATCAACAATATTCCATCAGCGTCTACATCCAGATAGGCACACTTGCAGGAACCAACTGTATATATCACAGTATGAGTGGCACAAGTTGCAGGTAATACACCATTCAGAGCAAGTGGTTTCATAGCAACAGCAGACTTTTATAGCAACCAAGGATATGATCTAGTTTTTTGGAGGTATAGCCCTGGGTAATGACGCTGGTACTTAATGCAGTTGTTTAGACCAATAACGGGCAGTTCTAGACTACAGTCTTAGACAACTGATGAAAATCCATTGGAACAAGTAATTGCTTAGCAACTGGTGGTTTGCATAGCAATAGAGCAACTAGTTTTATTCTAGAGCCAGTCGTTGCCTAGCAAAAGTAGATTTATATACCAACCAACCCAAAAGGTATACTGGTAGACAGCTATTCCCAGGTCTATGTAAATACCAGGAAAAAAAACTTTTCCACAAGGGGTTCATAACTCATCCGTCTATGGAGGAGGCAAGGAGGGAAGCCAGGGTGAAAATTTTTTACAGATTCAAAAATTACTGGCATGGTCATTTTAAGGAGTTATCAGCACCTGATTCCCATAGCAGTTTCTTAAAATCAAAGTACAAATGAATGCACTTGTGTATACTTGCGAATCTTGCAAGCTATGAATGAGACAGGGTACAGAGAATTCAGCCACCACAAATAGCATACACAGAGAAAAAACTGAGTGCCATCTGGACTCTCCCCAGGGTCAGGCACTGCCTGACTAAGGTGAGATAGCTGCTGAACTTACACTTCGGTTAAGCTGACCCTCCTTTGATAGTCCCATAAAGTTACTCCCTTTTGAGAGTCAGCCTGATCCTTGAATGATAATCAGGCAAGACACTTCTTCATACCAGAGTCAGCCTGACTTTCTTTCCACAGTCAGGCAATGTCTAACTTTGGGATGAGTGTCAGTTAGCCTGAGCCTTCTTTGTTTGCTACCCGGACACAATACCGTATTAAGCTTAATAGTAGCATATATGACACCATATGGATTTGGAAAACATGTACACTATAGGATTCTGGGATCACCTCTGAAATATGTTGGTACATGGATCTCTATGTTGTTACATAACTAAATGATTGGTGTCTGTAAAAGCAGACCCTTACCTGTTCATGAGATGAGTATTTTTTGTATAGGATTTCTTTAGCAGTGTCGAGGAGGCTATATATTAAAACATTATCCCCCAATGCAAATAAGCAAGCATGCCTGACTGTCATCGAGACCAAAGGCCAGCAATCCTAGTATCACATCTACATGTGAGTCCAGGCTGGCTTGACTCTCAATTACCAGAGTCTGGCGTCACTTTACTCTTGCTAAGGTACAGTCCAGCATTACCAGACTACCCTTGAGCGCAAAAGTCAGGTAGTTTTGAGCTCTGGTATATGAGGGTCCAACATTGTCAGACTTTAACTGTAGAGAGGGTCCAGCACTGCCTAACTGTCATGCCACCCTGAGCCCAGCACTGCCTGACTTTCATGACAACGAAAGTCAGGCATTGCTGTACTGTGTTTGGAGAGAAAGTCAGGCAATGCTCAACTCCAATTGTCATGAAAGGAACTAACCCTGACTTTCACATGAGGGTGCTCTTGGTGACATATGCCTGTCTTAGGCATGTGAATCTAGTTGACTCTCACATTTCTCTCATTGTAGTGATAGCAGATTGCAAGGCAACCAGTCCATAATGCATCTTTGAATGCAAGGATTGCCATGGTCTCCCCCTGAAGAGATCAACCATCCCAAGAAGATACTATTGCGTTCCTGATGCTTATCCTTATATTTTCATACAAACATTTCTTCTTATCCCTGTTGGGGCGGAATATAAGCTTCCCAGGGATAGTTCCCCATGCACCCTACACATTGAGTATAGCAACCGTCTTAGCTCTACTTCTTAACCTGTAGAGGATTCCTGTCTACATGCCACCTATAACTGCCTCCCCTCTCTGGCCTGCATGATGGCTGTAAGTGTTTTCCCTTTTCCCTTCCACCAGTAGTTACCAACAGGCATAGACAGGTCCCCAGTCTAATAAATCCCCAAAGAATACTGTATAGTATGCAGGAACCAGGCCCAACGACCTTGAACTTAACCTGTAACTATTGTATACTAGTGGTGCATTTATACAGTCTTGTTCCCTTGCCTGTACCATTTGAAAGATTCAGAATAATGGCTTGTCAGACAATGTACAGGCCAACATCACAATTTATAGGTTGGGTCAACATTAATGTAAATGGCACCTCCTATTCTGATATATGACAGCCTGTGATATATACAGTTGGCTCCTGCAAGTGCACCTATCTGGATGTAGATGCTGATGACATATTGTTGATAACTGTGTGCAAGCATGTATTTTGCATTGGTTGCTATGCAAACAACTGGTTGCTATGCAAACCACCAGTTGCTTGACAGCCACTTGTTCCAATGGATGTATTCTGTTTCCCCTATGTCACTCATTGTATGATATAATTTGGTGTATGTAGGTTCATTCAGCCGTACTTGGCTTTTGATGAAATGCTATGGCAAAAACTATCTACGAGCATGCTTTTTAGATTGCTACTGTGCAAATCAACTGTTGCTAGGCAACCACGGGTCCCAGGATAACACTATTCACTCCATGGTAACCCTTTGGTGGATTTACTAGGGATAGGTGTCATCAGAATTGATCTAGACTCCTTATTTATACATTGCGAAGCAGAATTCTAATTAATTGGCCGCCATCTTGAATTTTGACCATTTACAGCTTCTGCACAGAATCCTGTTAAATAGCAACAGGAATATTTTTAATGACCATATTTTCTAGGTTAAATTTAACCCCATTGTAAGCGGTCTAGGATGATAAAATGTACCTTAACACTGGGTGGAGAGCAAAATACCATAAAATGAAGCACTCTTGGTTCAATGGAGCATCCATGTTCCTGAAACAGTAGATCTACTTGTAGTCATCACAGAATGCTGTTCTATGGCTCAAATTAATCAGAAGGGTTTATTCTATTGATATCATATGAGATTGGGTGGGCAAATGTGGGATAAGGGGTTGTTATATCTATGTTTGTGGTGTCCACTGACATTTTCTCAGTGAAAACTTGCAATTTGCGAGTTCAAACTCTGATGTTCCCGAGCCTCTGGCACAGCCAATTCTCAATTCTCATGCACATAACAACCATCAATGAATAGGAAATTATGTTTTCTTTCAAATGAGTCCCTTACCTTAGATATCCTGTGATGGGAAGGTGCTATTAGAGTTCAAAATCTGAACATACCTCTAAAATTTTGTGATGCAAAAACAGACCCAAAAGTGGCACGGACCCGCACATGGATAACGAGCCAAAACCGGTAGTGCATCCCAAGATATTCAATGTTAACATCTTGAATCTTGTTCTAGGGACCCTAAGGAAGAAAAGAAATGCTATGGGGGTGAGTTGTGGGGGGGGGGTGCACGAGGGGTGCCAGTAGCCCATGGACTACTAGCTTTAACACCTACAGCTAATAAAAACACCATGCATAAGTCACTAGTTGAAAAACTGGATAAGAGCCCATGTGCATGTTCTCGTGCGATATATTGTACTTTTATGGGTCAACTTCAGGCAATTCACATGCATTTTACATGTATATCCACCCTCGAAACTGTATCCCCCAAAACAACCGTATTGGGTGATGTCACCCAATACTGTAGGCCTCACTTTATCTGTGTAGGCTATGTGTGTCTCTTTTAGCCCCTAGCAGCCAATTAAACCTTTAAGGGCAGAATAGTGCATTAATACAGTATTCTCTGTGGTCGTTATAATGCGTAGATAAAGCCCTGGCAAGTAGACGCAGGGCATAACGTACACTATGCCATAATCTATGCGGTCCTAAAATGGTTAAGTACAGTTGTGGTGTGTGTGAACCGTATACTGGGTGCGTGTGTACTGTGCTGACAAAGTGACATGCAAAGTGACACGCGTGGGGTACACAGATACGTTCACACGGTGCACTCTCCCTCTAGCTGTGTCCCAGCCATTCACTGTAATTGATATGCATGCCATATTCCCAGGAATGAACTGGAACTAGGATGGATCAGGCCTTTATCCATGGTTTCTTTTGTAAAAAAAACTTGGATGTCCATAGCTGGACATAATCAATACACCAATTTTGAATTACGTCAAATTTGGCATTTGCAACAGTTTTTTCCCTTCCAATGTGATCACAATAAACTCATACACATCTTCTTCTAAACAGGATCTTGAGTGTGAGCATAATTATGCACGCGTGAGGAAAGGACTTGGCCACCATCGTTGATCCTGCATGGACCTTGGAAGCATTCATTTACATAATCCTTTAGACTGGGGTCCAATATGACAAAATGGGCTTAGAAATGGGGTTTCGTTGGCTATCACCTAAGAGTATGTATGACCTTGTAACCCTACAGTAAAATGCTGGTTTCCATGGCAACTTTACCTTTTTCACAATAAACGATGGTTATCATTTTACCTTCTCCTTTCCATATAGACATACCCGGAGGTCTGCAAAATTAGTATGATATAGCCATGTGTATGGTCCATCATTGGGTGATGACACCTTGACCTTTAACCCTACCAATTATGCATTTTCGGTCTTTTTCTTTACTCAACACTAAAGTGATACATCTTCCATCATTATACAAAATGAAAAATCCAGAATGTATGCAGTTTTGCATGAGTCAAATGAAATCCTTTTCACAGGGCTACAATACACGGATAGCTCATCATGGGACCTAATTTTAGTATAGACTGAGAACATCTAGTCTGTTACTTGGGTGGCCGAACCATTTTAATATCCATAGATTGAATGGTAAAAAAGATCTTGTTGGTTGAAATGCCCTAACCCTGGAAAACCTTCCAACAGGTTTTGAAATAGTGCCATGTCAATCATTATGGTCCACAGATGGTCTCCCCTGTGAAACAGGTATGCCCCCTTGAGTCAAACAGCAACACTAATGCCTTTATCTATTTCAATGTACTATTGCAAGTTGCCATGGATATCAGCATTTTACTGTATGTGTCTGTAGGTCGTGTTAACATACACAACGTGGATATAGTATGTTTACAGGGAATCCAAAAATATCACGATGATATCATAATTTGATAATGTCAGCCTGTTCTACAGTTGGCGTTCATTTACCAAACTATTATGCATAGAATAGTCGATCCATACATACTGATTAGTATGCCTGTATACTATTATGTAATTGTACATTTAGCAGGGAAATCTGCAAATGTTCAATCCTTTGTAGGTTTGAATTACTTAATAATATTACAAATGTACCTGGCGGATTAGACTGCAATTCTACACAGTGGAAATTTTTTACAGTGAACCAGGCTCTAGAATAGACTATGCCAGGAGACAATTACTTATTTAACACTCCATGAAGAAGCCTACAGAGCAACATCACAGCCTTCTGGCCGGGACATTGTTTAACAGCATAGTGCTGCTTTAATGCATTATTTTCCTTATCTTGATGATGCATTAATGCAGCCCTCGCAAGCCTGCTCAGCAGGAACGACCCTATGAGACACATACCTTCCTGAAGGGTTGTCCTGATGCAGACATGCAGCCATGATTCGCCATGGGTGCACTTATATACATCACGACGACAGAATACAAAGCAAACTAACGTACTATGCTCAGTTTTGCTTAGGTTTGAATGTGATAATTATGTATCTGCTCACGGGAATCCCTTTGTTCCTGTGTCATTCTCCCTCTTTCTCTTTGTGTACGTCTCTATTTCCTACTCATATTCATCCATTTCCTTGCGTACCAAATTCCCTTTTTCTAGATCTATATTTTCTTATCTTCGGTTCTCTCCTACTTTCTCTTTCTCTTTAACGACTTTTTATAATCCCCTCCCATCCCAGAAACAATTCTTTTCTCTAGGTTTCAAGACTAACTGGACAGGTTGTATTCCCCTGGCCATTCGATGAGTTATCAACACTTGACGCCTTATGGCGTCATGGGTGTGGGTACAACTGTACTCCTGGCTCAGCAACATAGCAGCAGAAGCAGCAGCAAAATCCACAGCAGCAGCAGCAGCAGTAACAGCAGCAGTAACAGCAGCAGCAGCAGAAGCAAATATGTAGACATGCTTCGGCCCATTATCTATTTACCATTGCCCTCATTGAATCTGGATGATAGGATTTTCTCCATAACACATAAATATAAACAATGTTATTATTGTCGTATGGAAAGAACGTCGTATGAGATTTTACATCGACTGGAATCTGAATGGAATCGCTTATGGTGGACCCCAGGCTTAATACTAATACAATTTTTAAAAATCATGTTCAAAATGTAGGACAAAATAACAGTTGATTTTACGTAAATATCTACCTACCGGTATATATCATCAGTATGGGAATCAATGGTGGTGGCCTAGTATAGTGCTTAGACGTTAGCCTTACAATGGGATAACCCGGCTGGAATTGGGATACCCTTAGGTAATTTTATGTACCCTCTACCAGTCTTCCTCATGCACGGTTAAAGGACATTCAATTTAATGAGCTACACAGCTGTGAAAGTCAACCTCTATAATGTGACCGGCTGCATAAAATCAGAATGAACTGTATTCAAAGACCCATAGTCCGTCTACTATTAAGGGCAGCAGGCAGTACCTCCACTCCTGCTGCATCACACCGCCAGAACAATCCTCCTGGGTGGCACGCGGCCAGCCTGCAGCCCCCACCTCCTCCATCCCTCCTCCAGCCTCTGCTACTCCTCCTGCTGCTGCTGCTGCTGCCTCAGCAGTCTATAGGTACCTACCAGGCCCTGCTGCTGTTATGTGGGGCTAGACGCTCCCATCACCATCGTCAGGCTATTGCTGTGTGTACCCGAAATGCAGTGCACTGCTATAACTGGCGTTATGTTACTGTTGTCTCAAGGTCTTCCTGAAGGAAAGCTCTGGTAACAATCACTATGATGACCTTAAAGTTAAACTTGGATTTTGCTGGGTTTGGGCAAACCCTGCTTGTTGGAGCCAGTAAACAGGAACCAGAATCTATGCTGCCATATTCTACTTTATGGTTCCAGTTCTGGTTCCTGTCTGCTGGTTCCCAGCTTACCACACAGATTGCCTAAACCAAGCAAACATTGAAGTACAACCTCATTGGGGTGTTTTCAAGTGCTATTATGTGATATAATGGTGCGTTAAACAAGTGTAGTGTCTCGCAAGGTGTGACAAGCTGCTCCCCAGGTGTAGTACCCACTGGAGGTACACCACACAGAGAAAAAGAACAGCGTCAAAAGGGAGTCCAGGTTGCTTCCCCTCTCTATAGGGGAGTCCAGGTCGTCTAGGGGAGCCTAGATGACTCTCTTTCTGACCTATTAAAGGGAGTCACCTAGCTCTCTGGGTCATATGACTCCCCAGGTGACTCCCTTAGGTCAGCTAGAACGACAACTAGGTTCCCTTAGGTGACCTGGACTCCATTTGACGCCGTTTCTTCTCTCTGTGCCGTGATGGTGTCTCACTGATGGTGCTGGCTGATCTATTATCATCTATTATTATTACACACATGAAGTGGTGCCAGCTTGGGGTCAATATCTTCCTACGTCTCACGATGAACCCCTTCTGGTGGATGGAGCATGTAACTGATAATATTTTTAGTAAAACTATAGAAAAATACATTTATTACACCGAGAATAAATTTATCAACAAACACAACCAACAACAACAAACGGTTTTTTGATGACCAAAAATAAATAATCTATTTCTAAATAAACCGTCTTTTTCTATTTACTATAAAGGACTCCCTATTCGCCATTCTGTTACAAAGAACACGATTTTTAATTTTCAAGATTAGGACCCTTATCATGTTGTGGCTGGGAGGGGTCTGGACAGGCCTTGCTGCTTCTGCTGCTGCTGCCGCTACCCACACAGCCAGCAGGCAGTCAGTGTGAACTGCCTCCTACCTCCTCCACGGCGTAGTGTCCCTGACCCCCTCCTCCTGGTGAGGTGTGTGCTGACTGCCTTAACACTCCTCCAGGGGCACATTCTGCACGTCGTCATGGCCACGTAATAAGGTCGTGTACAGGTGAGTGCCTTGTCTTATCACCTTCAGCTGTCCTTGCTGTAATCTCTGCCCCTATCTCCTCTACCTCCTCCCACTGTCCTCCATCCTATCTTCTCCCCATATTGAGGATAAGACACACCCATACACCCCTACCTTCCCATACCCCCTTAGTACCCATCTACTCCCCACTTCTTCATTTTCATCCTATATCATTCCCCTAACCTCCTAACCTCCTCCAAGTCATTCTCCACCTTCTCTCCCTCACGTCCCTCATATCTCCCCATACAATGTTCCCCATCAATATTCTCTCCCTAGTTCCTCCCTTGTCTGCCTCCCTTGTTTCATTAATTCTCCATATCCTGTGGCTGTAGTGTGTTTATTTATTGTTGGGCGTGGTGTTCACCCCTCGCCTCCCACACCCCACACCCACCTGCGGTACACAAGCCTCCTTAATAAGGGTGTGAGCAGTTGTGAGTGGGTGGAGCAGGGCTGGTCTTCTGTGTACACCCTCCTGGTTCCCTCATAGCTACTCTCCCTTGCACCCTCCTGGTTCCCACAGGGCTGTTCTCCCTTGTACACCCTCCTGGTTCCCACAGGGCTGTTCTCCCTTGTACACCATCCTGGTTCCCACAGGGCTGTTCTCCCGTGTACACCATCCTGGTTCCCACAGGGCTGTTCTCCCTTGTACGCCATCCTGGTTCCCACAGGGCTGTTCTCCCTTGTACATCATCCTGCTTCCCTCAGGTAGTTGTCCCCTGTACACCATCCTGGTTCCTCCAGAGCTGTGTTCCTTTTATATCTTTCTGGTTCCCTCATAGCTATGCTGTTCGACCCTGTTCACCCTCCCGGTTCCCTCATAGCTACTCTCCCTTGTACACCCTCCTGGTTCCCTCGGGGTTGTTCTCCCCTGTACACCCCCCTGCTTCCCACAGGGTTGTTCTCCCTTGTACACCCTCCTGGTTCCCTCATAGCTACTCTCCCTTGCACCCGCCTGGTTCCCACAGGGCTGTTCTCCCTTGTACGTGTACCCTCCTGGTTCCCTCAGGGTTGTATTGTAGCCTGTACATCCTGATGTATGTTTTGGATGGGTGCAGTCATTATGACTTGTACTGACGATGCAAAGTGCCGTATTGTATTATTTTTGTAAGCGGGTCTGGCAGTCTGATTAACAGTTAGTCTGTCTATGGCTAACTATCTGACTGTATGCCTGTCTGGCTGTATGTATGGCTGTCACACCCTGTCAGCGAGTATACGCTAATCCATTTAGTACTGGGAGAAGCCATCCAAGAAGTCCCAACCGAGCCATTGTCCATATGTTAGTCAACCAGCTAACAAAAAACTTATTTGACGTCAAAATAACGTTCTAAAACTTTATATAACGTTATGCCATAGCAATGAGCCTTAGAGTAACGTTATATAACGTTACAAAATATTATATAACGTTTTTTGCTTGCTGGGAATACATTATACAGACAACCTGCCAGATACAAGGTTAGCCTATTACCATGTCCAAAACCACAGTCAGCCCACATTATCAGCTGATCAAAGAGCCGTTTGTATTATCAATGACGAAGAAGATGCAATCCATTAGTATTTCCAATGTTCTGTACAGGCCTCCACACAAAAGGCTTTTGTTTCATCCGCATGCCACAGCAATCCTTTGTCTTTTATACACACAGACACAAAGACTTCATAGAAGAGATCCCTGCCAACATATACACAGAGTGAGAAGCACTGTATATATATATATTACTGTGATGTATCACTATGTCCAGACAGAGAAGCTAAATATAACACTGCAGTCTTCATTATATACATACACTCACAGCCAGCCTAATCACTACTAGAGGTGTTTTTTTTTTTACCATGCATTGATATTCTTTGGCTCCTTATACGACCAATATCTCAGTCGCTATAGCCTCATCATTTTTTGGCCTCCTATATGACCAGCTTAGGTTACTTAACATTGTCCGGTTGGTCCTTACTGACCAACTCACCTTAGCCTTCTCCATTTCAATGAGTTTTATGCGAAGTCCTTTTGAGTAAGGCATTAGGCATATGTTGTTATGCCTCAGTCATTTTTGAATAGCACTTTGTCATGCCTGACCAATACCCCTATGACTAACCTTGGATAGCCACGAGGTGTCAATTCTGCCTTTGAATGAAAGTATTTTGTCTATGCACAACGTTTATACAGAGTTTAGTTCAACCCAGTGGGCAAACTTCAGTTGATTCAATGTTGATTCAATGTGTGTAGCTACATGATATCAACAGTTGATACAGGGTTGTCATTTGATTGTTATTGATTATGTCATCAACGTTGATCATTCATCAGTGATTCAACATTGATATGGCCATTATGAATCAATAACAAATAAACATAATAAATGATTATTTACATTGATTTAGTATTGACTGCTGATGCATAATTTGAGATTTAATATATTGTCATGTTTTCAACCTGAATGCAGTATTCTTATGTAGACACCTTCCTTGCAATTTAAATATGTTCATTACAACACCCCCCCCCCCCATTTCTCCAATATCAAATGCTAATTCTAGCACCATCCAGGGTAGGTGTACATGAATGACCTCTGATGATCACACTAAGAGGTGTTCATATCCATTTCAAACTGACCTGGTCAGACCTGAGGTTTTATTTATTATTCTTAGCGACATAAAAGGTGTTTTACTGAAACCATGCATGTATTCTTGTCATTAATTCCAAATGTCAACCAAATGCATACACCATAGTTGTCAATGAAAATGAATGACATTTTGATAAATTGTATTCATTGATGAGAAAATATGAGCTCACGATTAGGGAAAATAGATGCAGCATGTAGATAGAAATGCTAAGGAGTAGGTTGTGGAGGCACCTAGTGGGAAAGGTGGGAAACGCATGGTTGATTCAAGGTTGATATCCGTACATTGCATCAATGTTGAAACAGATGTTGGTTGACAACATTGAAATAGTAGCATTGCATCAATGTTGAAAACAGGTTGATCTACCCTGTAACCCTATATCAACCAGTTGTCAACGTTGAATCAATGTTTGTGCCTACTGGGAAGGCGTGCATCTGCACACACACAGGCCTACATGTGAATTTTTAATATTCATAGTCGCAATCGGTATCAAATTCTGAAGTTAAATAAGGTTCTGTATCAAGTGTATTTTTACCTAGTAATTGTATGTATATTGCATCCTAGTTTCTTACTTCAACTTGACTTCAAGTCAGGTGTCCATTGGGTGTAGATAAAAAACTAAACCGAATTATTAAATGAGTGTGACAAACTGTTATATCATTGGAAACTAGGCCTGGCTTTTAATGGCCAGCAATACTCCTCCTGAACTTGATCCTGCAAGTATTGTAATAAAAGTGTATATTACACTTTTATCATCGAGAGTTGGTCGGCCCATTATTGAGACTGTATAAAATGAATATGATTGTGCTCAATAACCTTTCATGAACTGAAACCTTACTGTAGCTCAGTACATTCTAATGCATCTAGAAAATTACAGTTTATTTGACAGGACTTTTGAACTAAACGAGGAGTCCTCTTAACCCTTTAAGGACGGCATTGTATTTTTGGGCGTCATGATGCATGAATGCATCCCTGGTGAGTAATTCGCCAGTGCTGCATTCAAGTTTCATGTTCACCCCACGGGGTTGAGACACTCCTGAAGGATCGGCATGATGCACCAATGTAGTACCGGCGAGTTATTCGCTCAGGCTGCATTGGTGCATCATGAAGATAAATGTCATCCTTTGGTGACACGTGTCCTTAAATGGTTAAGGAAACCAATCTTTGCTAAACCGGTCTTTAATGTCACCTTATGAGTTTGCTATACAACATTTAGTGTGACGAAAAATGCATTTCAACAGTCCTGTGTTGTAATTGCAGTACCATTCGCACATCGTGCGATGTCACACTCCTTGAGGTAAGGGAGGAACTTTTTGAGGAGGAGGGGAGGGCGGTCTCCATGGCTATACTTACTTAACCTTACTTGGAGGCCTATTGATTTCCTAGGCAGCATAGTTTTGCTATATAGCACGACCTTAAGGGATAGACCTACTCCCTCTGGTCTCTTAGGGCTCAGTATAATGCCAACTTGTGTGAACAGAGAAGCACTAGGTCATCTGCCAGGACCATTGCGTCCTTATACCACCCACAAACACAAATACACGAGTTGTAGGCATGGGTGTTCCTGCCCAGGGCATCAAGGCAGCCCCATTTACAGTCCCTAAGTGCTCATTGCACCCAGGATGTATACTTTAAGGGCCACGTAATGCGTTGTCGGCATGGTGCATGAATGCAGCCCTGGCCAGTCTGCTCGTCAGGGTTGCATCATGCCAACCCGTCGGGTGTGTATCAACCCCAATATGGTTGGCATGATGTTCGAATGCAGCACTGGGGAGTTAATCGCCAGGCCTGCATTCATTCATCAAGACAACAAAGGGCATATATATATGTGTACTGCATCAAAGTACTATGCAGCCCTTAACGGTATAAAGGCCTGGCTGAGCTACTGCACGGACCTCTGGCACGAGCAGCTCACGAACCGCTCACTAACAGGAAAGTCTGCTTTTTACATCTGCTCATTTCGGTATAGATCTGTTTTGGTCTGCAGGGGGTGTGGGGGGTATGAGGGAGTGGTTGTACTGCTTTCCTTTAGTAGCTATCCATACTTGGCTGTGGCTGGCTGCTTGCCGCCATGAGATTAGGGCTGTGTACCATTTACATGGAGTGGCGGAGGTGGTCGTTATACTGGCTGTAAGGAGATTATATGGAGGAGTACCTGAGGCGATATCAGTGGGATTACTGGGACTAGTGTCAGAGATTAATACTTGTACATAATATTATATAGAGATGGTTCTTTCAAAACTAACGGCTATTTCACGACCACACGCTATACAATTTTTAATATAAACCCATAAATTCAAAAGATAAGGCTGCCAGTTCTACTCTTTTCCGCTCTATCATACCACCACCCATGAAAATTGTATACGATATACGCTAAAGACTCGTCCCACTGCATTAGTGTCGATTATATCAAAGAATGTACCAGCATAATTATGGATGAAATAGACCATAGGGGGTATGACTGTATTATAGGCATTTCAAAAGGAGACAAAGGAGAGGGGGCTGGGTAAAAGGGGGGTGGTCGTCCAGGGCTGGATTAGACGTCAGGCCAAAGAAATATAAGATGTGTTTCAGATTACATGATTTGAAAATCTAGGGTAGGTAGGTCGGATTTGTCTTTCGTTTTTTAACTAGGCCTCAAGAAATTGACCCATGAATTTTGACCCCAACTTGCCAAATACAACCTCGACTTTCCAACTATCAACTTGAAGCTAAAAAAAGTCCCTAAATGGCCTAAAATCTAAATCTGTTTCATAATTGGATAACAATTTCTAGGATCAGCTCTGTTGTGCTAGGTAGGGTCGGTTAACCTAAAACACATATTTCATATCTTTTGACCTGATTCCTCTCCATGTGATATGTATAACTTTAATGATGCTGCCTATTCACGGCTGTCCACCATGTCAAGATGACATTGTATAGAGTCTATTTACAAGGTCAACGGGGAGGCCATTGCAGAGCATTGTATAAGACTGCTTGGGCATCGCATGTCATCGTCAGGGCTTTAATGATATAATCAAAGCAGCCTCCTTCATTCTGATCGCATGGCATCCTATGTGTAGTCTGACCTCTGACACTCATGGAATTATTTTTGTAGTTGGTTTAGAGCAATAAAGGACTGCATAATAAACAGCGTGAAAGGAACTCTACCTATAAGAATACCGCCAGTAGAGTTCATATATCGTGAAAGCAAGTTAGAAGAAAGAATGGAAGAAAGAAGGAAAGAAAGAACGAAAGAAAGAAAGAAAAAAAAGAAAGAAAGGAGAAAGAAGCGTGGGAGTTTTATGCCAATTTTATATCCTCTTCTACTTGTGGTCTACAAGCCACATTTGGAAAGCGAGTCGTAAGGAGGTTGGTTCCTAGTAGGTCCCCAGGGGTTGTTTAGGGTTTTAAATGTGTTATTGCCTGTTAGCGTGTGCTATATACTCAGTGTAAAATAGAGAAAAACATTTGAAGAATAGGGGGTGAGGGAGCTCAGACCACTAGCCTCCCCCTCAGTGAACTATATTAGTTAGTTCCATCATACATTCAACAAGAGGCAACAGAGGTCTGTTACAGTTGACCTGTCGCCTTCTTGAGGAACAGGGAATCCCCTACTGCATGCTGGCCCCAATCCTCCTCCATCTAAGATTTCACTGGAGACTGCTATCATTTAACCATAGCCTCCACTATACACATGGCAGTCCTAACGATAGCAATATAGCATACAGACAGGAAAGCACTACCCTCTTAACCTCCATTTTATGTTAGTTTGCGTCTCTAACTTAAGGGAGCTAGGGGTGGAGGTGGAGGACGTGCTGGAGGAAGCATTGCCTTCTTTGTCCTCCTGCAGATGCTTGCTCCCTACCTACATGCCTGTAGCCATGCTGACTACTGGCTGGCCGCCTCCAGGGCTGCTGGCTAGTGCTGCCCAACCCCTGCCAGTGTATACCCACAGCCCCTCCTGCGGGTGGCCGACACTACAAAGCAGCTACTAATTGGAGAAAAAGGTGCAGAGGCTGTCGGCCCTCGCTTTCCTCAAATCTGGAAAAATGCAAAGAAAAATGTGTGAGAAGGAAATTATTTGAAGAATTAAGTCAAAATAGTTTATAGAATATTATGAGGGCAGTTGCCAGGCAGCTGTCTAAAGAGGTGGGGGATACGGGGTGGTAAATGATCGAGGTAGTGAGGGTTGGTTGTGTACTGCCCTAATTAATTTCGCAATAAGAAGTGTTACCATGATGTCAAGGCCAAGGGATGACATGTTTAACCTAGTTCTATTGAAAGCGTATACATGCGAATCGAAATAATAAGGGGAGATATGGAATTTCCTGGGAATATTCACAAAGGGACAGAACTAACGTAGCACATGGGATATGGGTTCTTTGACTCCACAAAGCAAAGAGAATGAGATCAAATCAATGTTAGACTTAGCTAGGGTTTCTCTTTTCCTGTCTGATGTTCTCCAATGAAAGCCTCATATTAGAACGGAGTTGACATATCGATAGTCAGCTAAGGGAGTGAACATTTTTTATAACTGGGGGGGATGAAATTCCATGCTTTTCTTTTAACCCCACCTAGAGGGGTAAAAAAACGACACTTGCGGGCCCTTTGAAGCATGTTAACGCACCGCCTTTTTCGCTGAAACATGTGACATTGTTTCGTTCCCCCCTCCCCCCAAGAGGGGTCGAAATATGTTTGCCCCCTCCCCATTGGTAAAGGATGAGCACTCCATAACATCAGTCATTATTGTTCTTACCAGAAGCCAACATGAAGAGCACTGTCTAGCAGCTAGCACGTTCTGTCAGTGAGTGTATTGCTGCTCTAATGGCAGGCAAGACCCAAGTTAGCAATTACATGAGTTGGGCCATAGCTTTATAGGCCCCCTGGGGCTGGTGAATTCAAGGATGGCTTATGTAAAGTGACAGCTCAGTCAGTCCTGTGGTGCACGCATTTGTACTACAGATACATAATAGATTATAGTGGTACTAGCATGGAATGGGTTGACAGTCTATATAACCGTATATTACCTTCTATATAATGCATTGGATAGTGCCCTTATGAGCAGGGATATGTGAGAACCTTTCTCGTAAATCGCCCATTTTGGTGCTGAAATAGGCCACCATGGTCGAGGTCCCGTTCTTGCCTCTCCCGTTTATAGATATCAAGGGAACTGAATGAGTTGGTACTAAGAGTTAAAAATTCATCTTCAATACCTGATTTCTTTTTATTATACATTTTTTCTCAGGATTGTTAGATTCAAAGGTTGTGGAAAATATCTATGACCACCTACTATTCCTACCGATGTTCATACATAGGCCTATAGTGGTCTGAGCATCCAGTTATACATATTTCCTTTGTAGTTTGGAACTGATAATATGTAAAATCGTGTTTCCATCTTGCTTTCTCGGTCTCCTTCCCTGCCTTCATGCCTCACCTTCTTGATCTCTCCTCCCTCAAACAAATTTCGTATTTATGCCAGCCAACTGGCTTAG
The DNA here is from genome assembly GCA_947462335.1 of Harmothoe impar. Lineage (NCBI taxonomy): Eukaryota > Metazoa > Annelida > Polychaeta > Phyllodocida > Polynoidae > Harmothoe > Harmothoe impar. Next base: position 40,850,243 of record OX381714.1, read on the forward strand.
GTACTGAGTATACCATCAGGCCTGCTCATGGAGCAGCTCATAGAGTAGGCTGGAGCCAAGTGAGCAGTAGCATGCGCTCGACCACAGATCTATAGGACCCTCAGGTCATTCAGAGCTGTGGGGTGGGAGGGGGGATTCAATGAGAGATCATGCAGAGGGGGAGGTCAGCTAGTCCTGTGGGACTCCCACCTTTTGTGAGCATAGGTGTGCAGGGGGTATATCTAGTAGTCATACATCATTTTAATCCTACATTTATTGGCTAATCTACACATCAATCGAGTCCCCACAAGGCAGTATGACTATATAGCACCAGGATGTTAGTCCACTTAAGGTGGGTCGCTACCCTTTGTTCAAAGTTAACAGAACCTCTCTATTTTTTTCTACTTGCAGTCTAAATCATATAGAATCGGAAAATGCAAAGACAAATGGGGAGTCTCGAGCTCCTTTTTTGAATACAGAATTTTGAGAAATAAAAGTATTTCCTTTTTTCACAAAAAAATAGAAAAAATAACGAAAACTTCCATGATCTTTTTTCATATCAATCTTTATGCACAGAAATGTAAATCCTCACATGTGAAACGCCTATATGTTCCACTTTATTGTAAAAATATGAGGTTTGGGGTAAGGGTAAGATTAAATTGTCATTTTTTGTAGGCTCATTGGCTAAAAATAGTATTCAGTATTAACAGCATTCTTTTAAACTCTCTCAGAAATTAGTTCAGATCATTTGCTAACATATGAAAGTAATTTTGATGGGTGGTCCCCTGCATAATTTTAGGGTTTTGGGCCTTTGAAAATAAAAAATAATGCAAAACCAGACTAGATTTCATATTTAGAGCATTGTATGATAGGTAATATCATCAAAATCTGGCACTAAAATGTCACCGTTAAATGACCTTGGCTGTCTTAATATAAGAAACATGATAAGCTCTGTAGTATTTCTGAGAAGATTCATTTGTAAATAATGCCAATGCACTATTCCATGTAAAAAATTGGAAATATTATCGGTAACAAATATACGAAATATTAAAAGTCCCATAAAATGTACAACTTTACTTGAATTTGCCTATTTTTTGACAATATGACATAGGGAACTCATATGTGTATCAGACTGCAATATGGGCTAATTTTGATACGTTTAAGCTGCATGTGCAGAGACCTGCACAGTGCATGGGTTCATTTTCAACAGGTAGCGATCCACCTTAAGTACAGCTGGGGTTGTATAGGAGAGTGGCTACGGTCGCTGAAGGAGAGGAGGTACACCTTTTTGTGTGTTATAGTGTAAGAGAGTCTGTTTGCTGGAACTGGGTCCATAAACACTACATTTGTGGTGGTACATATTATGTTGCATAGCGAGACAGAGGAGAGAAAGAGATTCTACATAGGATGGTCCTACACAGCCCTACGTAGGTCAGCATTGTCTAATATTGTCCATGGACAATCAGAATGCCGGAAAAGAGAAAGGTTTGATAACTTTGCTATAGCTATAACCAAATAATTATGATTGTACGAGGATATAGGTTGATACTTTAGAAGCGCTATTCCCATTCTACATATAAGGCAATGACTTCACACAATGGTAAATTTGTGGAGTTATGATGTCGTAAATCTGCTAATAATTATGTCTTAATTCTTTCTAAATCTTCCAGCATAATTGCAACAATAAACATGAAACCAGCAAAGTTGTCCAACGATTTCATTGTAATAAAAGTACACCATCTCACCTAGCATTGATTGCTTGCCTAGGTAGCCTAGCAGACACCTTTTTGCTATCTAGTGATATAACCTTGATCCACATTATGTACACTAGAGACAGACCACGCCCTCCACCATCATATACATTACTACACATGTCACAGAGTAGCATTTGGGCTGCCTTTAGCCAGTAATTCTGAGATTCTTTGTGTCCTAATGACATGTAATTCCCCAATCAGCTAGCACCTGCAGCACCTATTACTTGGACTAATACTGCCCCCCGGACCTGATGAGCTTCTGGAGAGTGTCTGAGATGTAATTATGTATCATAATTATGATACGTGAATTAAACCAGATATAAAAATAGTTTTCCACGCTGTTCTGCTTTGGTTTATAGAAAGGACTTATGTGAGGAATTCTATAAATGATGTTTCTATAGGATACTACATATAGATGGCTGATTAATGGTGGTACTGCACCCAAATGGACTAATTTGTAATAGGAAACCAATGACAGGTGCATGAGCTAGAATATCCTAATTATCCTACTCGCCTATTCTAAATGCTCTATCCCAGTTGGCACTGAACATTGAATTAACATTGATAAATGATTGTCAATATTGATTCAATGTTGATTCAACGTTGATCAGAATTTTGTGCCCACTTGGATACATGCAGTGCCATATTGCGTTAGGTTGCGTGATACATTCACTGTAAAGCAATTGCCCACACACCCTCATATAGGATGAAAGTAACTAATAGGGATATTTCACGAGACAATAACATGTTGTTGTTTATTGTGAGGCTCATGGCATTGTTTACAGCCTCACGTACTGCACTGTACGAGACACTGTCCCTTTATAGAGAGCAACCCTTTCAGTACGTCAGGTTTCCCTTCTTGTCGTCACGATGAATGAATGCCTGCAGTACTGGTATGGTTCTCCTTGAATCATGCCGACCATACTAGTTTTGTACAAACTCCCTCGGGAAGGGTTGGCTTGATACTATACAGCAATGCAGGGGCGGCAAGTTACTTATCAGCGCTGTGCTGGTGGACCATGATGGCAAATTGACATGAACGCCTTGATGGTTAGGCCGGCATTAAAGGGTTAACCAGTCGCAGCTGTCTTTACTATTCTAGTCACAATGTTATTTCTACTGGTGCTAACGACTCAGACGCCCTTGGGCATTGACTGATTACAGCCAGCACAGGCGGCAGCGTTAGAACTTTAATTATGGAAAATACCCAGTCACCATATCCTCTCTGCATCTGGGGGCAGTTTTTGCGATAATCAATCTGTAAACCCACTCCCTGGGCAGTGTGCTTATACCCCACTGCCTTATAGTCCCCACTCCTACAACCAACACACAGTTAATACAATGTAAAAAGCAATGGGGAGGGGAGAGGGAATTAAGTAGAATTATAAGGAGAATGAAAGAGTGGGTGGTTGAGCGAGCTGGAGGGACAAAACTGATATAAATGGGAAATTGGACGGAAAGGGTAGTCGTGGGATATATGTACATATTATTATAGAACGACAGCGGGAGAAAGAGGATGGAGGTGGTCTACAAGAGTGCCGCCGCCAGTCTTATTTCCAATGTGGAACTAAGCGAGGTAGACAGAGAGACATACATACGCACTGAAACAGATATTGTACCTACCATTAGCCGCGGTTAAACCGCCATATAGGTGTCCCCTAGAACAAGGTGTCAAGTACTTAAAGTCGCCAATCTTTACCCCAGCACCGCCGTGTTTAGCGTTATATTATTCTAACAAAATGTATAGTCCAAGAGCTCAGGCACTTATATTTTTGTTTTGGTGACCGAAAGGTTTGACGATGCATTCTTGTGTAGAATTTTATGCTGAATTCAGAAATGTAAGTCTTACAAAAATCCGATGTGGCTTTCTATGAAAAAAATTAGGTCAAAGTCGGGAACCTTTGATTTTCCAGGGGTTGGATTTTTTCTCTTTTGGAAATGGAGTTATGCCTATATTTACAGGATAGAGCTCTCTATACCCATGTTCTCAAGGGTCAGGAATCAGCTTTTGACACTTTTATGTTTGTCAGATCCATAGTACTGAAAATTGCAAGATGGCCGCCACAAACCATCGATTTTGTGCGAGCTTAGTCTACGATACTAATAATAGAAGCTGTCCGGGATTCCAAGGAGACTGACTAGAAAAAAAACTCTGAAAGTTGCCAAAGAGGTTCCTTTTGAGCCCCCACTATCAAACTGAAAGCAGAGCCAAGACCAATCTTCACTAGAACCCCCCTAAATCCAAGATGGCTGCCAACTGGGCTGTGATCTTTTACATTCAACTCCAAAATCCTTGTTTATCAATGGAATTAGTTGTGCAATAGCTTAAAATGATGGTATTGGTGAGAAAACATAGGAGGTAAAGAATGGTATATTTTCACAGGAACCCTCCCTAAATCCAAGATGGCCGCCAACAGGGCAGTGCTTAAAATCCTAAACTCTAGAATCCTTATTATGAATGAAATTGGCATTGTAGCTTAAATTGACCATATCAATGAGGGCCAAGGTTAAAACCCATTTTGCCTTGTTATGACTCATAACTGTTGCCATGCATGGCAACCAAACATATATGAAGAGTTTGGATGCAAAACGACATATCTCCATTCCAAAAATGGAGCATACAGTGTTTTTTGGAAAGCCACCCTGGGGTCAGTTATAGTATTTTGGAAACAGAGTGTATCCTCCACAGGCCCTAATGATATGAAAAATAGTTAATTTTGTAAAGATTGTTTGAGGATTACATCTGACCATCCCTGACACAGATTTTTGTCAGATTTTTGTCTCTTTTTCAAAAATGGTGCTTATGTTGTTTTGCATCCAAACTCTTCATATATAAATGTAACTATTTTTAAATTTTGTCCTGATAAATTATACTTGTACCCTTCTGTTTTGTCCAGGATAGTTGGGTAGGTTTATCACAGCATGGCTACTAAGCTGAGTTCACTTACCGGGTCCCTAATAATTTTCATAGATTATAGTCACTGTGACTTGGTCAACATAGACTCACTAACATTTTACCATTAATTCCCGTGTATGAGAGTCAACCTCAGCTTTCAGTTAATATCAATCATGGCTATATAGATGTGAAAAACATAGGCCTATATTCCTTACAAGTGGGATACCAGTAGTGCCACAGGGTGTGAGCATTTAGAACTAACAAGTTTGCTGGGTCTGGTTGCCTGGATTTCTGAAATCTGGGGCTTTAGGGGGCTAGACTGCTGGGAGAGAGTGGAGGTATAATTAATAAGACCCACTCCTCCAGCAGATTCTAGGGAGAGTGCAGGTGTCCTCGTGGTTAGCACTGTGGTCTCACTTCCAGGCAAAGCCAGATGATCTTGCCATTCATAAGTAAAGATAGTTCTCGTAGTACTTGCTCGTTTGTAGTACTGCTTTTGAGGAAAGGAGACATTTATGGCCAAATACAAAAGAATTAGAATGAGGTACAACACACTGAAATATAGTATGGACACACAATACCACTATTTAACTTTTATCATTTATTCACTTAAACTTCACAAATCTTCAAGCCTGTGACTCATTTCTACCTTACCAAAATATGAATATATTTAAGAACATAAATGCATATGGCTTGGGAGGGATTTGAACTTAGGGCTCCAGAGGTATGGGTCCACTGTCCTTACCCCTACTCTATCCCAGACAGGTGATAACAGGGATCCCATGTCTATGTACACCCCATTCACAATACAATACCCTTGTACCCTAGGACTCCTGTACTCTCCCTAGACTCAGCTGGGGTAGTGAGTCCTATAATAATAAAAGCTCTACTCTCTCCCAGAGGGATACCAGCATAAATGGCACTGTGCAGTGGGCATAATGCCAGCATACAATATGTTTCACACATTTATTTTGTGCCCCGATGATACATGAATATGATCACATTTGAATTAGTGTGGGGTGCATCCTTAATTGTGGCTACAAAGTGCAATGCAAACTAACTTGGCCTTCTTACATGTGAATATTCCATGGCATACTTCTTTGATTAGCAACAGCAATTGATGAGCTCTTTGTATACCTTGTTGTCCAGATTGATGTATTTCAACGGTCAAAGCACCCAGCACTACTTCTCAGGTAAGGGAAGAGATTGCATTAGGACAAGCAACAAGTTACATGGTGGAAGTGATGAATCTACATTTATAGGAGCTGTTCTGACAGTAGATCTACCATTGTGTATCAGTTACAGCTGGTCTCCTGAATGTGGGAGAATGGATTGGCTGTGTAGAGGAAGGCATTGATAACAACGGGTGCTTCTGAGCAGGCAGTCCACAGCTTTAATTTGTCTTTGTTCCAAATGTGTCACAGTACCACAACCTAAACATCTGGAATGATAATGCCCTCAGGGTTATTTAATAGGGAGTTTATATTCACATCATGGTAACATTTTCCTTTGCTAAACACAACCCAAATCTTGAGACAATGCTGGAGGAAGGCAACTTTTGTGGGCAATCTGTTTCACCATGTCAACTTGCTATTCATGTGCAACCATGAGCAGACAAGTCTTAGTTTGGGATTTTTTTTTATTTGGCAAGAGATTATACCACATGTAGAGCTTTTCAAGGTAAAATAGACTACACACCATTCAGACTTTATCTCATTTTCCTTTCAGTTCATCGGATGAATTGAGTGGCAAAGCATTTTTTCTGATGGGATCATGAAATATATTTATGAATTGCGGTTGACCACAACATACTTGACAAAGGCTTCATACTGGGTCTTTGGCTCCGCAATGGATAGCACTGTTTTGACCAGGCCTGGACAATCCGGGAATTTTCCCACTACAGGTATAAAAGCCCACACTGGAGGTTTCACCAGTGAGGGAAGATTCCCCCTTGGAGTCACGGACCCGCGGCGGCCCTTATCTATAGAGATAAGCGCCGCCGGGAGAGATAAGCGCCGCCGCAGGTCCGCACCTCCAAGGGGAGATCTCCCAGTGCAGTATCTTATCCTGGTGGGGTGGTGAGGGAGGGGTGAAGGGGGGAGGGAGTCCACATTTAAAAATGCCTTATTTAGGTTATATTTTGACATTCAAATCATTATATCTCGTAAAATACAAGTCTGTTATACAAGCCCATTCAGATACAACTAGCTAAATATATTGTCTACCTCTATAGAGTGTAATAATTTTTAGCAAATTATGTTTAGATATTCGCAAATTGGGTTTTCTGGTGCATCCTATAGATACATGTATATTGACACGAAACCAAGGGGAGAACACCCCTCACCCTACTTTTTCCCTGCATGGTATAAAAGGCCGGATTTACCCAACCTGTTGACAGCACAATATTCAAACTTTGTGTGTGGCCAAAGTCAGGATCTCCTTTGAGTTGTTCATGGTTCTCAATTGATTATACTGTTCTTATTGGGCCTTCAACTTAGCTCCTTATGATGTGACCAAACACCTTGCAGAGATGTGTTTGCAGAGAAAAGAACTCCTTGATCACGCATGATTGCCCATAAAGTATCCACTTCTTGAGTGTGTCTAGGTAACTACACACTTCTCCTACACCCTCAACATAATAAGTGCTCTGTTCATGTATCTTTTGACCAACTCTGATGCTCAATGTAAACTTGAAATTGATTCCTGATACCCTAATATCAGATCTGCAGATATTGATCCCACACTTAATGATCTATGCTAATATTTCAGTCAGTATCGATTGACTAAAGTGACCATGCCAAATCTAAGAAATCATTTAATATAACAAAAAGACCTTGAGCAAAATGGCTGTAGCTATATTGATGCACAAACATAGACAAGTAGTCAGGCTTAGGCTGAGGTTGCTTTGATAACAATCTGCTTTGCCTCCTCTTCTACATTGATTATTCTCATCAAACCCATGATTTTGAGACCTTACACAACCAACAGAAGGATACTTGCCATTTCATATAATTTCAGGAATTTAGCATGGTAATGTATCAAATATTTACATAAATACTTGGTTGCTTTGGTAATCGTTAAAAGTTGAAGGCAAAAATGATATGTTAATGGTTGTTTTCATCAATACCATAATTTTCGAGCTATTACACAACCAATTCAATCCACAAATAAGGATTCTAGAGCTATTGACTATTGAAAATTGCTACCAAATTGGTGGCCATCTTGGATTTAGGGGGGTTAGGGTGACAGTTCACCTTCCCTTCCCTTCTATATTGATTATTCTCATCAATACCATCATTTTGAGCAACTGCAAGGCCAATTCCATTCATGAATAAGGATTAATTCTAGAGTTTATTCAATATTTAAAGCACTGCCCTGTTGGCGGGCATCTTGGATTTAGTGAGGTTCCTGTGAAAATATACCATTCCTTCCCTCCTATGTTGATTGTTCTCACCAATACCATCATTTTGAGCTATTGCACAACTAATTCCATTGATAAACAAGGATTTTGGAGTTGAATGTAAAAGATCACAGCCCAGTTGGCAGCCATCTTGGATTTAGGGGGTTCTCGCGAAAATTTGTCTTGGCACTGCTTTCAGGTTGATAGAGGGGGCTCAAAAGGAACCTGTTTGGCAACTTTCAGAGTTCTTTTTCTAGTCAGTCTCCCTGGAATCCTGGACAGCTTCTATTATTAGTATCGTAGACTAAGCTCGCACAAAATCGATGGTTTGTGGCGGCCATCTTGCAATTTTCAGTACTATGGATCTGACAAACATAAAAGTGTCAAAAGCTGATTCCTGACCCTTGAGAACATGGGTATAGAGAGCTCTATCCTGTAAATATAGGCATAACTCCATTTCCAAAAGAGAAAAAATCCAACCCCTGGAAAATCAAAGGTTCCCGACTTTGACCTAATTTTTTCCATAGAAAGCCACATCGGATTTTTGTAAGACTTACATTTCTGAATTCAGCATAAAATTCTACACAAGAATGCATCGTCAAACCTTTCGGTCACCAAAACAAAAATAAAAGTGCCTGAGCTCTTGGACTAGTAAGCCTATAGCTATGAAAGAAAAGACAGTTATTTATCAATAATTGCACAGTATATTTACCTTGGAGAAGCCAACTCCTTCTTAATGTCAAACATGACAAGTCATGTTTCAGTTTCATTGACATTATGCCCACTCTGTATTGATGGCTTTCAAGGAACAGATTTCAAATGTACTCAAATGCCCTTTCAGTATGTTGAAGGTCTACCTTGAAATGCTCTGTCTTATTACCCATCCATTTTACCTGTGTATTAAGATGTCATATTCGCTGTATGAGATGTGTTATCAAATCAGTCTTGTGAGCTTTAGGTGTTAAAAGAGTGGGGGGCATTTAGTGCGCTTTATTCTATTAGAATACTTCATGTATAGCACAGTCAATTTTCTTCTCCTTTCAGAAGTAGGGATAATACAAACCTACAACTGGTGACTGATATTGGAGGAGCAACCATGGATACTTACCACGGCGGAGGGCACAGCCCCACTATGAAGGAGCTACTCACTCTAGTACTCATCTACCTAACACTACCCGCGTCACACGGTAGGCCTCTCTCATGTTTAGTGTTCGATTTTCTCTTTTTGCAGGTTTTCAATTGCAAATAAACCAAATAATAAACAGCATTTGGCGTGTTTGACAAGTGGAAATACCGGAGCCATGGCCCAATAAGTCTCTAAAAAAGAGCCCAGACCGTTTATGGCATGTTGTCACAGAACGCCGTTGTATTGGCCCTATCGCCGCCAGCAATAAATAAAGAGGCATGGAATAAAACACGAAGAGAGAGAGACCAGAGCACTGCTGCAAAACCACAGCCATAACTAAGAAGCAAAACGAAATTAAATCAGACCTAAACAGATTCTGAGAGTGTTTTTTGTCACCATGTTTTTGCTGATACGTTGGACAGTCTTGGATGCTTGAAACAGTTTTTTTCTTTTTTTGGAGGGGGGGGGGGAGACATGCATAGACATGTGCCAATAATGTTTTATTAGAGGGTCCTAATCGGGACGTTTCAAGAAGTTTCTTATGATGATTATTCACCTTTATTTGCTTCATCTGATCTGACCATTCTAAAAATCACAAGAGAGTCTCTCATCATTGTATTGCTTTTATTGATTTACCCCAAATAACAAAGGGGACACAGCCTGTGTCATTAAGAGCTATGACGTCACATTATGTCCCGATGACGTGACGTAACGTCAGAGTGATTAATCCTACCCTCAGATCGATAGGGGTCTGTTATTATGTGTGCGTTATTGGGTCAGGATGGATCAGATGGAGTGGTGTGGAGAGCTTTGGGTTAGTTGGTTGGTCGGGTGGGGGGGGGGGGCAGCTGGTGGGTCTTGAGTGAATCCTCCTTCCTCTATAAACGGCATTACTCCTTGCCATTGTCAGCTTATGGACATGAAAGGCACTATACGTACAGGTTCACCACCTGGTTCCAAAATGTGTAATTACTACAAAGACCCAGAACTATATACATGGGCCTATGAGCAAATTTGCTCATGAATCCTTTACACCTCTTGCTCTGAACTGCTAAGACTTCTAGATGTATATTGATAGCCCTTGAACTACATTACATATTTATACATAAAAGCTTACATCTATCTGCGAAAGTAATATTTCTCCAAAGATGATAGTCACAGATGGAGGACAATGCATGGGTTCTGAATGGCCAATACATTAAAAAGTGAAAAAAAAGAGTATGGATAGTCCATGTATAATGGTAGGGCAGCGGTTTAGTTTATGTTTGTTGCCAGGAGGCATGGTTGCAGGTCTGGTGCGTGAAGGCCACTACTGAATTCCCCCAGCTTGATAAAGAGTTATAGTAATGTATTCAGTACACCATATAAATACCATTGTCAATCCTATTACCATATTCTGGGAACTCTAATCAATATTGGATAATCTTGATGGGAACAAACTTTCACAATGGGTATTATATTATAATAAATGGGTTTCCATGGAGATGCATAGATACTATCTGCTCCTGTGGGGATGGTGCGGGAAGCATCTGTGTCTATTTTACAGTAATGGATACATTATAGATGGATAGGGCGATATCAGAAGCCAGTATATTAAAAACTATTATATGGAACATTTACAACGAGCTAACCAATATTTTAACCGTTAATTTTACATTCACCATAGAATGAATGCCTCTGTATGGCAATGTACCTTACCTCAAACAGATACTAAATCATGGGGTTCTGTAAAATGGTTTATACCACAGCGGGCATGGAGAACAAAGCATTTCACACCTCTTGTATACTGCATACAGCTAGTGGTATAAAGTAGTTATAGGCCTAGTGCCAATCTGTAGGGGTATTCAGTGAATATAAGGCTCCTTCACTGTATTTCGCCTACAGATTGGTACACGTCCTATAACTACTACTAAGTGATTTAGAGGTCTGTTTAAGAAATGACTGATGTTCTTTATTCATGATGCCAATTGTTCATTGAATGAGATGGGCAAAAGGAGCCTGAGGGGGAGAGAGAAGGCAGTATTTCAATGAATCCCTAAATGAGTTTCATTAATGGTCATAGATGTCAACTTATATACTGCATACCAGACTGCATAACCTATAACTCCCGAAACAGCACCGATCCTGCTGAGCAGCCATGACAATGGCGAGAAGACGTTGAGAAACCATTTTAAGAAAATCTTTGATATTGACTCAGACTAAATATAAGTAGAATGTCAATATTCAGTGCAGGCTGCGACTGTTTTTATTGTCAGTCTGTCAATATGTTGAGATTCCCCACATGGAGTTGGCTGACTAAGCCACAAAAGAAATATTCAATGTCCAACCAGATATAGAGGGAAACCCCCCAACCGAGTAAAGGCTGTCTCTTGCTAATATCAAGAAATCTGAGATTCAGTATTGATTAAATGGGCATAGAGCGCGAGTCTTCTATTTCCATTTCCCCACAGGCAGAGTTTTCAATAATGGAATAGGATATGGAAAGCTTTATCCTGATCAAGAAGACCCCATACGTCCTTAATTTTATCTCCCTCTGCTTTGCTTAATCTACAGACGGTACACAATTTTAAAATCCCAAGGCATAAAAACAAATTATACAGTGGTCAAAATGATCCACCTAATAGCATTAATCATCTTCACATCACCAAAAGCCCTTGCATCACAAATCATCACCTCAGATTACACAAATTGGTAGGATTTTAGCTTAAAATGACCTTCGTATAGCCAGGAAATTTAAAAACATTAATAACAAAGATATAGACAATATTCACAAAAGTAGTCCAAGACAACAGTTCTTTGCACAGCTCGATAACGTATTTTCAAACTGATCTCTAGTCTTATATTGTTGCCCTACTGACTTCTTCACATATTTGAGGAAACATCTATTCTTTCTAATCGCCAAACCAACCATCAGAAGCCTTATATTGTGTTTCCCGTGTGGTATTTGACCTGTTTTCAGTCAATGAAGACATGGACCATAACATTTTGCTGACTTTTTAATAAAGATACCACCATTGCTGTGCAAAATACCACTACGATACTACATACCTTTGCCCAACCTTTTCTCTAGCCATTTATTTACACCTACACATAGGGCCTACACACGCTACTAATAAGTAGTATACATCTTTAGGCAACATAATGGCTTCCTGATCAGAAAATCCTCTGAAACTAAATATTTTGCAACAGCAGCATCAGTGCTCCTTTTTTCTGTACAAGCAAACACACTGGTGCCCTTTAGCAGCCTTACTCAGGTGGAGTTTGTAACTGAAGCCGACTGCTTGGAATTTGATGAGTTTTTTTCCCTTCTCTTCCACCAGAGACACCTGCTCCCCTAGTAGGGAATCCGACAGTGGCTCGGCCAGTTATGGGTTTAGTACTTTAGAAGAGAGAGAGTGCAGCTTAGGGAATGTTTGATATAATTATATCCTCCATACATAATTGATTCTCATATTATGTTGGGGCAAGATAACCTCATAGTTGACCTCCTGGCTTTAATAATAATATGGCCACCCACACACAACCATACATGTGCCTTTCCGCGAAGGACTGCTAACTCAAAAGATGGAAACCTTGAAAATGGTGTCACCATTTTATCTCAAGACCGCCCATCACTGTCTTTTGTTGAACCATTCAATTCCACACATATAGGACATGACTGTATATCTCCAGTGTGTACCGACAGTCGGTGAGGCAGCACTGAGAACTCTACCACACAGCTTCACGCGGCCTAGCTATGTATAAGAGACCCTTCACAATCCCCCATCCCTGTCCAGTCCCTGCATGGTCCACCTCAGCTGGGCTTACTGGTTAGGGGCTAGGGGCAGGAGGGGTAATCCCCAAACCTGAGCCAGAATGAGGCTATGACCAATCATGTGGTAGAAGCAGCGGTGGGTCCAAAGGCGGATAAAAGATGGCTGTGGGTGGGGGGTAAGGGCCAGGCAGGGCAGCTGAGGATTGAAATAACACACCCCTTCTGCCCTTTAAGGTCTCTGTTGAAATGCAAAATTCGAGAAGTTCATGTATTCACATTTATATTACATGGTGCGATTTAGTATCTGTATGTAATTCACCTTTTAAAATGTCTTGGTTGTTATTCTCATCATCCTTACTATTTTGATTAGTCTCAAGGTTTGTAGATTCTAAAGGTTTTACTAAAGTGATCTGTGTATTTCTTAGAGATAAATCAGAAATTATGTTTCTGCCTGTCTATTGATGTGATGACACATTCTAGAAATCTTAGATTGATCATACCTTGGTGTGTGAGGGTTATCGGTGCCAGTGTAGATAAACTCGTCAACTGCTAGAAGTGTCATTGGGTGATGTGCTATGTGACCCACCACGTCTGACCTTCCAAATCTAATATTCACATAACTGCCTCTCCTCTAGGCTACTTCAAGTCCATCACAACGTGCAAGGCTAATAACCTCCTCTACATATTGGTTTATCCCCCACCTCAGATGAAATGATGTTACTTCCACATTCGTATTTGAAGGATAAAAAAGTATTGGTGATAAGTCTCTAATAGACCTCAAGGTTTTAACATAATATGAACCATAACAATTAACTTTAATTTTTGTGTTATCCTCAACATAACATCGGGTGAATCTTGAGGTGTATTCCTCATTTGGATATTTACTTGGACAATATATCACACGAGATCATAATATTTGTTATTTAAATGGCATTTACTTGGGATCTTATGGGATTCACATGACATACATGATAATGACATGTAATATCTTTTGAGACACTTGATTTGAGAGATCTATGTTGGGAGAGGAAATGGTGAGAGGGCTTGCGAAAGGGCATGTTGGTTGGTAGGTGGGTAGCTTGACAGGCTTATCTATTACCACAATGACAGTTGCTGATGTTGCCACTTTTCCCCTATAAGGTTACATGCAGTTCATAGGACCCTCTGCAATCCAGCAACCTCAATGCTCAATATGAAAGCAGAGACTGCAAAGGACAGAGATGCAATTTTGCCGCTGTGGAGCATGGGGGGTGTAGGGAGATATCTATAGAGAAGGTTGGGATGCATGCGGAGGGGGGGGGTGGTGGCAATGTTGTATGTTAGGGGTGGAGGTGAGGGTGACGGACAGTACTGTCCATCCTAAACATTGTCACGCCTATATTATACAGGAACATGCCATTTTGCCCAGACAAGTCCCTGTAGGTACACACATCCTATATAGAACTGTCCATGTATTGGATGGTGATTATAAGCAAATGCAATGTTCAGCTGAAAACATTTTGGTGTCAAATAATCTTGCCGTATTGACTGATATATGTCAAAATTATGTTGCACAATGTTTGGGGTAAAAACCTGAAATTATGCAATTGGGTAAATATTTCAGGGGAAAACAAGACTAAAAATCTGGACTATTTTCTAAACCTAGAATTTCTCAGATCAAGTACCTCCTCTATCTTCCTGAATGCCTTCGCTCCCCTTTCTGGAGAATAAATATCAATCTGTTTGCAGTTATATTAGCACAGTTGCTCTTCATGCTTGTCGTAGTGATCTGCCAATAACCACTATTGGAATGCCTCGTGTTGCCTAAAAAACGAGAATTTGATTGATTAGGGTGTAAAGACTTAACTAGATCCCTCACACCCTTATCTGTGGTTGCCATGACAACACTAACACCAGTATGGGTGGGTCACAGGCTGACGTTATCTTCCTGTTCAGTGATTAGTTTCGCACCTGCACCCAGTCCCAACACAAAACAGTTCCTCAAAAGGCTACCTAAACATATTATCACTATCCTGCAGCATTGTCCGCAGCGGAATTAGGCACTGGACAGAGGTTGCTGACATTTTCACTGAGGACTAAATATAAAGTGAAGTGACATTTGGAAAATGCTGACTTTAATCTGCTTGTTAAGGTTATTTATAAAAAGTCACTTGGAGACTTAAAACACCAACTGCAGTGACGAGGTCCACCAGACTAGTCACTTAAGTACACAGACCACCTCCAGACATGACAAGAACAACATAATGGAAACTATGAGTTCTTTCTTCACAAATCATGACTAAAATGAGTAGTAACGACAGTTTCAATCCCAAGACACGTGCAAATTTCCTTGATTTTCTCGGATCCGCTGATGATACTAGATCATCCTTTGTCTACTTGTGGTAACCCTGCATAACAATAGTCTTCAAATCAGATATTCTTTGATTAATTAAGATGAATATTTGCCACAGTTTTCTTTTATTTAAGGATTTGATGGTAAGTTAGTTCTACGCCGCATTTCCACAGATGACAATTTTACTGTTTGATGGAACATATAATGTGTGAGGAGAGTCTATTATGCTAACACTCCATTGACAGTAATGACAACTTTATTTTATTTTTAATCTTTTTTAATCTTTTTATTTTTTGCCTCTCTTTACTTTTTACTGATGGGAAGAAGCCCACGGGACTGACACAGTATTTTATCACATTGAGTGGACTCCCATTTCTCAGATCCTCACACAAAGAGTCAGAACCAGTATTCAATTATCTCCCTTCCCCATTTTATCTCCCCGATAAAAGAAGACCCTCTATTCAATATCTATGTTATCTCCCGAATAGGATGGTGGTATCTAAAGCCTGGGGTGTAACAAGATCTGGCTGGTACAGCCCATCTCATCATCCTGAGTGGCTTCTATCCTCTCCCACCTCTATAAAGCATTATAAGATTAAGAAGGGGCTTTTTTGTTAAGCTTCCAGTGGTGTTCCACTTATAAGAAGGTAAAGGGCTGACTGCAGCAACTAACAGTAGCAGTGGTACAAAAATAATCTAATATGCTATACAATAGTCTATAATTCCCTGTTCTCACAAATTAGGTTCTCATTTGAATAGTCTTGGAGGTGAGGCTTAAGCTTAAGCTACAACCTGCGATTTATTCTACATTGGAGGGAGATGGTGGGCTATAACGTCTAACCAGTTACATCCCTTTACATTAAAGTAATTAGTAAATCTATACAGGGGGATTAGAAGTTATAGCACTCAGTGGCACTCTGTGTGCCTAGTACTGCTTGAGAGCTACACAATAGCTAGCTGATTAATCTTTTGCTCCCTTCAGTCTAAAAAATGAGTAAACCTAAACGAAGTGACAGGAAGATAGTGCATATGTAAAATGGATTTAGCAAGATGATTTTTTAAAATAGTTCCCTGAGGACTGTTTATTAGTCTTGATTTTGGATGATTATTTTTCCAATGCCAAATTGATGGATAATTATAGCGTTTACAGGATGGATAGCCTCTGTCAGCATCTATACTATTTAATTATTTGAAGAATAACATGGCATGGGCTTAACTCTCAATCCAATGTATAAAGCTCGGCTAGACTTCAATATTATGTGAAAATATGAAATCTTGTATACCGAAATTTCTCTGAGCACCCTGTACCATGGAGAAATTCACCCTGTACCCTGTGCACCATACTACCACACCCACTCTGCACTCTGCTTTTTGTGCTATTCCCACAGACCTGCCAACTTAGTCCATGACAGAAATGATTGATCTGTGCTGACTCCCATACTCCTACATACCAATGGACTATTGGGCTACCCATGTAGCGAGAATATTTAGGTGTTACGCTCGGTGATGCAGATATTGCACAAGGGGTGTCATATTACTTCCTGCCACTTGTATTTTGATAGCATCATCTTTCCCTGTTGTAGGTTTATTTCAACCAATGTGAATTTGGAATTATGTTGTTGTCAGATCCATTGTCGACATCAAATTGGTCTATATTCCTATTAGTGGTATGACATTGCTTATATTGGAATGTAAATAAAATGTAAAATAAAAGTCGACTGGATTCTATGTAAAGCTGGCTCAAGCCACTAAACTTGTCAATATAAATAGTATCACTCACTCGTACCTTTCCTGGTTCTCATGCTTTGCGCCAACAATAGGAGGGGCCCAGTGGGCACAAATTTCAGTTCAATGTTGAATCAACATTAAATCAACATTGAATCAACATTGTCAACCAGTTTTCAATATTGATTCAATGACCTGTGCCCACTGGGGGTTGGTTACTACATCGCTGGCCATCTTGAGTACCTCTACAGTGCTTGGTAACCCGATTATATTTAACCTTGAGGATCAGTCTAAAGCATCAGCACACAGAAATGAATTACATGATGCCCTCGGTTGAGTAGGAAGGTGATGGGAAGGGAATTATGGGTACAGGGGAAGGACAGAGGAGGGACTGATGGACAACATTCCAAGTTTGAAAGGAGGGATGATGGCACATAGATGTATACATGGTTGATGACAGGGGAAGAAGAATGCAGATAATATATATAAAGGAAAGAATGCAGACAAGCACTCTTACAGAAGGAGAATATGGACCATACAGAAGGCAGATAATATATATAGAGGAAAGTATGCAGACAAGCACTCGTACAGAAGGAGAATATGAGCCATACATTAGTATAGGCAGCAGGTAATGGTCCTGAGGCAGGGAGAGAGGGTTATATTAAGGGAGGGAGGAAGAGGGGGATCTGATGTTGAAGGTGGGACATGGCAATGAGCGGACTCAGTAGGAAACATCATCTGAGCTGTACCGCCTACCTAGGCTGACACTTGTCGCTGTGTGGACAGCCCATATCCCGCCTCCTCCACGTGGGCCCTACCAATAAGTGGTTTATTGATTGAGTCAAAGAGCACAGATTGCACAGCCTCCTGTCCCTTTTATTCCTCACTTCCAGTTCCCTCACTCTACTCCCAGGACTATATTGTGCTGGACGTGTAGGTAATGATGTCGATTCCTCTGGGTATTGCTAGGCATTGATTCTCTTTGCCACACATTTATCTCGGGTATTTAATTCTTATTCAGATACGGATGCTCTCCGGAGACCTGAATATCAAGTCCAAAGGGAAAAGGCATCCATTATCAAATCTTCCCATCATTTCCTGTGCATGTGTAAAATTAGTAATCATGATTTTTCAAATGCCAATCATAGAATAAATAATATCCCAAGACTCACAAAAATAGATTTTCATTCAATTTGTTATGGATGGTGAAAAACTATCATGCATTGTTTTCACTGAAATAAAGATGAACTTAACAAAAATAAAATAAAGGTCATGAAGGCAATGTCAGATTCAACCATTATTTATGTGTTGACTCTTTTTTAATATAGCCTGTCCGCACAGACAGACAAGAATAACCAAGGTCACCTTGGACCATTTTGTTCTTGGCGTCATAAGTGATGTCCATAGCACCCAAAGTATGCATGGTGACGGCCCATCTCTTTGTCCTGTCACCAGTGTCCGTAGCTGACAGCTTTAACCAGGACCCAGTTTATGTGAGGAAGTTATGTAGACCAGGGGGCTGTACAGAAAACAATGTAAGAAATAGCGTAAATATAGTGAATTTACATGTTTATGCTTAACGTTATTTAATAACTTACGTTAATACTAGCGTATATCAATTTAATCATTTACGTTAATGTCTTCAAATTTACGTTAATGTATTCAAATGAACCTTTTTACACTAAATATCAGCACCATGTCAGGAGTTGGTGCCAATTTTTACATGAAAATGTACGTTAATTAACATAAAATCAACAGCATGAATTATTTCTGTAACACCTATTTGGAAAGCCCCCAGGAATCATATAATAGATGAAAGACTATACAAAAGTGTGAAAGCCTAACATGTCGACATGTGAGTGCCTTTTTATATAATATGTATTTTCAAAACCTTTGACCCATCAGTTGGTGGCACCATTTGTCCTTATCAATTGGGAGACCCTTGAGAAGAAGAATGCATTTTCAGTTATAGCTTAATTATAGCTTCACTACCACCACTGACACTTTACCCGTTAGTATACTAGAAACCGTTATTGTACACTCTTGGTGACAATACCACTTTAAATCACTGGATTGGAGCACTGAAAAATGAAACCCACATCATTTCATAGTGTCTGGGAATCTCTCTGTAGCAGATAAGTTAAAACCCAAATCACCATCCTACCGGTCTACCCTCTCTGTTCTGGTTCCATTGGATGCTCAGGGACATGCTCGGTTGAGTGGTGCAGAAGGGCAGACCCAGGGTTTAAAAAGGAGGGGGGGTGGGATCCCCCAAACACCTAGGTACCAAAAAGTGTCATGCCACGAACCGGCGGCAGATCAAAATTATCATCAGAAATCTTAGATGGGGGGGGGGGGGGGGGTGGATCCGCTCCTAGGTTCATGTTAATTAGGATATAGCACACCAGAGAGGTGGGGGCGGGACCCGGCCGGGGGGGGGGCACTCAAAAAAAAATTGACACGGGTGTGCGGCTGGCCCTTTGACAACCCTTACCCTTGGTGAGGGGGATTTTGGGCAGAAGTGACCCTTGGGTGAGGGGGATTTTGGTCAAAAGTGACCCTTGCTGAGGGGGATTTTGGACAAAAGTGCCTAGGTTTTAGCAATTTTACCCGAGGAGTCGCCCTTGGTGGAAGAATTTTGGTCAAAGGTGATCCTTGTTGCGAAGAATTTTGGCAAAATGTGACCCAATTTGGGGGGATTTTGTTGAAATCTCCGAAAAGTGACCCTTGGTGAGGGGGATTTTGGTGCAAATTGACCCTTGGTGAGGGGGATTTTGGTGAAAAGCGAGGGGCGGGAAGATAAGGATAAGTCAACCACCAGTTCAAAGCTTTATAAGCTTATCTTATTATTGGTCAACATGTGTTTAGGCCTACATATAATACATATACTCAAAATCAAAGAGGAACATGCTAGGAATATGCTACATTAAGCCTGTTGCATAGATCTATACAGGCAGGGATTTACTGGACGTCAGATAGACAGCGAGGCTGTCAACATGTTGTTGTTATCCGCCAGGGTTGATGGCTATGTGTGACAGCAGAGCAGCAAGGTCCTGGTCACTGTCAACATTGATGAGGATGGCGCCGTCAGAGCCCGGGGGGCACTTAATATATTTTGTATAGGCCTACACATGTGTGAGTAGGCAAGCAGAAAGGGGTATCCCCGCGGGATTAGTACCAATTTTAGCCACCAGGGGGCTCCACCATGGCCTAAATTGGAAGAAACAGGCTAATATTTGTGTTTTGGTAATTTTTTCTGGAGAATTCAGTAGTTTTATACAAAACGTTCCATTTTTAGTGAAAAGCTTCCTTATTTGGAATGTAAAAAGAACGTTTTAGAGCCTAAATGGGTGTCTTTGTTGATATTTGTTGCCATGGAAACATGATTTTTATTCCAAATACAGAAAATAAAGAAGTCCATTGATAGAACGATTCACAAGGATTACTATGGTCAAAACAGAGTAAAATTATCATTTCTAGATCAAAAGCTATGGCCTATAGGAGGAAAATGTATGATCATTTTCTAATTATTCTAATTATGCTAATTAGATAGAGATATCTTGGAAACTATGAGACTTAGAGCTAATTGGGGGTTTGGACAGGGCAATGCCTACCCATATTCATATAGCCATTTCTCAAAAACTAGAAATGATATCCTCTTGTGTAATACATCAATGGAAAGCTTATGATATCAATTTTAAAGTTGACATTTTCGTCGGATATCCCTTTCCCCTTGCCTGTACACATGTGTGCGGCTGGAAAGCGTACTTTTTCTACAAAATTTTCCCTAACAAGAGTCTTTTTTTAAACCAATATTTCCCAGTTTCCTTCCACCTCAATCCTAGGAGCTTTTGGCCGAAAATGCCCTAACGAGGGTATGTTTTTGGAGCGTTTGGCCGGAAATGATCTAAAATCAAGGGCAAGGGATGTCAGAGGTCCAGCCGCACATTTGTGTCAAAAGAATCAAGTGCCCCCCCCCCCCCCCGCCCGGGCGTCAGAGCTCTGATAGTGAGTAGAGGGGGGCTGAGGTGGGTGGAAGTTAACTTAAATTGAATTTTTATTGAACGATAGCCTCTGCCGACACCTTCTACCCGACGACCAGGTGTCGGTTTTGATGAAATTTCCCCCCATTTCAGGACTAACAGAAATGTGTATTAAAAAAAGCTTTCGATAAAAAATCTGTTAAAGATTTTGAGGTATTTTCTTTACCAATAACACCCCCATCCCTTTATAGAATTATGTACCCACCCCTGGCACTGTCTTCTATGACTATGAGTGGTCTAATAGTTCCTGTATCCGTGATGAACATGTTCCTAACAAAACATGCTTTTCTCCAACTTGATTAGAATGTATGGTTATGTATTCCATATGCCGTATAAATACGATACCATTGTCCCGTTCGGGGACTTTTAATCAATATTGGATAATCTCATAGAAGAAGCAACCTTTCACAGCGGGTATCATGTTGTAATAAATAGGTTTCCAAGGAGATAGATAAAACAGATAAGATTATTGCAAAGATTTACTTCTATTTATCTCACATCTGCCAACGGCACTATCCAAGTCGTATTTGACAGTAATGGACCCATATTGTTATAGATTGAGGAAGCCAATCATAAACCAGAATGTTTTCCATTTCTGGGCGAAGATAAATGCCTCTGTTTTAGCATAAATCAAATGGGTAAAATACAACGGAGTGCCCCTAAACTAATGTTTATGAAATGTCATTTAAATAATTTTTATTCGTGCAATAAGGATTGATCAGGATAGACACATAACATAGACATGATAGCATAGCAAAGGCACAACATGTGAAGAAGTAGAGGTAGAGAGAGAGGCACAGAGAGGCAGAGAGAGAGACAGAGAGATAGACAGAGAGATAGACAGAGAGAAACAGAGACAGAGGGGGGAGGGAGAAAGAGAGAAAGAGGAGAGAGATGATGAAGCATAGAGAGGCAAAGTGAGAAACATAAAACACACACACTCAGAAAAGTCTGAGTGTGCAGAGGGAAAGGCAGAAAACACATATCTTTAGATTGCAACTGGGAGTTCAAATGTCTTTCTATCTAAATAAGATTAACATTCATGCAATTTACTCATACTACATACATTCAAGAAACTTAAGTACTGTAAAGTTCTCTGTTGGCTGAGTGTTCTGCCTCAATCCCATCGGAGGCAGTCCCCAACTGACTTGGTAATGGTTTAAATCTGCGACATGACAAGCTCTCCGGGCGCTAATGATACATAATTCTACACTCTCCTGGTAAGTTCTTGGTCTATACCATATATATATAGGAATATGCTTGACGACTGACCTTGCTCTAAAGATGGCCAGGACCTGTGGCACATTAGAACTGAAGTGAGTTTCAGCGAAGGTCTCTTTTATTCAGCCATGAGGTTGTAACAACATGGTGAGAAATCATTTTGGAAAAGCCTTAAATTCGGCTCAGACTAAAAATAAGTTGAAAGTCAATACTCGCTGTAGACTGATTGTTTTTATTGCCGGTCTATCAATATTTTGACATTTCCCAGGCAGATCTGGCCAACTACAATGCAAAAGGAATATTCACTGTCTGATCAGATAGCAGGGGGAACCCACCAACCGGGAAAAGTCAATGATTCTTCTTGATATCAAGAAGTCTGAGATTCAATATTGATCAGATCTCTATTCCTTTAGGGAAATGTTTTCCAATAAAGATAATCTAGATATTGTGTGTAGTTGTGTTCTAGAGTGTGTCAACTGTGGGGATTCATCACACAGCATCACACAAACAATACTGCGCAACACATGATGTGATAATTGTGCCATAGTGTGCTAGGGTGTCACAAGATAACAACATATCCCATGTCTATAACATAGAATAGCCCAGTACTTGTGACCATCACAGATCACATACGGATTCGCTAGGATTTCATACCCTTATCTGAATCCTATGGACATCATCAGAACTAGGTAGTGACAATTAAAATGCTATATTAATAACTACCGGGTAAAACATATTCCCCCTCTGTCTCTACAGTCATTTATCTATTCCATACTTTTCAATTAGCTGTGTAAATTAATAAGAGACACATTATATTCCTGGTGAACATAAATAATAAACATCATCAATGCAATTAGTGCCGCGTTTTACCTTTAAAAACCTACATGCATTGTTTTGCTAGCATCTGTAAATGGAGCTGACTGTGTGGAATTTGATCATGAGGATTTCTTTTTCTTCTTAACCTTCTTCTCCACCACTGTAGAGACACCTGCTCCCTCTGTTTAAAACCCGGGCATTGGGCTATCTTGTTATTGGGTTAGTTCAGTTGGAGAGACACAGGGTGGAGTCTATAAAATGGTTTTTGTGCAACCCACTTAAATACCCTATTATCCTCCTATATGCCAGTTGGACTCACATCGAATTTGCTGTTTTCATATCATTGCCATCAATAGCCAATCACATGTGGTATAATCTAAATATCATATTACGCCACTGCAGTGCTGACCAGGCAGAACTATGTTTGGTCTGAACAATATTCTTCTGAGTGGTTTCATGATAACTGTCATAATGAACATGATGAATGCATGACATATGCCGGTTCTAATGGTATGCAGACTACAGTTGCACAAGCTGGCCACATTAGTGGTTTTTAACCATGAATCGCCCACTCCCGTTCCCTCTGGGCCTCAGAACCTGGTAGGGTACATCTTGTATCTACCAGCGGTCAGCGAGGCAGCACCATACAACATCATTTCGTGCAGCCCAGATAAAGTATAGGACCCATTCACAATCTCCCATCCCTGTCCAGTGCCTGCATGGTCCACCTCAGCAGGGCTTAACAGTGGGGGACTAGGGGCAGGAGGGGTAATACCCAGACCTGAGCCAGGGAAGGGCTATGACCGATCATCTGGTAGGAGCGCTGGGTCTAAGGCACGGCGTCCCGAGGTAAACTCTGATGTCTATACAGTCCTGACTGCTATAAGGATATGCAGCACTTTGAAGTGTTCTTTCCGTCTTACATCTTGGACTAAATTGTCCTCCAAAAGTCAGGCCAGAATGTATTATGATGTTACATGAGCGGTTTATACTTATAAGATTCAGTCAATGAATGCTTCCAGTCGTCATTGCAAGGATGCTGAAATTGAATAATACCTCAGGGTGTGAGGAGTTATGGATAACAGTGTATATAAACTCGTCAACTGTCAGCAGCAGCATTGGGTGACCAGCTATGTGTCCCACCACGTCTCACTTTACAAATCTAATATTCACCAAACTGCCTCCCCTCCAGGCTTCACATAGTCTATTACCATGTGCAAGGCAAATAATCTCGCCTGGATAACCTCAGTGTGTCCCTCATCTCAGATGGAATGTTGTCTGTGTGTCAACCTTGACATCCATATTTGATCTAAGGATATTTCTCGAAGGGCTTTCCCTCCTCTTGATTCTAGAAGATGAAAAGTAGGTGTGAAATTCCCTCCATTGGCTCATGAAGAGAGATATGATGGTCAGATATGTGTATTTCTCCATATCATCTTCTGGCTATATTATATATACGTACATATATATATTTATATATAGTGGATCAACAAGGGAAAAGGGCCCTCCGTGAGGGATTTTTAGTACCAACTTAGGCCACCAGGGGGCTCCATATAGCCAAAAGAGGACCAAAATATAGCAAAAAATTATGCATACTACTTTTTTATGTATAATATGATAGGCCACATTAGAAGATTCCATCTTTGGTGAAAACATTCCATATTTGGAATGGAAAAGAACGTTTTTGGGCCAAAATTGGTGTTTTGCAAATGTTGGTTGCCATGGAAACAAGATTTTTATTCTAAATCGAGAGATTTAAAAAAAAGATTGATAGAAGGCCCCACAACGAGTTCTATGCTGAAAGCTGAATGTAAATACCGTTTTTAGATCAAAAGCTATGACCAAGTGTTTGAAAAAGTTTGAATATTTTGGTGATTAGCATAATTATGCTAATTAGATAGGAATATCTCCAAAACAAAGTAAGATAGAACTTATTGGCATTCAAGATTGGACAGTGACCACACATATTCAAAGAGCCAGTACTCAAAATCTAGAGGTGGCACCTGCTAATAACATATATCACTGGAAAGCTGATGACATCAATTTCATCATTGAGTTTTTACCTTGGAGGACCCTTTTCCCTCGACTGTCCACTGGTATTATATAGTTACTATCATTTGATTTAAACTTTATTATCTTTGAAATCTTAAACTGAATCGAACTTAACATGGACTTATGACATTGGCTCTAGACACACAAAGTTGGATTTTGGTTTGGCATTGAACGATATGCAAAAGTAATGTTTTGCAAAGTGTGGGTGAGTTGGAGGTCAGCTGGACTTGTGTTCATAACAGAGACGATTAAAGTATAAGGTATAACACTGATAGTTGCTGATACTGTCACTTAATAAAGGTTGATGCAATTGACCACATCCTCTGCAATCAACCGACCTCTCACTCAATAACTGAAGCCGCATTCTCCCGAAGTGTCTGTATCTAGGTTTTCTACAACTGTCAAATGATGTGTGATATGATTGTTATTAGTCAAAAGGGATGCATTGATAGACAGCATGACTGTAAAGAGCAGAGATGCAATATTACTATCGTTGACAAGTGCTGTCGGGAAGCTAGTAAGGTGACAGAAAGGTTGTCATGTGAGTGTCGTATATGGGTGTGGGCTGGGGAGGAGGTTTACTTGAAGGTCAGTCCAGTCCCAGCGGATACTGTCATGCCCATATAATAATAGAGGTATGATACAGGCAACACCCCATTCAAAATACAAGACGCAGATACAGTTGGGTGTGTGCATTTTAGATTGATGTCCTGAAAGTGGGTATTGTATAAGGCACTATCTTGAAGCCGAATATTCTCTAGGATACCTATACTGTATAGCTGTATTTGATCTAATCACTTTGTGGAGTATACCAATGTAACTAATGTGCTGAGTCAATACAGACAAACAAAATATAGATTAAAGACAAATTATCGACAGTATAATGTACATTCTATTCTCCTCAATAGACACTAATCTGGTGAGTCATTTCAGAGACCAAATTCCACTGCAAGACTAAAATAGGTATGCAAAGAACACTGTCACACGTGGTTACGGTCATGTGAATATCACAGCATCATAGGATACCTCCTTTAATGCATCATTATTCCCAATGAGTGAAAACTGTGAGAACAATTAAAAGGCACCCATTAACAGGGAAAAAGCTGACAATTGAAATTAAACAGCTGCCATTTTTCATTTACATCTTGGAATTGAAGAAGATGGCAGTTTGGAAATGCAGCTCGTTTCCTCTCAGTCCAATGTGGAGTGGAAGGCTAATAAGGAGATTGGTGTTGAAGCTTCATTAGAACTGCAACAGGAAACTGCATGCTTTCATGTTCAGCCCTGCAGGAAACTGTATTTTTTATAGTTATTGGAAGGGAATATCAATAATCTTCTCAAACACAGAACGAAGAAGTAGAATCACTGTAACTCTCAAATGGGAGTCCAGCCCCGATCACTTAGGTAACTCTCGCCACAACCCTTAAGTGACTCCCAATCATTAGGGAGTCTTAAAACAGAGTCATTATAGAGTCCTGCTAATGTTAAGGAGTCACGTTAGAGTCCTGGGGAGAGTTACCTCAGTGATCAAGTCGGGAGTCACAGTGATTCTACTTCTTTTCTGTGTGAAGGGTTGCAGTCTCCTGATTCTAGATCATAACTATACCTCCGGCAATATTTGTAATCTTCTGTGTGATGGCATGATGACATTGAATAATGTTTTGTAAATTCCTTTGGAGCTTAGTGGAACATATTTCCTAAAATGTCATTGGGAGGACCATAATATGAGAAATCAATTCACAGTAATCTGGTAACATGCCCTCTTCCAATTGTTAGAAAAACCGCGATGTGAGGGATGAGGGTGTTAAGCTTAAACAGAATCCCTCACACCCTTATCTGTGGTAACCATAGCAACACTAACACCAGTATGGGTGGGTCACAGGCTGATGTTATCTTCCTGTTCAGTGATTCATTTCATACCAACGCCCAATCTCCACACAGAATAGTTACTCAAAAAATTACCCAAACTTTGTTCGCTATCGGCACAACACAATATATTTAGGAGCTAGGTGCTGAAATATTTACAGAGGACTGAATATAAAGTGAAGTGATTTTTGAAAAATGTTTACTTTTTTCTGATTGTTAAGGTTATTCACAAGTCACTTGGAGACCAAAAACCTGAATTGTTGTGACAGATCTATGCACCAGAATAGTGAGTGCAATATGCCAGACTATCCTCCAGACAATAATTACTCACTTTCTATGTTTTATTTCCCCTATAAAAAAAGACTGTCAGTATGTTTTGCATGTTATATCCACAGTAGAAGGATAGTATCTAAATCCTGGTGCATAACAAGATCTAGCTAGTACAGACTACCTCATCATTCTTGAGTGTATTCCATCCTCTCCTCCCTTATTAAGATTAAGAAGGGGCTTTTTCCATTAGGCTTCCTGTGCTGTACTTTGTATAGGGGGATAACAGGTTGACTGTGGCAACTACGCACAGTAGCAATGGTACAGAAAGGAACTAAAAAGCTGCTAGATTCTCTCTTAGTTCCCATCAATTACTTCCACATTGAATTATACTGGGCAAAAATCAGCAACACCTTCCCTATTACACAATGCGGCAAGCTGTTGAGCGAAACCAGTTACATCATTATATAATGTTGGTTAGGGCAGTGGCGTAATATTTCAATAAGGGCAGAATACACGTCAAGATGTTTTATCAGTGATATATTGCATGCATGTCATGACTTTTTATTGCATCCATAGAAATTGTCCTCAGGGCAAAAATGTCCATTCAAAATATCAACTGTAATACTACATACGCGTACAAACATTTCAAATAAATCTGGCTATACCAAACTAATAAAATTAATATCTCCAGTATGCTAACATATCAGAGCATGTCACTGAGGATCCTTTACCGTGGAGGGATGCACCCTGTACTCTGACTTTTCATGCTTATCCAACAGACCTGCCAACTGAGTCCATGCCAACATTCGAGCTTTTCAGTTAGACTGGATGTTTTTTTCCAATTTTTAGTACAAATAACCACCCACTCTCAATTTCGATCGTCATTGGTTTACTCCGGTCAACAGAGGCTGGGGCTGAGTTGTCCATCGTGGGACTAGGTTGCCTCCAAAGTGGTGGGTAGGAAGACTATATTTAACCTTGAGAGCCAGCTTTCAAGAATCAGCACCAAGCCAAAGAATTCAATGATGGTCACTTCGATCTTAGTGGTTAGTTGAGAGAGGGGTACGGAGGGAGGTGTGGGATTTGGATGGAAGGGTGATATCGGAGGGATTCGCGAAGGTCTAGTTGTATGGGGAGAAGGGTCAAAAACGTAAACGGGGAAAGTGGCTGGAAGCAGTTATAGTTGCAGCAATTGAGAAGAGGTGATAATTTATAGAACAGAGAGCACAAAATTACATTGACAGCAGGAAGATACACAGAGAAAAGAAACAGCGTCAAAATGGAGTCGACTCCAGAAGGACTTACTCTCCCTCTCTAGGGGACCCCAGGTCCTTATGTGACTCCCTTAGGTGAGTCAGGGAGCTATGGGACTCCCCCAGGTGACTCATTTAGGTCAGCCAGGGAGTCTCCTAGGCCCCTTAGGTGGCCAGGGCTCCCTATAAAGAGGGGAGTCATTCTGGAGGTAACCTGGACTCCCTTTTGACGCGGTTTCATTTCTCTGTGTAGGAAGTCAGCAAGGAATACATATGAGGCGTGAAGGACACCCACAGAAAGAGGAAGATGGAAAGGATGAGCAAAGCCCAAAAACGGTATCTGACATCTACCTAGCCTGACACTGTACTTGTCGCTGTGTGGACAGCCCATATCCCGCCTCCTCCACGTGGGCCCTACCAATAACTGGTTTATTGATTGGGTCAAAGACCACAGCTTGCACAGCCTCCTGTTCCTTTATTCACCTCTTTCTAATAAGTTGACTTCCCTCTCATTTCTCCCATATCTATATTTTGCTGGACATCTCGGTAATGATGTGATCTTCCTTCTAATATTACTATGCATTGATTTTTTTTTGGTCAAGGGAATCTATTTTCTATATGGATGTTATTCAAGGAAATTGAATATCAAGTGTGAAAACCAAATCACCCACACATAGCATTGTATTTCCAACTATATTATGATGTACAGATCCAATTAGTAGTAGCCTATTATAAATTCTAACCCATTTTCGAGTTAAGAAAATACACCCGAAAAATATGGCATAAATAGAACATTTTACAGAAAAGAAACGATGGAACTAGAGGTAAAAGAAATGACGAATGGAAATGTTTTTTGGATATATTTGCGCGATGACCTCTATTTTTATATACTTATCTTCAGAATAGGCAATAAAGTCCAGGCCACCTTGAACCACTGTGTTCTCAGCAGTATAAGTGACACCCATATTTCCCTCCTAGTGTGTTGCGATGCATACCGTCCTCCTGCTATGTGTGGTGACAGTCTCATCGCTGCTCCAGCACTATGATCCATAGCAGCCCATCAGCTTGGATCTGGACCACCTAGGAACAACCAGTCTAGTTATGGAGGCAAGGAAATATCTACTCGTCTAAAAAGTACAGAAATGTGTTAACCCTTAACCCATTGTAATGTAGGTCCTAATAAAAAGATATCTATCTATATTTTAGAATATACATGTACTAAATTATCATTTCTACTACAAAACCAGACAGTGAAGAGAATTCCCCAAAATAAAAAAAAACAGGAATCCATTATGAATTTAAACACTATTAAAACACTGTTATACATAATTATAGGGGATAATTGAATATTTGAACCTTACAAATGAATTGTATCTGGCCCTCTGCAGTTGCCAACTTGGAATTTGTCAGCAGCGTAATCAGCCAGTCCGTTCAACATCTCTGCCTAATCATTTATCACAGAGAGGTCATCACCTGTGACTTGTGCCCTGGGATGGTTGATGTTCTGGTTCCATGGGATGCTCAGGGACATGCTAGGTTGGGTGGTGTCAGTGTCTACTATTTTTAAAAATAAGTCAGATAATTCGATAGGTAGGTGTTGAGGATCAGTTTTCCAAACTGTGCAATTATCAAAATAATTAGGTTTTGGAATTCAAAATTGTACATGAGGATTCCTATATATATATATCTGAATTAAACCAGAGCAATGGAAATGACACACCCAATGTTATGTATGGCATCCTGGTGCTCCCTGATCTTTAGGGGTACATTTTAGTATAGTACGAATACAGGGAGTGATCCTTTAATTGGACAATAAGATGTTAAGAGGCTTTGAGTCTCCCTTTGTCCATGCTTTATGTGGCCACTCTCACTCTAACCCCATCCTACAGCCCTACCCCTTACCAAGTAGCACTCTAGTAGCGTTGGTCTGACCCTATTCGGGAGAGTTTCTCAATAATGGATATAGATGGGGGAGCAGCTCAGAATGGAAAGGAGCTGGATAGGAGCTGTAACGTGTGGGTGTGATGGAGAGGTGTGCAGTGGTCTCTGGGAAAGGGGTGACATATAGAGGTAGTGTCTGTGGCAGGAGGAGCAGAGGCATTGATATAAATAGCATTGATCGGCCCACGTCATATGAGAAAGTAAGGCAATTATTCAAATAAACCCATTACTATGTATGTTAGTTCACCATGCATGGATTTGTAAGACAAGATCTCTACCTAGGAAGGTCTAGTCAGTGCTATGTGGACGCAGACAATGATGATGATGATAGTCGGCAAGAATATTTGCAAATGACATGGAGAACCATCGAGAATTGACAGGCACAGAAATAGGAGTCATCCTGCAGAAGATTAGGAGGCAGGAGTGAGGAGAAAATGCAGATGATAGTACTAAGATTGCCGCTTCCTGATTTTTACTTGACTTTCAATATACTACTGGCAGATGACTGCAGACATTATGTGTCATCCATAACTTACTTTTTATTCATGTTAATATTGGGGATCGTATTTTGTCAGTTAATTTTCCTTGCAGTTAAGTGTTTGTTTTCTATTACAATTCTACAATATCTGGGAGATGTAATAAAAGGGGTGGTGTTGACAATGATACTTGTATGGGTCTCTATATGTGTTGTGTCAAATTGTCATAGCGATGCCTGCAAAGAAGAAAATTAAATAATTCCTAGGTATACAATATTATAGGTGTATATCTTAGTGTAGCTAAAGTAGATGTAGTACAACTACAGTGGATTCTGCCATGTATATACCAGTGCCTTGAGGCCATGACTTAAAACTTACCCTAAAATGATTGATGGTTTGCAGAATAATGACATTACACTTATAGAAGTACAAGCATTTTGTTTTCATGTCAAAATAGCATCAAATAAATCCTGTCCCCATCCAGATATTCCCTAATCTTCTCAATTGTCTCACCAGATGTTCACATGAGTGAATTATTGGAACCCCTGCAACCGGAATCCAATTCTAATACCCACAGGTTTCCACACCATGGTTTAACATAATAGAGGGAGTACGCGCCTATTAAAATATTTTTGCATCAATGACCACCACAAGTATCCCCCTACGAGTCATGCAGATATCACTGATGGTGGTTCTATGCTGTATGGACTTGATAGCAATGTAAAAGGAGCCATAGAAAGATTCAGTATTCCTTTAAAATATGGACTCCTTTAGTAATGTACACTACCTACTCTGGATCGTGACTAATCCTTCATCTGTCTTAGGGTAGTGAGGGAAATACATCTTTGAGGTCTAATATCTTAAAAGGAATAAGCTTTTGTTATCAGGATGGAGGATTGAACGCGTAAAGGTGATCCTTTTAAAATATTCCACAATATTCTTTTGCAGAGAGAAGTAGAATAAGGGGCAGTCCTTGTTCATACTTCACTAGTCCATTTGGTAACACGCTCCTACCCTATTTCCCTACCTATTTCCTCCAAATGTAACATTCCAGCAGGCTGACCCTACCCTGTGATGCTGCTCAGTGATGGATATAAATGTTGGAGCAGCTCACAATGTAAGGGGGGCTAGATGTAGGATCTGCGTAACCCATGGAGTAAATTGTGGTGGCAGTTGGTTTTCAGATGGGATCTATGTGTCTATATGAGTTTCTCAAAAAGAAATCCTAGAGGAGCAATATCACCACTCGCGCAGCTACCACATAGTAGACTAGAGCAGTACTACAATTTTGAATGGGACACACTAGGTGATTATGCCGCTTTAAGCCTGGCTCTATCAAATATCATGTTCTCCTAGCCTAATGTAGATATCTTTGAGATTCTACTATTGCAGCAAGTTCGAAGTATCAATGAATGTATAGAGACATCATGACCAATGGCAACCTGCTTTCAGTGTGCAACACAAACTGCATGTCCACATACTTCTAATATATCTTTCTGTTTAGTATATAAAACAATACGTTTCAGACATTTCTCTGCCCTTTAAACGCTGTCAAATGCTCTTTATGTGAGAATTAATGAAGAACAGCAAGCTCCAGTTCTCTTATCTAACGGACTTTCCTTAGACACTGCCTTGGGCCCTATATCTTATTCCTAAGAAAACGTTTCATATAAGAAATGTGACTGACAAATGTGTAAGTATCATGCCCTCACAATCCTCCATTCTAATATAAACATTTTGAAAGACAATTCTCTTGTGAATCTCCTGATTTGCTATGTGAACTCGCAAATATTGTTGTTACAAACAGTGTTGTGATAATTCTGCTAGAACAAATGTAAACACTCCTTCATTATATAGACAAGTAACCCTTTCTTGATGGATGGGCCTACCATGTGCACACGTTTATGTGTGAACTCACCTAGATATAAGACCATCATGATGGTACGATGATGTAGATAGATCGCTTTGCACGGGGGTTCTTCAGGAAATTGAATGCGCCAGTATGTGCACTTGAGCTGGAATAATAATCATGGTAGCAATTGGCAAGAACACACATCAGGGTTTAATATTACATGTGCTCCCATCTCCAAGTGCTGGTCGGCAGGATATGTAAATACATCTTGCAGGAAATTAACCCAGAAACTAGAGTGGCAAGTAGGCGGGGAGATCATCTGAATCTGCCTCCACTTTTCCTATACTACTAGCTCCTGAGTCTCTCATACCTTATAACATAGTATTGTGGTGCTATCCCTGTGAGCACAGGGACCTGGGATAAACACTGCTTTGTCCAACGCCACAGCATTGGAAGTAGAATGATATTAGATTGAAATTTGAGGCAAATAGACTTAGCTATTCTGATTCCATGGGTTGGTGCCTCGAGTATCAACCATGTGGACTGTAGTTCCAATTAGCGTTCACTTTCCACATATTGGGCATTTAAAGGAAGATTAAAAGAGCTTTCTGCCATTGCATCTTCTCAGTCAAGAAGTGACATGTTTATTAGAGTTGGCAATGTCAGTCCAATCTGGCTGGAATAGAAACCGTCCTGCCCTCGTAATACGTTATCAGAGGGGTCCATGTAGTGGCTCCAACTTAGATCCTGAGCCTCTGGGGTTCACGTTGGTGTCAGGTGAGAGAGCAGACAGACAGTAATAGGCCCATAGGTAGAGGGAGACCTTTAGAACTAAGTACTTTATTGAACAGTGTTAGAATTAAGTAGCGTAGCTGCACAGTATAAAAGGAAGTATTTTTGGTTTCCAGTATCACATACTGTTGAGCTACAAACTCACCTACTCTAATCCAAAATCTGGAGATTGTGGGTTCGACTCTCACCTAGACACAAAATGTAGTACATGTATTCAAATATTCAATAGTTAATATTTCTATATCAATGTAGGTTGAAATTCATGTCCAATGGGTTAAAGATTATAGAGAAAGAAAAACGTACTAGCTAGTGTCCCTAGGTCAGACACAAACCCACGACCTGCTGTGTGTGGGATTTACGGTAGATGAGTGTAATTGGACAGTATGTAATACTGGAAACCAAAAATACGTCCTTTTGTACACCCTCAGAAAATTGAGCGTCAAGTGCTGTCCCCAAAAGCACCCTCACCTGAAAGTCAGGCACTGCCTGGCTTTCAGGTCAGAGTGCTTTCGGTCACAGTGACGCTCACTTTTCTGAGGGTGTACTATTCAACTACATTATATCATAGTGTGCAGCCACACTAACTTCTGACAGTGAAAGCAGGATATCATAATTATGATGTAAGCTAGTCACAATGTCATATTTCATACCTGGGGGGTAGGGCAGAAGTGCAGTATGAGGTTTGTAATGCTTGACTTCTATAGATATATAGATATCCAGGAAACAGAACTCTGAATCAATGCTTGTAAAAAGTAAAATACACACCATCAGCCATGATATAGGACATCATGAAATCAGCACCCTATTTCCTTAGTGGAGATTAGTAGATTGCTCTATAAATACCATTGTGGGTCAATCCACATCGAATATAGGTGTGCAACAAATAGCTGGTTAGTATCTAGGAATGGAACACTATAGCCTGGGCTCCACTAGGGCGGCACAGTTACTGGCGAAACGTGGCGATCTTTTTTAATGTTTTGATTTGCCCATTTCGCCTAGTTTCGCCTCATTTCGCCTCACATCGCTGCAGTGTCGCCCTGATTGTCGCCCTTCTACTGGCGTAACATAGGGCGACACTGCCGCGAAATGAAGCGAAATGTAGCGGTCCTTTCTGGGACAAAGGAAAAAAAGAACGCCACGTTTCGCAGGCACCTGTGTCGCCCTAGTGGAGCCCGAGCTTATGAGAGAGGCCATTACCGAACCAATTAAGAGTAAATATACACGAGTAGGATATATCAAGGCGGGCACTTCAAGAAGCAATTAAATTGTATAATGTAAAATATAATAGTACTTCTCTTTAGCTATTACCGGGTATTCCCTCACAATATAACAGAAATGCCTTAGTAGTCGTTTTAACATGCGTATGCCTCTATACATGTACACCTATGGTGGAGTCTGATTCAGTAACCCCATAGCCATGCTCTACCCTCTGAATCACCACGGCCACGCAGCATGGGCAGGTCATCACCTGTGACCTGTGACCTGGGATGGTTGATGTTCTGGTTCCATGGGATGCTCAGGGACATGCTAGGTTGGGTGGTGTCAGTGTCTACCAGACCACAGAGGTGGGCAGCGGGAGATAACGAGAGGCACCAGTGTTCATTTCACTCTCTGTCCAGGTGCTGCTATCTTTTAAACCTTAATCACTGTTTACGTTGAAAATGGACAGATTTTGTCAATAGCATGTTTTGGCTGAAATGCCTTAATATACTTTATTTTCATCCTATGAGTATTGAAACTTGACAGCTTTTAGTAAATATTAAAACCTTTATAATAAGGTTTTGCATCAAATATAGACTGATGTCTAATTTGATGGTGTTTAGGGGAAGATGCGTAATCAGTGCTTCCAATTTCTGTCCCCTCCATGGCCTATATTGAGGAATTTAGCCTGGTGCAGACTGCATGGTAATGGGACAAGATCGAGGAGCAGCATTAGAGAGAGTGTGTGAGGGTGGGGTTTCATGGAATTGGGAAAGTGGACTGGACATTCATGTGGGCTCTCTCTTGGTCATATTTACATTGGCTGGTCTAATGTTCTGATATGATGTTTTCTAATAATGACATATCTTATTGTGCACTATTAGTACAGGATTGAATCATCATTAACAACTGCTTTCTACAATATTTTGCCCCTTTTCAAATTCAGTACTCATGTCAGTCAATTTGATTACTAGGGCCCCAACAGCCCACTACTGCCGCTAGTGCCCAGTGGCCTGCTGCTATAGATAGGATGAACACCCAATAGCAGACACTCTGTCCACTAGGCCCCTCCTCCTGCCAGTCTTGTAAATTTTTCTTGTGCAGTGGGTATATGTATCAAAAGCAGCATGAGATGAACTGTAGTTGTATCGATAGAACTGATTTCTTTTTTAAACAGTATCCTTATTTTCATTTTTCCTCCTGTGAACTATCTGAAGTGATGTGATCGAAAATGTTTAACCAACTTAATTCTGTATCATTTTACTATTTATTAATGAGGGATGTGTTAATAATAAAGAAAGGTTCACCCAGGAATATTTTGACCATGGGAAACTTCATTAGAAGAAGACAATGATCGGTACAACTTTCAAATTTAGATAACTATCCCCCTTTTTTTATCGTTGGTATCAGGTGGATAGCACCAACTGTCAGGAGTTTCAGTATCCAAAGGTCAAAGAACCTGAGGGATCGACCACTTTGATACTATAAATAGGACCCTGGAGAGATGTATGAACATGTTCAGGCAGTTAGTCTTATCTACAAACACAAGACATAATAGCTGTAATGATTACTATTTATCATATCTTCTAAAGGTCATCTGTCTGGCAGGGCTCAGCCCATGTATATAATTATGTGTGTGACTTAAAAAGAAGGGAATGCTCTTTCGTTTGCTAATTTAGTTCCATTGTAGGCTTATCAAGAGTAGTAATGGTGATCACTCTTGATGCCAGTCTATCCTGTGATTCATCAGCCTAGAAGAGCCACTGCTGTCATAGTTATGGTTGGAAGCAGGTCATATGTGGACTGATATCATGCTAAAATATATTTCATAATTCTAATAATTTATTTATGGCGATAATGATTGGGACAATTCTCAGACACATGCATAATATGTTGTGATATTTGGTCAATCTCCAGACGTCTCCCCAATGCAGATATGTAAATGCTTCTGGTAGGAAAGTACGAAAGGTGAGAGGGGAGATATGCACCTGCCATATACATGTACAACTGTTACCTGTTAAGCCTGGACGTCATAATGACTTGTTTGTTGCACAGTACCAAGTACTGGTCCAATAATTAGTTCTTATTATCCATCCATTGGGTATTCAAAACAAGATTTCGGAGGCAACTTTCCGCCAGGTATTTGTACTGTGCCCACATCCAATTAGTTATTATTTCCATCTAATGTGCATCTAAATGATGATTCCCAGAACCTTGTGCCATTCGAGATTCTTGGAAATGGTTGACATGTAGATGAGACTCAAGATTATGAGGAGCATGCTGACCAGTAAGAAGTTGTTTGGCCTCGATGCTGAGGTAGTACTAGGAGAATAAGTCGTGAAAGGTAATATTTCAGTAATAACTGAAAGGTAGTGTATACGCAAATGTATTTATATCAACCCCCCCCTCCTGCCCATATAATTATTGCAAGTCCAATGGTTTTGTATCTGAATAGTGAGTGAGCGCCACCCCCTCCCCCTCCCCAGTCTACTAAAAAAATGTATTTTACAGCAACAACAATTCCTTGTGTAGAATCGACACATGCTGGGCATTTTAAAAACAGCCAACAAGGTTGAAACCTGACTCAATAGCCTTATACCAGCCAACCTCTCAGCCACCCCACCATGGTCATACATCACGGGAAGGTCATCACCTGTGACCTGTGACCTGTGACCTGGGATAGTTGATGTTCTGGTTCCATGGGATGCTCAGGGACATGCTAGGTTGGGTGGTGTCAGTGTCTACCAGACCACAGAGCACAGGTTTTAACTAGATCTCGGCTTGGTGAGTGAGTGGGCTGTACATTGGGTAATATAGAAAGATGTGTTACCAAGTGTTCACAGTCTTCTTATGTTAGTGACTTTCGCTCAGACTGTTAAAATCTGCAGTGTTCAACTCTCAACAGGCAGCAGCGTACACACTAGAGTCATGCACCTAATGCCTGTTCTTAACAGTCTGAGGGGAGATCGGTAAGATGACCGTGGACATTTGGTATGACACCTCTCTATATTGGTACCCTACAGCCTATAGTAACTCACCAATCCAAGGTCTAGTTAAAACCTTTGCAACAGAGTGAGACAAGCTATGGGGGGGGGGGGGCAGTTTATGTAACAAAATGTTACAGTACAGTATAGATCAGCTGTATGCATAGGAAATATATAAACAGCTCAGGGACATCTCTAGATCTTACTATAAAGGCACCCTTGTAATAGAAGATGATGCACTTGTTCATGTTTTATATGGCCACTCCGCCTACCCCTAACCCCCAACCCATTACTATGAGGTTTCCTACCATAGGAGTGAGCTGACCCTGTCCAGGCGAGCTGCTCACTAATGGATATAGATGGTGGAGCAGCTCAAGATGGAGAGGACCTGGAGCTGTAGGATGTGGGTGTGATGGAGAGCTACAGACCGGTGTCTGGGCCAGGAGGAGAACTGGAGGAAGGGTCTGGGGTGGTAGATGTGTGTGTGTGTGGTGGTGGAGGGGTGGGGGCTCATAGGAAATGTGTGGGTAGATGATTGACTCCTATCCTAGAAAGGAATTATTCCTCTGCACATTCGCATCTCAGTCATGATAGCTTGCATATGATACTACAATAATCTAATTTAGGTAAATCCCTTCATGAACGTCAGGACTGCATGACTGTTATTAGATCGAACCGTTTTGGTTGCTTAAGGAAACATTACGCTTAGGTTAATCTCTCTATAGAAGTATGCAGACATTCCACCGATTTCTCTCATTTTAAATACTACTAGAGTCACTCATTCAACGATTACAATCACTTAGCATTACTCTTACAGCGTGCTCTCTACTTGAATAATATAATTTAAATTTATACTAATAGATGACCCCGGTGAGTTGTCTAAATAAAGGTATGAAAGCTGTAAGAATGACAAACAATGGCTGTATTGTGGGGATTGATTTAGACAATGTATCTAATACGGTAGTTAATGATACTCTGGCTGTAAAACATTGAACTGAATTAATCATAGAGTTAAAGTCGATGTCACAATAGTCGATGAAATACCCAGAAGAAGCCATATAAAGCCATGAACATAACAAATGTATGACTGTATGTTATATCTCATTACTAGCATCGCCTACATACATGTACAAGCGTGTCCTTGTTACCTTAAATTACCATTAGAGCATTACCAAGTCATTCCGTAATGAGTGTGTCGGATATGGCTACGGCCACAGGGCTAAGAATAGAATTAACAAGACTTGATGGAGGTAGGCAGGATGGGAGACATACAAGTCGACACACAAAAATAACCATATTGTATAAACCTGATCTTGAAGGAATTAATATAGGTCACACTCGACATTTTAACCTGTGGTCTTATGTTGTCAAGCTGGGGTAGTTTGATATCTAAAACACAAATAATTCCTTGGCAGGATGATCAAAGTGGTGCTGAAGGGTATTTGGCAGGTTCTCTGGTGTGTGGCATGAACCTTGCTGCAGCTCTTGCAGATCACCACGAGTGTAGAAATGAAGGAGACACCCGATAGGATCACATACACATAGAAATCGTCAGTCTGACTCTCTTCTCAGAGTAAGCATAGCCCAACTCCCCCTTTGAAATGAGTCTGGACTCATCTCTAAAAAGGAAAGTCATGCAATGATGCACTCCACAATATCTTCCTCCTTAAAGGGGGGTCATTTTAACGACATATCTGACTCGGTAAACTAAAGAGAGTCACACTAACGCTCTTTTTCTATGTATAATATCCCTCTCCATGCTACTACATCTATCCTATAACTAACACTGCTCTGTAGTTGCCAAGGTCATTTACTAAAACATAAATTATCATTCAGTTCCACATCTTTAATTGAATGACTATATCTTAGGTCATTAGAAAAAGACCTGTGCATTGTTACAGAAATTAATCAGCCACAACTGTATTCCTAGGAGAGCTGATATCAGTTCAATCTCTGGGATTTTCACAAAACTAGTATTCAAACTCATAGAGCTCTAGTTTCGCAACTTCTCAACAAACTTCTCAACTTCATGAAAAAGGGATTTAAACTGCCCATTCAAATGAGGGCACATGCGAGCATGCTACTTGCAATGTTCATTAGGGCCTTCCCCTGGACAGTTTATTGTGTTTGTAAGACAAACAAAAAACGTGGGCGATACGTGTGAGAAATTAAGTTAGATTAACGCATGCTTTAAAATCGGGTTAATATTAACGATCCAATCACATCGTGATCTTGATATCAATTAACAGTCAAATGTCCCGGATTAAAAACTGCTGTTCAAAACAGGAGGACAACAAAGTGATCCATGTCTACGTGTCTTGTGTTCCCATAAACAATATTGTTTAGATTCACTCACATTGTCTTCTCGCCCGCCTTTGTCATACATACGCATTCATCATAAATATATACGTTGTACTAAGCTTGGTACCCTTGGATTACATATTTATCTGAAGAAATACCTCACAACAGCCCCAATGTATTTAGTCCTAGATTGTTAAATAGAAACATTGTAGAGCTCCTTATTCTGGTACGAACAGTTGATTTCCATTGTCCTGTCCTGTCAGAATATATTGTAATCTAATTATGAATTAGTTTCAACGTGTGTTTTCCCCGAATTAGGCCTATACTGGTCAACCTGTCAAAACTTAGATTGACACTAGTTGAGATCTACACTGGAGAGGTATCAAGAGGCAAGCACAGATCTAGTAAGAAAAATGTAGGAAAATGGTTCACAGTAGGATAAGAATTGGGATTCAAAATAAAAGAAAGAATGAACATTAGAGAACCTTTAATGAAATTTATATCTTACATCTACATCTAGGAGGTAATACAGTAGAAGAAAAGCATACCACTAGCACGGTATGAATTTTAAATCTATAAAAAAAATAAGGACTTATGACTGTAATGGTTTCTTTAAGCAGCTTGCCCAGTACCATGTCACTGACGATCAGTGCAGTCACACCTACCACTCATTTACCGTCTATCTTTAGCCACATCGCCATTAACATTTAATGAGCTTAATACCAACATGTAGATGCCTATAGCCACATTCTGCTAAAGCTACAGAGCGCCACCACAGGTGTTCTCTATGCAATTCAATACAGCCGAGGCTTTCACGCTCCTAACACATTATTGGTTTAGACTAAAATCAAGTTGCATGAATTATCGAAAACGCATTATCCGTCGGTGGGTAAAAGATGGGCTCTGAGAAAACATTCCTCTGTCGATCCCTGTTCAGAATGGCCGTGCCTGTCGACAGGTGTCACCCCAGTAAACACCAGACGGCGCATCCATCGTAAACCCCCAATTTGCCCTACGTCACCAACGCAGCTGCTTCCGGCTGCCATTTTGGTTTTCGTTAGCAAGGCCCCTGTGGGACGCTCGCCTTCCTAATTACACCTAATTTGTAATCTCCATCTCACGAGGGGCAATTTCAAATAGAACACTAGATAATGTTGCCTGGCGTACTATGCATTTACTTCCCACAAGAGACCAGATAATAATTAATACTGAGGTTGAAAACTATTTCTAGAAATAGGCAACAGGTTCAACCTGCCTTTGTATACCTTTATATGTCCTTTATTCTGTGCCATACCTGGCATGATTAGCATTAAAACACCTTCCGTCTTAGGATGGTAGCACTCTTCTAATGTGGAGGGCTACAAATGCACATCCCCACTGAACACGTTATTAGTGTGATGGCTTTCTGAATAACAGATGCATGCGTGTATTGGTCTTTATTAGGGTCATGATATTGTGATGACCATAAGTTGTGAGCTGTGATTACCCTATTGACTTTATACAAGGCTCTTTTGTCAGAACAAGGGGAGATTTTCACGATTTTCATAATAATATTATTGTCCTATGTTTATTTTTATCAGAATGTCAAATGTTTCACCAAAGATGCCCAGGTCTCGTTGGAATTTCTCATTTTCGCCAAAATCTCTAAGGGTTTTCCCCCGAAATATCAGAGTTTTTGCCAAAGTCCTTCACATGAGAAAATTTCTCCGCAGGTTTTGCCAATCATGATATATTATCGCAGTTTTGTGGTTAAAATCGCCCTAATAAGGGAAAGGGTGCTAAAGGCTCAGCCGCACAACGTGTGTCAAAAAGAATTCAAGTGCCCACCCCCCTAGGATTATCAGTGCGTCTGGGTTCATTGACGACCGCCTCCTAGGTCTGGTCTTGTGGGTTGTTCAGGTTGAGCCATTACGTCCTGCCTGGGAGTCCTGCCCTGGCCCAGAAAGATGGCAGGGTCCTGGAGCTTTAATATGTCACGTTCATATTCGCTCTCAAAGCCAAAGCAATGACTGGCGGCAAGTGGCGACTTTGTACATAACACCTAGCTTTTCAGATTCTCCATAGCAGCACGCAAAAAAAACTTAGCTATATTATAAACATGTGGCAATTTACACATATAATATAATATATGGAAGGTCATTCCACAAAGCTAGTACCACCTAGCTTAATCTGCCGTAAACCAACGCAAAGACTGTTGTCTTATCCCTGATGAATGTTCTTATAATATGTCTACACAGTTGCATTTATTCAAAAGACATTTATCAAGTTTTGATAAACCCAAATGGTGTTTAACCCCTTTCACGCTGTAAGCCAATATATTGCACAAAATTGCATTGAGTTACAGGAAATCCAGAGGTGAAGGGGTTAATAGTACAGAGTCAGTTCTTCAATTGTTGATGGTGTATGGCAAAGTCCGCCGGGCCC
The DNA here is from genome assembly GCA_947462335.1 of Harmothoe impar. Lineage (NCBI taxonomy): Eukaryota > Metazoa > Annelida > Polychaeta > Phyllodocida > Polynoidae > Harmothoe > Harmothoe impar. The sequence goes on from OX381714.1 coordinate 40,892,700, forward strand.
ACCCCGAGGATTCTGGATACGAGTGTGGACCATTCTGTAGGGCGCGTGGAGCAGCCTTTCTGCTTGGCTGTTGACGTATAACCTTTTATTTCATGGTGAATACGATCTATCAAGGTTAAACCTATGAGAGTGCCGTATGCCAGTAAAGCGTGCAATAACCCTAGGCCATATTGCACGCTGTAGCCATATTGCACGCTCCCGATGGTCACGTGACCTGCGCGGATTTCAAAATGGCGGCCGACGGAAGTAAACAAACACCGCGGAAGTAAAAAAAACTTTTCGGAAGTAAACAAACATGCACTGCATAACTGTTGTACATCGAAATACCCTGAAATAAATACAGAGCTTCACCTAAAAGTGACCTCGTCAGTGGTTATAGCACTTGTGGTACTTGGGTCGTATTGCACTAGGCCTACGGCCAGCGTGCAATACGGGGAGACTGGGGCAAAACGGACCCCGGGAAGATGGCATATAACTCAGAGGTAAACCCCTGAACTGAAACATTTATTTTTTCATAACAAAGCATAGAAGTATACCATCCATGAAAATAATTAATATTGTGCTAGTATCATTAATAGCATAGTGGGATAGCATAACATATTCTGACCTATGAAGGTCATGGGCTAAAAGTCCCGGGGCAAAAGGGTTTTTTGGGCGGGGCAAAAGGGACCCTGGACATTTCTTAATTTGGAATTATCATCTTTTTTCATAATTTTCTTGCTCCCATCTGTTAACTATGTTATTACTCAGTTCTTTAGGTATTTCTTTGTTGTCATGCATGACCATTATCTAACATTTTTCAATTTTGATTGATTTTTATGACCGTTGAATATCATGCATTTCAATAAAATTTCCCCAGAATTCAGGAAAAATTCCCCCAAACCCCAAAAATACCCCCCAATAATAAAAATTGGCTTATAAGAAATAATTTTATATTCAAATAAGCATGTCTCACCATTCTTATCATTTTTTAGGCCAAGCATGTTTTTTTTCCCATGTTTTGATCATTTCTATGGGGTTTCACTATAGGAATTATGATTGTGAGGGGGGGGGGGTCCGTTTTGCCCCAGCTTCATGAAGAATATGTGAAAAAATGATCTTGCCAAAATAAATAACTGTAGGGTAATATTTTTTTCCAATGACTTTGCAAATATGTTACACAATATTTTAGCTATAAAATATTATCGTTTTAGCCATAGAACATTAAGATATACCTCTTTTTTAATTCTCAGAAGCTTATAAACTGATTTTTGCAAAATTAGATCAAGATCTCTAGTTTCAGTTTTTTCTTTATGGAATCCGGAATACCATAGGTAGTATCGAATTTTTCATAAAAAAACCTGTTATTTCTATCAATTATATGAGCCAATTTGACAAAAATATGCACTTTATAGCTGAGAACTGAGTTAGGGGTCGGGTCCGTTTTGCCCCGGGGGTCCTACCACTCGTGCGATAACCATGGACTCAGTCACTTTAGCGTGCAGCTCTGTCTATTTATGGGTGTCACACATTAATAAAAACAGGAAAAGAGTAAGGGACAAGCCAAAACGGTGTTCCAAGCGCACATGTGTAGAGCATCCTTTCCCTTTAGCTGCTCAAAGTGTATGAGAAAAAAACAGCTAACAAGATGTGGTTAGATTTTCAAACATGTTTTTCAGGCATTTATTACAATACAAGTACAGTCTTTCAAAATGAAGCCCAAGCGACCACAGGCCAACACACATACCATGTGAGGGACTCTACTCCCTCAAAGGAAAAGAAATAATCAGCATGATGCATAAAATGTATACTAAACATCCGGTAGAAGAGTGAATGGTTTCACCACCTCATCGCGGTACACACTGTAAAAAGTTGGTTGTCATTTTTGTAGGTGTACAGTAGATTCTACAGTAGGTGTACAGTTCATTGTAGGTAAACAGTAGAATCGACTGTAAATCTACAGATCTACAGTAGATTCTGCTATAAATCCATTCTACAGTAGATTCCACTGTGTACCTACACTATCTATTTACTGTGCAGCTGGGATGGCGCTTGTACTGACCAGTGCTTAGCCGATAACAGCTGAACCTATAGCGAGCAGCTGAATGAACAAGTCCTAGACTATAGCGCCCGGCCAGACGTACATCCATCGATCCCTCTCATGTTCGTCTAATTAGGTTCATTGTCTAATTAATCTCCCTATTAGATTACCACGCGGCCTCGGTCTCTGTTGGGACTAGAACAAGACCTTCCTCCTAATCCTGGTCCTTCAGCACCCACAAAACACCCCCATCACGCCTCCCAATTCCCTTACAGTCCGTCCATTCACAATGAAGCTGGACGGAGGCTGTTTCACAACGTAAATCTTGAATAAAATCTTGACAAAAAAAAAAGATAGTATTTTTTCGGAATTTCTGTTTTGACTTTCGTTAGATTCTTACCCCTTAAAGAGACCTGACTTTCCATACATAGATCATGAGTGCAATCCCGACATCGGTACACTGCATAAGGATACACTAATCGTTTAAAAATGTAATTATCATCATGTCCTTTTTAAACACCGCGTATTTATAATTCGTACAAAAAGATCATTTTACAGACAACCAAACGGAATTTGTTGTGGCTCCCCCACATTCTTCCACATTGGAGCATGCGTCTGTTGTATTTGCTTTTGAGAGAACGAGTGATCAATTTATCAACAATCCATCTCCACCTTGTCTACATAATTATGAAATATAAATCCGTGTACCTACAACTAAGTGCTCAAAAGCAGGCACCTCCATCATAAGCCTTATAAGGGCAGGACAGTGTCTTACTATTATATGCGCTGTCATGATGCATGAAAGTTACAGCCATGCATAATGCCTACCCAACGTGTCAGCATGATGCAAGTAATCAATGTAGTGCCGGCGAGTTACTAGCTGGTGCTGCATTGTGAATAATAAGATAACAAATGCACATTGAGGTATCATGCCTTAAACCCGCAGATCTTACTGCACGTCCAGTAACAGTCAGAGTGCAGTCGGGACAGGTACTCAGCTCTATATATAGGGGCGCTGGGGCTTTAACCAGTGCTTGTGGTTAAAAGGTTAAAATGTGTGTATAATAAGTTATACAGCCACAGTTGCTATATCCTTAATGGGTGATGTTAAAGCTATTAATGTGGCATTACACAGCTGTAAACTAGTTTTGATGGTGCTAATGTACTGCCATATACCTAGGTTCGTTTCACCCATGTGAATGACGGCACCTGTGGTACTAAATCAGGGATAGTTTGCTTAAGGGGTGGTAATACTTTCAGTATTTAATAGGTACTTAAAGATAGAAGTATGGCAATGTTGAGACTGCCAGTGCGTTAGAGTAAACCTAACATGCAGTCCTAAACGGTTGGAATTGACACTACACAGTATGAGATTATAAGTCTTCCCAAATAGTGGTTGATTTCCAGTCGTTTTTTCCATATACTGTTAACTTTTTTTATAAAGATAATTATTACATTTCCCCCTGTCCTAATAATGAGGTGGAAACATCAGCTTCCTATTGCCTCCATTTATCTGCCATGTTGATACACCAATCAGCTGACTGCACCAATCAGGTGTCTGTACCAATCAGCGGTCTGTACCAATCAGTTGTCTGTATCAATCAGCTGGCTACACTAATCAGCTGTCTGCACCATTCAGCTGGCTGCACCGATCAGCTGTCTGCACCAATCAGCTGGCTGCACCGATCAGCTGTCTGCACCAATCAGCTGGCTACACTAATCAGCTAGCTACACCAATCAGCTGGCTGCACCAATCAGCTGGCTGCACCAATCAGCTGTCTGTCTCCTACTCTCTGCTGCACCAATAACCCGATGTGTTCTGGTGCAGCAAGGCAAGCCGGGCCTTTGTCTCACACCAAGTACCTCCTAATGACATCTGATTGCCAGGTATGGGGAAGTCAATTAGAGGAATTAACATACTGTCCACAGGGGCTGATTATGGCTGCTTCCAGGAGCATTGTGAGTCTAGAGGAATGCCTGCTTGGGTCGGGTATGTGTGTTGGCATAGAGCCATGTTGGTGAAAAGATGCAAGTAGGATGCAAACTTGAGTCCACTCTAAAGAGATAAAGGTAGTCTGGGATGTATTAATGCAAGTCTTTTATTATAAGCATCTAAATTAGACGATTGGAGTATGATTATCACAGAAGATCTGACGAGTTGGATTTAGTTGAATATTTATCAAGCATTTTGGTGTTTGAAGTTGATTTGATTTCTTTAAGCATCCTTCATCAGGCAGTTTATCATCATTTATTTAGGGACACTGAAAGTGTATCCTTTTATTTTCACCTCGAACATAGAAATACTATCATCAATCACACCACATTGATCACGGTGTTGTCTATACTTGAAGCAAGTGAAATGGAAAACTTGCTTTTAGAAATATAATCTTTGGAGATGAAATTGCATTAAGTAGTTACACAGAGAAATAAGTGAGAGTCAGCTGGACTCTCCCCAGGGTCAGGCACTGCCTGACTCAGGTAAAAGAGTCTGCTGGACTTTCACAACAGTCAGGCTGAGCCTCCTTTGAAAGTCCCATAAAGTTACTCCCTTTCGAGAGTCAGCCTGATCCTTGTATGACAGTCAGGCAAGACAAATGTTCATACAAGAGTCAGGCTGACTATCTTTCCACAGTCAGACAATGCCCGACATTTGGATGAGGGTCAGTTGGCCTGAGCCTTACCAGGTGGGGACACAATACATTATTGAGATTAATGGTAAGGTATAAGACACAAGTCCAGCTTGGCTTGACTCTCAATGGCCAGAGTCTGGCATTGCTGTACTCTCACTCTAGGTACAGTCCAGCATTGCCAGACTACCCTTGAGTATGAAAGTCAGGCAGTGCTAAACTTTTGCACATGAGAGTCCAGCACTGTCTGACTTTCATCACAACGAAAGTCAGGCAGTGCTGGACCGTGGTAGGAGCGAGGGTGGGGCATTGCTGGAGTCTCATTCTCATGAAAGTCAGGCAGTGCTGGACTCTCTCTACAGTCAAAGTCAGCTAGACTCTCACATGAGGGTGGTCTTGGCGACATGGGTCTGACTATAGCATGTGAGTCCAGGTGACTCTCACATTTTCCTCTGTGATATTTATAAACTTCTCTGCTCTAGTATATGGAGTATGATAACGCTGACGTTCACTTGACAGCTGGCTTATCTAAAGTAATCTCCATGTTAAAATTAGTCGGCCATCTTTATTTTAACCATGTCCAGACGAGACTAAACCTGTAATTGATAACGCCATTTTTTTACACCAAACTAATCGGTCTCCTTTCTGGTTCCCCTCAGGCTCGTCGTGTTCAGCCTTTAATGTCTCGGATGGCCTCCAGGGGACGCCACTGCAGCCTCGCTACGAGTACCCGGATAACGTCACCTTCTCGTGTGACAATACGTCATTAGCGCTGATTGGACGACCAGTCCGGAAATGTCTACACACAGGATCATGGGATACGCAACTTCCGGTCTGCCAAGGTTGGTTTTGTATTATTTTATTGCATTTGTTAAACCAGGGAGATACTGTACACTCCATGGTTAAACTGATACTATATTACAATTTATTTCAATTTACATTTCCTGAGATGTACCTCTCAGTGTAGGGGGGAAGTTCTGAGTATAGTAGATCTCTAGGTGACAACACATCGTCCAACCTCACCTGATTCTACTTACTCATGAGGGAGGATTTGTATTCAATACGTTGTTGGGTCCTTTCCTCTTAGTTGGGTTAAATGAATTATATTCATAAGCATTGTCCTGCAATTAGGATTCACCCTGAGAAAGGTGAGCATTACTGTCACCTAAAAGCCAGACAGTACCTGACCTTCAGGTGAGAGTGCTTTTGGCGACAGTGACGCGCGCCTTTTGGAGGGTGTTAGTGTCTGGTCTACGGTGGTAAGTGAATGTAAGTATTTCTATATGGAGACGTCGATTATGGCCGACTTTGTCATCTGATGACATGTAAGCCAATCTTGGCATCAAACTGTTATGTTTTCAAGTGATCTTAATAATCTGGAAATATGAAAAAGGGGATTTGATTGTCCGCATGACAAAACAATCAGCTCCAATATACACCCCATATGAATAACTATCGGTTGAGATTTCAAATAACAAGAAGGCAGGGCATAACAACCGGCTAAAAGGGAAAGGCAGCTGTCAAAATCAGGTGAACGGAAATGGAAATTGCCTGATAAAAGGTGGCCTAATGAACCAGTCAGAAAACAGTAGAAAGACCCATTATCAAGTATACCTTTGTGCACCGGCACTTGTAGCGATTCCATTAGAACCATTGACATCACAGAGGAGATTTTATTAATAGTCACATCACCTTTGTTGATGCATCAGGCCTCCCATAAATACATTTATTACCAGGTTCAGGCCAAGGTTTGTGACAGCAGGGCTAAATCAAGCAGGCAGGATTATGGTGACAGGAATAGCTTGTATTAGCATCCCTGGAGTTCTAAATGCTTTAAATGGCATGACAGGTCTGCATACAATGTCCTCTTATTGAACAAAGAATCTAAACATAATTCCCCAGATAAATGCGATGAGGAGGACGTCTGAATAAAAAGATATAATAATAAACTGAAAAATTACATGGATGCCTTATTTGTTACTATCCATTATTGGGTTGTTGACCTGGACTCAGTCTACACCCTGATTCATGTTAATAGCATGATGATATGAGAAAGCCAAAAGGTATTATGTTTGCAACGCATATCTAACTTGCCTCCTCGCCATAGCTTTGTCTCTACAATCATGAGTATATACTAACAATAGACCATGCTGCCAAGTGATAATATACATTGATCCTGATAGGAGAGGCACAGTAGAGACTATGGGGAATATTATATGAAACCAGTTCCAATTACCACCTGTCATTTATTCACACAAAGCTTCATTACAGAAAGTGTGATTCATTACCAGAGAACAAGGTATCAATTAGATTATTTAATATAGACTACTGAGAACTACACCCTGATACAGTAATCTCATTCACTCTAATTGAGCAAGTAGCCCCAGGCTAGGACAGAGGCAGCAGCCAGAGCCAGACCCAATAAAGACTAAATCGATTACCATCTTGGAACCACAGAGGTGTTCGCGGCTGGCCTTTAGGGAGTGGTAATTTTTAAAACCAGGGGGTGGTGGTGGTTGGTTAATAATATGGAGGGGGCCATTTTGGACCCCTCTTGAGGGGGAGAAAGGGCACCCCTTCTAGCGAAAAGGCCTGTGGGTTGCTATAGATTAATGGGGTCAGCAGCGAACAATTTGCATCCGTCGGAGGGGGTGGGAGCAGTAGGGAAATTGGATCCCTCTCATTGAGGAGTGGGGCTGAAAAGATTACTGCAAAATCCACTGCCCCCCCCCCCCATCACCCCATATGTTAAAAATGACCACCCCCTCACAGAGATCCACCCAGACACATCTATCTACACCCCCACGCTCTACACACACACATACACACACACTCACACACCGCCCACCTACCCTGCCAACACACATAAATCTGGCCTGTGCGTCCTTTGTAGACAAGAACAACATATGTTACAGTATAGCCCAGCTGAATGTAACAGTGGCATGGATTATCAGCAGGCCCTTTAGGCTATATAGATTCACCTTTTACCTTAGGGTATGTTTGAACATCATGGATGTATAGCTTATGATATTTCTTTTTCTACCACAACGCACAACTGCCTTTAATTTGCCACAGTTTGTGCATGTGAGCATACGATTAATGGATAAGACACATTGCTAATTATCGATAAATCATTTCAGCATCATACCTATATAGACCTAGATTATAATAAGCCTTCAAAGGTATAGTTAGGGCCATAAACAGGTGTCCACATCTCCCCAGGGTCTGCCCTGCTGTAAATTCGAATATCAGAATTAAGGCAGCCTGCTTTTCACACAGCTTGTTCAGGCTATATCAAATACTATGGATATCTGAGATGAGAAAGTGCTGTAATGTTTGGTGAAGAGCTAGTTGGCACCTAACCACTAAAGTTACTACTGATGTGCATGCTAACTACCCAGTAAACACAACTACGTTGGTCAGACGTAAATCTACGTTGATTTTTGGTCTGAACTACGTAATTTTAGAAGGTTTATGAACGTTGTAACGTTAAGGTTTATTTACCACTCTCAAACCTACAGGTCTGATCTACGTAGCTCAGACGTAAATCTACGTTCAACTGGGATTACACATTACATATAATTCTACATAGTGGGATTCAGATAAAGGATTGTATTATATTGCAGACAAATTTACATTAACAAACAATATTCATACAAAATAACCACTATAATGTCATTTCATTCTATATAGTATATTCTTTTAGTTCAACTGAACAGCCTCACAGTATAGATCTGTTGACTAGTTTGGGCTGCAGAGAGGCTTTGTATTTCTTCTGTTACCACAAATGTGGTGTCCGCTCAGTAAAGGTGCCACAAAACACATATTCACACCCAATACTTTAATCTACTCTCCTTTATATATAAATATTCTATTGAATACAGTTTATTTGCATGATATTGAATTCATAATTAATGCGAATTTACTGCTTGAATGTGGTAGATTTGTTAAAGAGCTGCAACATTCTCTCCATAATTGATAGTGCTGCCACCTTGTGTGAAACTGAGAAGTCATCTACCCACTTTGGTTGAAAAGTTACGTCCATTAACGTAGATCTATGTAGATTTATTACGTAGATTTACGTCTGAATGAGGTAGATAAACGTAAATGAGACGTCTACGTCTGTTGAACGTAAATAAACCTTAACGTTTTGACGTCTACAAACCTTCCAAAATTACCAATCTCAAACCTGTTGGTTGGAAAACTACCTAGAGAAACCTCTGAGCTACGTTGGAACTACGTAGGGTGTTTACTGGGTACTACCCCATTCTATAGGATGAAACCCACTGCTTTGATTTCCTTAACACGCTCCTTAACACGCTCCACGCCCCATGTGAATCGGATACTACAATATAAAGGTATCTATGAGGCTCTCTTGGGTAATTGTTTTAACAAATTAGCCCTGCACCAACACACAGCAGGGGGGGTCACTAAGCCACAAAGTCACTAAAGATTCTGGGAATGTCCACCAGGTGGGGTTAGTGAGCTTCTAAAGGTTCTAAACATCTCTACAGGTTCCCGCCACTAGTTTCCCAGATTGATCCTTAACACAGCAACCAACCCCATTCCTGACTAACCACCCAAAACATTTATCCCTATACATTTGAATCAACTACACTTTTAGCATTGCCTCTATACCCTGAAACATGCCCCTTAACCCCTGCTTCCCATATACCCTTATAAAACCTAACCTCACCCCTTTACCCCCCCCCCCTCCATCCCTTACCCCCGTTAGTATACCTCCCATACCGATGATCCTACATCAGGCTGCAGATTACCCTCTGGATCAATACCACTGAGATTATCTGCCTGTGCCAGGAGGGTCTCGGCCTATTGTATTATGGATCAGCGCCTGGCCTGGGGGAGGAGGTCGGTACCAGACCTCTGGTTTCCTACATGGCCCTTTGACATTTATTGTAGCTTTTAGATGAATCAAACCAGGGTAAAATGGTATTTTTCTGTGTGATAACTCCAGATGTGACTGTGTGGATTGACTGCTGGTAGTTCTCTCGTGGGATTCTATATTTGAAGGATGCCCCTTTGTTCTGATGTTTTGAAAATGTCATATACAACCCACATAGTACACTCTAGTCGATCTCACGGGCCCCACCCTGATGCACATGCTATACTATAATGTGGTCTTTGTTAAGACCAAATAATGTTTTTTTAAATGGGTGTGTCTCAGGCAACCCGATCCTATATACTAGTTTCAATATAGGGCCGCCCAACCCTCTCTTTCTTTAATTCTGGGAATTTTATTGTATTCTTTAATATTTCCTCTAGATTTTAGCAAATTTATGGTCGGGAGGCTGAAGCCCCCACTGACTTCAGTGACCTAAATGATTTCTGATTTCAGAAGATTGTTTTGTTTAATAATTCATTCTTGGAACTTTCAACACAAGAAATGAAAAATAAATTACAATCCGACCTACCTACCCTAATTTCCCTGACCATATGATGCCTGAAACATACCCCTTTTTTGGCCTAACTATAGTGGCAGAGCCATACTGGCTGCAGTGAAGTGTGTACAGATATTTAAATAGTGATGACAGTGACTATCTACATTGTATAAGACACAATGGGGGCCTCTGTCGTGGTTTGTCTTTCAGATAGAATCCAAATCTGCCAGGGTATATAAACAGCATGAGACAAAGTCACAGGGGAATCACATATTATATAATATAGCTCATTACTAAAACAAGGGTCACCTCTCTATGCCTTACTGGTCACGCAGACTCATCCAGTGCTATAAGGGTTGTATTCCTTAAGGGATGCTACACGGGGGTAGGCTCTATTGATCTGTTTGAGGTCAAATAGTAATATCACGCCTCAGTAGCTATAGAGCTTTCTGCCGTGTTAGAGCCATGTAGGGGGTAATGTACTGCAGAAAATAGCCACACCTTGGAGCTATTCCATCTCAGACGGTATCTATTATGGGCACACCCTCCGTTGAACATAACATCTTATGGTTATATGTTGTTGATGGCTCTACTCAGAAAATGCATGTTGTAAGACTTCAATAAATATAACCGTCATTTAGTGTTTATTAGATTTAGAAAATATCGACTTTTCTGGGGGATCTAGTAAAGACTTCCCCCTCTCCATTTGCTTTGCGTATAATATTGACATGCTTACTTTGAAGTTATAGATAAAACTGTAGTGCCATTTTCTGATGGAAATATTTTTTTCTTCTTTGGTTTATATAAACTCCTTATTTTAAGTACTGTGAAAATATCCCTTACCTTCTTTGGCGGGAAAATAAGATGGCACAGTTCTGCGTGTATTGAGGTAGAAATGAGTAGGGTACATGGGCCAGGGTAATAAGTGAGCAGTCGAGGTCTCTAAGTGCAGAATTCATTGGCCAACCACTCTTACATGACTTGTTTTCACTTATCCAAACACTTCCCTCCCCGGGTCCGATCCTATATAATGTTGACTGGAATTTGTGAAGCAAATCATGCACAATATATAATTGTAAATATATGGGTCCTATTCGGCATCGTGCTTAGGTGTGCTTAAGTGATACAGTCAGGAAGTCAAAGGAGGTAGGCCATTTTATTTAAATTATCTATCATATGAAAAATGTTCACCAAAACCCACACTTAACCGATTGGTAGTAGGGCAAAAGCTGCAGTCGACAACATTACCATTACGCCATTTATTATCAAGTCAAGATTTTCTTTTCATGGTGTCTGGAAATTCTGTTTATCCGGTCTTTAATGTTCCAATTTGGACTCTAGAGGATCCATTGACTCTGTAAGGGAACAGAACTGGGTGGTTTCTGCATGGCCCCTACATTCAGGCTTGATCATTGCCGGATTTATTGAGATTCGGGATACCTGAAATCTAAAATCTGGCAGAGGCTTAATTTGGGAATGTGAGGCTCTTGGGGGTGGGAGCAAGATCTAGACTTATCCAACTCGAAATTCTAGTTGCCCATGCTATGTAGCACCAAGCCATTACCTTACATGGTTCTCTCCTCCTGTACAAATTGTTTCTTAGACTCCCTCTCCCCGGAAAAAAGTTGGGAGTAGGTAAATCATTACTTATGACACCAAGGAGAAGGGGAAGTAGTACAGGCAATATACAGTTTGACCTCAAAGTAATTGCAACATAAATCCTTATACCACAATGCATTTCTTTGAAGTCCCTAAAATGAGATACTGAAAGATGGGGAAATATGATTCATTAGCATAAGTTTGTTAGTGCCTTATTGAGTCTATATATATATATTATATGGAGTGTGTGATTACCTTAGTTTAGCTGAATATTTTTGGCCCATTTAAAAGGCTAACATACTCTTCTATTTATATGTACTAAATGGGCTGTAGTATTATTACTATTTTCATATCAACATCGGGGTGATGTTGGAGGAATAGCAAGATAGAGAAGTATGCACTGAAATGCATTTAAATGTGTCGGATCCCTCACACTGCAGCCCATTTGACACTCCAGGTCTTCCTCATAGTCGAATTTAAAATCCTTCAGAATCCTTTCAGGATTACCAGGCCCCATCCCTCCCACACACATTATAACAGGCTTTGTCCAAAACTAATACCCCTTCATTTCTCATTTCTCCTGCCTTGATGAATCATTCCTGCCTAATATCGACCTTCTGAGGTTCTCTTCCTCACCCCATTCAGCAGTTGTTTTCCTGGTGCTATCAAAGTTTATGGGGTATAATCAACCAATGGATGATCACCTCAGACTTCCTCCTAAGTCATGTTATGAGCTGCTTGAGCTCAGTCCTATGCCATTATCTACAGGGTGTGGGGATGGGTCTATCAGAGAGAGGTTTCTCATGTTATGTTTATTATAGTATGACATTCTATCACCGACAAGCGTCAACCAGTTATTGGACAACCCCGTGTAGTTTCTTCTGTAGAGATAAACTACTGCAGAGATTTCTGTCTTATTAGTCCCCAAATGTCATACACCTCTTTCTCAGCGCCAATCATACAAACATTTTGAACTAAACCAACAGTGTGATCTATGACTCCAGACTACACTGTCAGACGTAAGTGTAGCTGCACAGTGAGTTATACTGTAGATTTACAGTATAAAAGAAAGTAGAACCAAAAATACCTTCTTTTATCCTGTGAATCTACAGTATAACTCACTGTGCAGCAACACTTACTTCTGAGAGTGTATAGTGACCACAAAGCCACTATTATGCATCTATATCGTCACATTCAGTTATGGTTTTATTTTTGATGGGACCTGTGGGGTCTGTACTTCCTTTACAGCCAGAACTTCCCTTGTGCCCTGTATTTCCTTCAGGATTTCCTCCCCGGAATCCTCTGTGTCCAATCAACATGCCGTTTCAATAACTTTATGCGTGAGTGGATGGTAAAATCAAAGATCTGACTTCAAAGGAATGAGCTCCTCAACGGGTAGCGATGGATTTCTAAACAACCCTTTGATAAAACAATCAGAGACACAAATACTATGAGCATGGGGCAATATTTCACATGGGAAATCACTTCTGTATGGGGGTATCTCCGGGAATTATCCTATTTTGCATCAGAAATTTCAAGGCTTGGACCACAGAGGATTGCTGGGAGTACTTTGCAGCTGCTGTGTTAAAAGGAAATTATAATGAGCCAATAATGGTGCCCTCAGTTTATTTCTATTGTCATTTTCTCTCTAAGTAGAGTGGGAGAACATTTCCCACTAACAGGAATTCGGTTGAAAAACAGCTGGAAAGGGGAATTACAAGTGCAGGTTGGACCCTGTGTGCTAGGCAAGGTAAGGTTAGTTGAAACAATCTGTATTATTTTAATCTTCAATTTAATCCATACTTCAGTGGTAAGGATCGAAGAAACAATGCCCAGTGGTTTCCTTGATTTTAGTTTTGAACGTTGCCATATCAGCTTTAGATTTAGGCATGAGGATCTATATGTAATTTATATGGAGGTAGCTTATAGTCCACATGGCTCTTTAGTGTCGAATAACGCTATATAACGTCAAGAACGATATTTTGACGTACAATAACAGTTTTTTTGTTAGCTGGGTATCTGCAGATGGTCATGATATGTGATACCAGTACCATCGCTTTGTCAACTGCACTTCACTCCATTTGAAAAAATGTATGGGTTTCTCTCATTGAGCTCGCTGACATCGACTCTGTACTACTAGTATATACTGTCCAGGGCCGTCTGGTGGCTATCATTGAACCTGCTTCCAGTATAGTGCAAATCATTCTTCCACATACGCATGGGCAAATACTGATACTCAAACAGATTTTCACAACACACCAATTTGAACGCCCTCCCATGTGAGTCGTACCTGCACGGTAATTGTCCTCAGGCCCCATCCCTCTCACACACATTTAACAGGATTTGATCAAAACCAGTCCCTCCCCTCGACCCAATAATTATTTCTATTTAATTCCCCCTGCCCTCCTCCCTTAATGGAACATCCCTGCCCAATAAGTCTTTTTTTATACCTGAGGGTCCTCTCTCTCTCTCGCCTCGCTCCTCATTTAGTTGTTGGTCTCCTGGTGGTTCCTATGTGTATCAGGTTAAATCTGACCTGAATGGGAAAAGCAGCATGGACACTCAATGAGTGGGCACCATCATTATATAAATCTAGTATAAACATGTACTACTACCTTACAAATGACCACTTTACATATTATAATTATAGAGTGCAGACATTGCTTTTGTTATGCACATTTAAGGCCTTATCAAAAAAAAATCCACATATCTAAGTAAATAGAGGTACTGCACTTAGCCCTAGAGACCAATTACAGAATATCCACATGCAGAACTACCACCAGTTTCTCCATGAGGGCCTTAGGAGGGTCTTTGCCTATATATATATTCATATTGACTGCAATTCTTACAAAATCTTTGCTGCCCATTGTGCTCAGTTCCATTCAAGTGGCCACCACCCCTGGCGATGCCTGTGCGTTCCTCTTTAAAAACACTTATTTCAGTGTAGTGTCAAAATTCCCTTGGGGACAAAGTGGGGAGTGAGAGGAGGAAGGTGGTAAACAGGCTGAAAACAGCCCAACAAGTAGAGAAAAAAAATTCATAATCATATGCTAATCATGTAATCATCCATTCTATGCCTGAGGTTACAAAGGCGAGTAATGGGATTTCATACTGGGTGCTTGCACTTTCAGTGTCTCCACAGATTAGGAATCCTTAAGAAAAAAGCATTAACAGGTTTAGATTAAACAAATCTATAATATGATTCAATATTAGTTTGTTAGGCCTACAGCTTCACGTGGGTGAATTATTTAATACAAGAAAACAAAAAAACTGTGCGCTTAGTTTTTTTAAAAATATGGATTCGGTTTTGTGAAAGTTATAAATATCAAAAAAAGACCTAGTTCAATACCGATTATGATTTTGTGAGTTAAGCCTTTTCTTAATCCACAAAATGACCTAGCTTAATGTTCATTTCCTCTCCAAATCTACTTTGAGCCTTTCACAATTCTACCCCCTGCCTATAATAATTATTTGAAGTACAATAAGTCAAAGGAACAGGCCCCACTGTTCATATAGTGTAGGAGCAGCCTGGCACAGCAAGGCAATAAAGAGCATCATAATATATCTCCTTTAAGGGCTTTTGTCAGCTGTGGGCGTGGTATGATTGAGTGCGCTTGGTTTCTTGGTGTTGTCAGTCGGGCTACTGGAGGACTAATGTGATTGGCTGAGAGGTTGGGGGCCTATTTCCATAGGTGAAGCCCCGGAATAGCCTCTGCTGCTATTGCTAATCTAATAAGGTGCAGTCTATGTGCTTGTACATCTATCATAGGATGGGCAGATATACAGCTGTACAGGTCATGCATGTAGTTGTCTGCTAATTTTTGGTTGTTGGTCCAAGCTTGCATTCACCATAGTCAATTAGAAAATAATAGACTAACTGGGAACCAATTTAATTTTGAAAGAAGAGTTCAACCATGTAATTGAAAAGATGAAATGTTGTCGAGTAGAATAGCCACTTTACCCAGTACCATACATCGATTCAAGATCTTAATGTATGCTTATCTTCACTATATTTCAATGTTATGTCAACAAGCTGAATTTCTAATACACTAGGTATTAGATTCCACCCAGTCATGAATAGGAATTATGAAGAGCGCTGTATGCAATTGGCTGCAATTTGTTCAAGAAGCCATAATAATGCCATTAGATGCCAGAGGATAATAATGCCACCATATAAGTATCATAGACCTGGAGAAGTTCTACAGTTCTACAGGGGAAACATTATATTTCCAAGCTTAAGTATGATTAGACCACTTTTTGTTATCCATTGGTCAGCACTGGGAACTCCATATGTGTTTCTACATATGCATGAATTGATATGGAAAGGCGGTTTAGTAGACTCATGGGTGTAAGTTTTACATCTTTATGGCTTCCTTTTGTGAATAATACATAGATAGAATGGCACTCTTATCCATGTATTTGCCTGTCTCTATCCTAATGTATTCTGAATACGCATTCCTATTCAGTGGTCCCATTTCTATGGTACTATATAGACGGATCTGCCTCATGACAGGATCTATAAGAAAGTATGGCTTGTAGAAATATTCACTGTGAAGTCTAGTCATATGCAGCAATGGTTCAAAAAGGCATAATGGCTGAATCTTGATAAAGCTCAGAAATAGTAGACCGATCTGCTGCTCAAATACTTAAACAAATATTGAACAATAATAAATGCAACCTTCAGATGTTGCATTACCTTATATTGAGCGGAAACTGTTCAATATTCCATCTGCTTTAAAGTATTGTAGATGATTAGCATCAGACAGCATCTAGAAAGCTCAGACAGTAACCCCTGCAGATATAAATTATTGTCGAGATTAATTTCTGTGTTATTGGTCCCTGAAGAGCCATGCCTTTCTTTCCAGCCAACACTTTGTCTCACTGATGTGCGAAATCACTGCGACCAATTTATGTTATCTATTCAAGCCAGTTTCCAGAGATAATGGCCAAAATACTCTGCCCACTGTTCATAAGAGGACACCTTCTATGCAGCCTCTATTCCTATCTACTCCCAGAGTTCCTCTGTGTCCTATCGGTAAGCATGCTTGAATGCCTTTCTGCATTACTTCAAAGGAATAAGCTCCTCTTTGGGAAGGGATGGCCTACTAAATACAACTAGAACACGCAAATAACATCTGTATTATAAAGAACAGGGGCAATATTTCACTTGAAAATTCAATTCGGAATGGGGATCAGGGATCCTAATTTGGGGTCGAAACATTTAACACTTTGACCTCAGAAGATTGGCGAGTGATCTTTTCAAAATCTCTGTTCAAAAGAGATAGGTCAGTATAACCCTAGGTACTACGCAAATAACCTCTGTATTAGGGATCCCAGAGATCCATATGTCAGCTGTACAGATCAAAGGAGCAGTGCGAAATCGTGTCTGCATGTCTATTTTACTTAGTTTTGATCATTGCTAGATTGGCTTCATAGATGTAGGCTGACAATATCCTTTGATATACTGACAGTATAAGGCTTTGAGATGGGTGGTTTTATACACTTATTCAGTTTTATACACTTATTCATTGCAAGATTATTTACAGCTGGCCATGATAGTGTAGCGCCAATACCATTAATATGTCAACTGCATTCTACTCCCTTTGAAAGGTGCATGGTTCGTTGCTTCTTGGTCTCGTTTAAGTCTTTGGACAAATCATAATTATCATTGATATCCCATGGAAACATCATTATACTCCTGGTGCATTTGAGGATACATGGAACACATGCACATAGGCATCTTCACACAAAATTGTAAAAAAAAAAGAGTCCTTCCAGGATCAATTGTCCTCCCATATGAACCCTAACCACCCCATAATTATGTCCATTTAATTTCCCCTTCCCTTCTCCTTGGACGGAAGATTTTTGCTCAGTGGGGCCTTTTATAACTAAGGGCCATCTCTGGATAGTTATATTATGCACTTACTGTTAAATAACAGTAAGTACTAGTATGTAATATAATCTGGTGCGGTCCATGTAATTGACGTGAATCCTGGCTCTTCATTTAGTCCTTGATCTTTTGGTGGTCTTGAATTTTATGGGGTTAAATGTGAACTGACTAAGAAGGCAAAAGAGTATTATAAGTAGCATGGACGCCCCACGAATGGGCACCAATACCTTATGAGTGCAGTATCAACATGTGTGTGCTCTCTACCATACAAATTGCAATTTTTTAGTAAAGGCATTGCTTTTGTAATGCACTTCCCCTCATTAATATATGGAAGTAGATAGAGTAAATAAACAGAGGTCATATTCAAGCATCCACTACCCCAGGCGACGCCTTTAGGACCTTCTTCAAGAATACTTTGTCCAGTGTCAAGAATCCTCCGGGGACTAAGTGGGGAGTGGGAGGAGGAAGTTGGTCAACAGAAAGAGATAAACAAGCTGAGAGAAATGATTCATAATCCCATGCTAATCATGTAATTATCCATTTGCTTCCTGAGATTACAAAAGAGAGTAATGGGATTTCATACTGGCTGCTCACACTTTTAGTGTCTCCACGGAAGGGGCATCTTAGATGAAAAACATCGAACAAAATTTAAAATATGATTCAATATTGGGTTATTAGGCTTGGGCTTCACATTGATCAATTATTTTTATTTGTGAGAAAACTGAAACAGTCCCTCAAGATGCAAGTTCATTTTAATATGGATTGGCTTTTGTGAAAGAACCTTTAGACACTTTGTAAAGGCCGAGCTCTATATTAATAATTTAATTATTTGGGTATAGCCTTTTCTTTCTAACCTCACATTCAACACTAGATATTCATGTCACTTATGTACATTTCCTGAATGACCTATGCTGAGCCTTATTACCCTTCACCCTGCCCATAATATGTGAAGTACAAAAATGAAAGGCAAAGGTCTTACCATCATTGTATAGGAGCAGCCGGGTATGGCAAGGCAATAAGGAGCACCATATTCTCCTTCAGGAGATTTTGTCAGCTGTGGGTGTGGTATGATTGAGTGTGTTCAGTTTCCTGGTGTTGTCAGTTGAGCTAGTGGAGGACTAATGTGATTGGCTGAGAGGCTGGGGGCCTATTTCCATAGGTGAAGCCCCGGAATAGCCTCTGCTACTAATCTAATAAGGTGCAGCCCATGTGCTTGTACATCTATCATAGGATGGGCACTCATACAGGTCATGCATGTAGATGTCTGCCATCTCTTTGGCTCAAGCTGGTACTCCACTAAAGCTAATTAGATAGAAATGGACTGATTGAGAATCAGTTTTATGATACGTAATTTTTGCAAAGGCTGATGGGGAGGGGGTCTGTCCGATACCTCCCATTGGTCCCTGATTAAAAGTTTGTTCTGCTGGAATACCCATTTTACCCAGTGCCTTATCATACAATCTATTCTGGATCTTAACATATCTTTATCTTGACTCAATTTCAATGTGATATCAATAAGCTAAACTTGTAATATTATAGGGACTGGATTTCATGCAGTCACAAATGACAATTCAGTAGATCGTTGTATGTAATTGGTTCCAATTTGTTTGAAAAGAGATGCTATTATACAAATAGTATAAACCTGTAGCAGTTGTACAGTTCTTCATGGGGAACAGCTAAAGTATGATTAGGACACTTTTAGATATCTCTGGGTAAGCCCTCGGAGGTCCTTGTGCGTTTTTACATGCAGAATGAACATTAAAGGGCAGTTTAGTAGACCGTTGTGGACAGAATATAAAATGTGTATTTTATGTCTTTATGCCATTCTGTTATGAATAACACATGCACTGTACAGCTCTCTTATCTGTGTATAGCTGCCGGTCGCTATCCTAATGTATTCTGAATGCCCATTCCTATTTAGGGGTCCCATCTCTATGGTACTAAACGGATCTGGCATACGACCGGATGAATAAGGAAGAATGGGTTGTGGAAATAATTCTTGCGATGTCTTGTCATACGCAGCAATGGAAAAGGTTTAGAGATTCATAAAGATTCCTTGCTAAATCCTGATATACCTCAGAAATAGTAGATTGATCTGCTGCTCAAATACTTGAATAGATACCAGGAAAAAGCTATGTAAATGTCAATTTAAATGGCATCTCCTGTTGCATCATTCAGAAAAAAAGGTCAAAATAACACATTGATACATCATTAGCATCAGACAGTATTGAGAAGACTCAGACAGTGATCCCCTACAGATACAAACTACTGTTCAGATTAATGTCTGTGTTATCGGTCTCCAAAGAGCAATACCTTCCATAGCAGGATGTCCATAACCAGCATCGTTTAAACCACTCTCTCCCACTGATGTGCGAAATCAGTGCAATCGATTTACGTTATCATATTCAAGCCAGTTCCTAGAGATAATGTGACTAAAATAACCTTCCCCACTGTTTATAAGAGGAATCCTCTGTTAAGCTTCTAATCCGGATTTCCTCTCTGTCCAATCTACATGTCTGTTTAAATACCTTTATGCATGAGTGGATGGTAAAATCAAACATTAACTTCAAAGGAATGGGCCCCTTGGATAGGGATGGCTTAGTAAATACAATCAGAATATGCAAATCAATAACTAGAATAGAGCATTTAGAGCATTTAAGGCTTTGACCAGAGAAGATTGGTGAGTGCACTTTGCAAAGGCTGCATTCAATTCAAAAGAAGATAAGTCATCATAACGATAGGTACTATGTACATACAATATAATTATTTTAAGAATCCTCTATGTTTCTATCATGTTGTAAACATACAAATAAAACTGCACTGATAAAGCAGGAGATGAAGGATCAGCAATGAATATATCAAACTTCATTATTATAATTTCTACTTCCAATTTTACAAAGAGCTTAGATGGATAAGACAATGAATTTATATTCTTTTTTCCACCCTTGCAGCTATACGATGTCAACTTATACCGGTGCCAAAGAATGGAACACTCCTTTATGAGTACAAGAACGTGTCTGTGATTGCTCAGTTTTCCTGCGATGTAACACACATTCTGATTGGTCAACAACTGATCACGTGTCACACAAATGGCAGCTGGACTGACACACCACCAAGATGTTTAGGTGAGCCTTTGATTAACTTCTGCTCTTTCCTTTCTTCCTTCTTCTCTATATAATATTTTCATTTCATCTAAATGATTATATTTCTCTGGATCATCTATTGACCTGAGATATTCAATAGACTTTAATATTTCTGTAGTTTCCTCATGATACACCAAAGAGTGGACATATATACGGTGTGAAATCCCAAACCATTCTTCTGCTTGCTGTATTTAGATAGTGTCCTTTCTCTTTCACATATTTATTAAATCTATGTGTCGTATGTGTATGCTCTACATGGAAATCACAGTTGCACATTTACATACTTGTAATATTCAACTAAATATCAATTTCACTAAAATGGTTGTCTGTAAATGTAATTCATGTGTAACACTTCAAATTGTAATACAGCATGTTTTTTCACAAGAGTCAGATGCCATACTTTAATCATATTCTGTATTATACCTTTCACCCAAATATTTTGTGGTCACAATTATACCTTACATTTAATAGGAATAAATATATTTAATTTGTACTTTAAGGTTAAGTTTGTATTACCTTCATTAATTTCACTTTTGTTTGATTGGCATGACCTTTTGTTCTATTTTACAGTGGACTGTGCCAGCCCCCCTAGTTTGGAGAATGCCATTTTTTCCTACAACTGCTCCCTCCCTACTTGTCGGGTATTATATTCCTGTGAGGAGGGCTACACCCTTAATGGGTCTGATACCCGCCAATGCACAAAAACAGGCGCATGGAGTGATACACCACAGTCGTGTGAACGTAAGTCGCATACAGGAGAAACGGTGGTTATATAATCAAGTTAAACCGGTTATGCAATTTACCAGCCTTTCTGAATACATAACATGTTAATAAACTATTGCATGGTAAACGATTGACATAACTTGGCACAAATGAAAATAATATCATTATTCTGTCATGATGTGCTGGAACCAGGGTTAGAACCACAGAATAAGCTGATAAAAAAATGTTACATAAAAAAAGTCTTCAAATACGGTCATCGAAGGTCTAAATTTAGTTCAGCTCTGGCTATATAGCTTAGGGCACTATGATCCCTTGCCTAGAGAACAATAACTAAAATCAGACTGATGGGCCTACATGATTTTGAAATATAGGAGAAGGAAATTATTGCTGTGCCAATTAATCACATTATGTTTTTTTTTTCTGTTCATGTGTTCCCTTTTGCAATACCGGTACATATACACTTTATTTTGTACAGCCTTAACACATACACTCCTACAAATTGGCATGCACCCATTTCTGTGTCCATCCACTTTTTTTCTGGATTCATTCCCATGATAATGCTCATTTAAAATATAAATAACATCAGCAGAACCACAGAACTACATGCGGAAATCGCTTTAGCATGTAATCCACCAATGTCGGTCGGACGAGATTTCATCATCAGATAAAAGTCTATAATGTTAAACTGATGGGAGAATCTCGTCCGACAGACAGAATCACTGCTGATTCCGTCAGTGGAATACTGCCTAAAATGAGTAGAAGCTGTTTCTCTGTTTCTACAGCGTATAGAATTGTATAACATACAGTACCTTGTACAATAATCATACTTTCATTATGGCAAATGGTGTATGGCTTTTGTAAGCATCCTGGTTCATTTGAAATGATATTGATTTTCAGGTCCCTCTGCAGATGTAGCCTACTAACTTTAAAGTGACATGGTCCGATGATTAGGGCTCAAAAATAAATTTAGTTAAAAATGAACAAGAATGTTCAATACATGTATCATCATACTACATTTCCTACCTATTTCATTTACCATTCTTTCCCATAACCCAGCTTAGAATTCAGTCAATTGTTAGTTTTATGCTCAATTTAAGACTTTTGGAGTGTACGCTATAATTCGCCCCCATTGAAAATACATTGTAAAATACTGAACCTGGGGCACACTGGACACTCTAAATAGCTTCTACTAGCCATAGATGGCATTATATTGTTCCCTATCCTCCAAATGTGCTATTGTACTAATATTTGGAACACATCTAAGCAGAATTTGAAATATGAAAAAAATCGGACTATATCACTTTAATCAAGTCTGACACCACTGCTGATAATAAAATATGTATGAAATTGTACTGAAGCTTAATGAGAACCTTACATATAGCATAATTATGGTGACCATCAGATTAATCCAATTACCATCATTCCTCATCTTTCTCGAACAGTGACAATGTGCACGTGGCCTAATTTGCCCCCTGGTGGCAAGTTCTCCACGTCCATACCGCCCTCTGGTGAGATGTTTGCGTACAACACGACCCTCCGCTACCACTGTGAGGCAGATTCAGTGTTGGTCGGTGACGGTACTCTGTGGTGTGGGCCTGCAGGTCTGTGGAAGGGCAAAGTACCAAAATGTCAAAAAGGTAATTATAATGATGATAATAATAATCATGTAAACCTATACTTGTTGACCAATCTTTCAGGATGCATCGTATTGTGTTGAATACTATTTCAATTAGTCACTGAAATGGTCAGTAACCATGTGAGGCCCCTATCCCTCAAAAGGTCCCTAGCCCTCAAATATTTGTAGGATAGGGGCTGTTTGAGACTTAGGGCCCACCTCAGGTCCCTATATAGCAAAAAGTCCCTATCCCACAAAATTTTGAGACATAGGGGCCACATTTAAACAGCCCCTATCTCACAAATATTTGTAGGATAGGGGCCATTTGAGGGATAGGGACATGTCAGGCCCCTATCCTACAAACAATCCCTAAATATCAAAAGCCCTATCCATCAAAAACCTTTGTAATAATTTCTATGACTATTTCTTGCTTCTGCAGCAAGGAAGTATGCCTCACAATAAGTTAAGGGTACCTTCTGGGGTTAATATCTATAGCCTGCAGACTGATATCTGTTATCACTGTGTACACTTTAAAACCATGATGAGGTATTTTCCAATCTAAAATGATCTGAGAACCCACACCCCGCCCCCCTCCTCCTGCCTGTACCGACCACAGTATGCTGATGTCAACCAGATGGTCAGTCACTTGGAGTGGGGACGGAGCGTTGATATATGACCACCAGGGCAGTTTGGTAAGATGACAAGGGGGGGGGGCAACAATTGACAATAAACATGCACAGTGGGTCTGGACCCCGGGGTTTGGACAGAACGTGCCACTGCCTTAATGCACCACTGTCTGACTGTACCTGGTCATGCAAATGGTGCATTGCGACCACTGCACGACCACTGCATGACCACCTTGGTAGTATATAGTGACTGGTACATTGTGACAGCGATACGTTCCCCATAGGATTCGAGGACAGCTTTCACAGACCTCAGCCAGTCTAGTCCCTCCCGTTTCCCTTATGTCAGACCATTTTGAGGGATAGGGACATGGAAAACATATTTGTGGCTTTGGGACTTCACATGGGCCCTATGTCTCAAACCGTTTTGAGGGATAGGGGCTGTTTGGCATATAGGGACTTCACCTGGTCCCTATCCCTCAAACGGACCAAATTTGAGGGATAGGGGCCTTTTGAGGGATAGGGGCCTCACAAACCATACTTTTAATAATTATGTGTTTTTATGAGTAATATGGATATTTAGCTGCATATCGTCTTAATGTTTCTGTTGTATATTAACTTCAAACAGTAAGCTATGTGATCTACATTTGGTGTTGATGCAGATCAAATTACCCTCATTAAAGGTTTAACGTTGGACATAACTAAGCTACTTGGGTATAAGGCCTAGACATAATATATCAGTGGATCCTTAGAGTCACTTTAGAATTCCTTCCCCCTCCCCCAGCCTGGTGTTTGACTGTCTACGATATCACTGGCATTTCAGACCACCAGGGGCCATCGTAACGTTTGCAATTTCTCTTTTCTCTTGACAGCCTCTGGAATAGCTACAAGCACAGAGAGCATAAACATTTCTTCCACCGTCCGCTCAACACTATCCACTCACAATGTCACGTCACCAACAACGACACGTCAAGCAGTCACGTCAACGACGACGACCAAGCCACGTCCAGCCGGCTTGTGTCCACGGCCACCACTGATAGCTAACGGCTCACCAGAATTACCATTTCCATCACAGCGCCGCCCTGGTGGATTCGTCAAGTACCACTGTGAGCCGGGCTTCTTCCTAGAGGGCCCCACTGAGTTGGAATGTCTGGATAATGAATCGTGGTCAGCACCAGTGCCACACTGTGTGGGTGAGTGTATGGAGAGGACGTAATAAATAACCCCTAAACAGATATAATCAGTTAGAAACGGACCACTTGGCCAATTACCGGCCCCAAGGACACATGTGATTATAGCTTTTATATTGAGATCATTTCTAAATATTTTCTTGTATTACTTTTTAAACTAATTCTCTCTAAACATTTTGCCAAATGTGTTTAAAATAAAATGTGTTAAGTCATTACAAGTGTTGGAACTGGAAAAGAAAGCTATAGAAATCTGATGAACAAGGTATCAACAGTTAATTATGGACTAATGGACCAATTACCCGCCCAATTACATATGTGAGTATTAGAACAATTGGGTGTTTGATGCCTTAATTGCAGCTGTATAGTTGTGTCTGTAAACTTGGGAGATACATACAATTAGTTTCCTTTATAATAAGCCGAATGCAGTCAATTAAGGTAATATGAGTCAATACAGTTACTTACTGTACACCATGCTCCAATAGAATACACACCTAATCAGACAAGTAATTGAATGGATAAATTAACAATCATATAATAATATAATACTCATGTTCCAGCTGTCCAACCTGGGGAGACTGTTAGCACCCCGCGCCCCTTCCAGTGGACGCAGGTCTTCATCACACACAAAAAGTGGATCGGAGAGTACGAATTCAAGAAGAGACACTACTACTTCGAGTTCCATGTGGAGTCTGTAGATCTGGTCAATAAGGGCTCCATCCTGGGACTCTTCTCAGAGGACCATGGCTCCAAGTTTGATGTCAAAGGTACGACGATAATTATATACCCAAATAAACTTTTGGTCAACCATATTGGAGACTTTGGGTTAGGCTAGAAACCCCTTCCTCAGCACCAGACTAATCGAGATATTAAGATTAAAGTGACATGGTTCGATCTTTCTTCATATTTTAAATTCTACTTAGATGTGTTCCAAATGTTAGTACAATAACATATTTGGAGGATGGGGAACAATAATTGAAGCACATTCAGAATTATAGTGTGCACTCCAAAAGTCTTAAATTGAGCATAAAACTAACAATGGACTGAATTCTAAGCTGAATTATGGGGAATAATGTTCAATAAAATAGGTAGGGCATGTAGTATGGCCGTATTGAACATTTTTGTTCATTGTTAACAAAATCAAAATTAATTCAAATGGAACAAAACATAGAACATCCTACCAAAACTGTGATAATCTTCTACCATAGAAATACCCAAATCAACATCTCGCCCCATTTAAATGATTCTTTCCCTCAGGGTTCCGTCGAGCGGATGAGATCGTGTTTGAGATCGAGGCAATGCTGCAGGCAAACAGCCGCATTAAGAACACAGACTGGTACGTGCATGGTAAGCTTACCAGGGGTATGTGTACCTGGAAGTATGCCGGCCGCATCTCCTCACCCACCGAGGGGTTCACCACACTCTCCATGGAGTCTTATATAGGTAATGCACACTCTTAAAAAAGTATTTCGCTTTGAAACACTTTTAGGCACATTTCTAAACACTTTCTTGCTACACATTTTAAAGCTCTTCTTTTTCCTAAAACTTTGCGAAACGTGTTTAAAATCGAATGCGTTCAGTCATAAAAAAATGTTTGAACTGTAAGCTGTTTAGCTTAGAATGTATGGCTTTATAGTGATAAACAAAGTTTAGATTTTTTTTGAGAAGTGATAGGGTTTCCTTAGAAACCTTTATTATGTTTCACCTTTTGCCATAAGCAGTGCCCAACGCCAGGAGTATGCCTCCTGTGTCACTCTGTGACAGTAACAAGCTTTTTATCAGACATGTTACAATCTGATTAAAGGTAATTAATCAGGGAACTAGTGGAGAACCTAATTAATCTCTCTGGGGGATTATAATAGATTAATTGCTATCCTCACTGTGTAGTTTCAATAGATTTTAAATACACCTACTCTCTCGTTGTTGCAGAAGAGATGCTGGATGACCCACTGTGCAGTAACCGGCACCACATGACACTTATCGTGGTCAGTGTATCCGTGGCCGTTCTCATGGTGGCTGCTGTAGCCATTGTAGCCTACTACTGTTCTAGGAGGAAAGGTGGCTTCAGGTCTTCAGGCCACAGGTCTCTCACCAGCTTTGAGAACCCAGTGTATGAATATGAGCACAGCTTAAAATGACAGACGACACGACTGTAGTACGGCCATATATTCAGCCATCTAAGGTACGGATGCTGTGGGGTTGGGGGACGAGGGTGAGATTCAGAGAGTGCTGGGGATACATGGATTGGAAAGTATTATGTGTAGATGTGTGTAAGTATGGTTTATTGAGGAAAATGCAACTGTTATGGAAGGTATTTACAATCAGGAGTGAACATGATTATGTATGTAATGTATGAAAGCCCCATTATATCCCCAAATGCTTGGTGATATTCTGATTACATTGTGATATGATAAGTTATGATGAGACAGACATTTTGCCCTCCATGGTCCCCCGGGTTAGTTCATTTTTAACGCTGACTTTGTTATAAGATGGTAGAGGGGGTAAAAGGTAACTGGTAAATATTGCACGTTAGAACAAGGTTAGGCATAGAGCATGCTAGTCAGACTGTCTACTGAATTTAACCAGAGCTATACCTCTAGATAGATATACAGTACCATAAGTCTCAAATACAACTCCTCTTTTTCATCAGAGCAGTTTATAAATGGTCTACCTAAATAACTAAAATATGATTATGCAAAATCGTTTTTGATCTAAGGATAATTGGGCCAGACTGGTGGCTGGAACCTGTTGGCGAATTTTTTGCCATTTTTAGAAGCTCACTAACTTCCGTTGGTGTGTTTTGGTTCAGGGCCCATTTTGGGAAAACATTTTAGTTTGTTGTCCTAAAAAAGGCTTGAACCATCAATCTTTTGATTTAGAAGTGATGTCTTTAACAGGAATACTCTAAACCTTAATAAAACACAATGTGAAAGTTCACATTTTGTGAAAAGCTGTAGTTTCAAGGCGTTTGGACACTATTTTGAGATCTGCCCAATCAACCTTAGAGTACCGCAATCACCACTAACACTTCACGCATAGTAGACTACAACAGTACTAGACATGTGAATGGTAGAAGCTCGGTGATTGTGCCACTTCAAGGGGGAGAAACCTAAATGTTTTGATATTTCAGTAGACAGTCTGACGCACAAAAAAGGTGCGTGTCAGGACCTTCTGGTGGCGGCCTCCGTGGTGTAAATGTGTCACCACAATAGGATAAAGCAATATTGGTGTTGTAGTAGTTGTTCACCAGGTGGCGTGTGTGTGCATTGACACAAGTCAAGGTAACGTCGGTGTGAGCCCTAGCTGATCTCATGCTGCAGATAAAGCTTGCTATATGTGCTATGATACTGAGAATATATGTCCATACTACAGTCAGCCAATGTGTCAGACCAGTAAAGGGTCCCTGTGCTCCTTTTGTATACATGTAAGCACATAGACTGGACCTTACAGCTTCATATGTGAATGGAGAAGTAGATTTCCGTTTTTATTACCATGTTATAGTAGGCTGCTTTCATCCTCCTCTTAAAGTAGGGTTAATGGAATTCACATAAAGAATATATGGTGTTTTGATATATCATAGAAAGCCCGCTCTTGAAATGGTATTTGCCAATAGGAGAGAAAGGTAAAAAGGTATAGTTCCTGCCATTAAAAGAATAGATACCGGTACTGTACAGACTTCTATTGCAAGATAAGCATAGTGAATATCAGAATAACCCGTCTCTGGGAAGGGTTTTAAGCTAAATATGTCATGTGACTCTTTTTTATATCGCTTAACAAATCTACACAAGTATCCAGCACCACCTAAATTTTAGACGTTGCCGTCACTGCTTGAAAGAAAAATGTAGCTTTTAATTCCTGCATTGCTTCGTCCATATCTAAGGGTAAATATTGGATCTAGGATGCAAAGGGAAATGCTTTGTTTGCATTAGACTGAGATGGCTTTAGAGATGAATATAATTATTCTCTAATAAAACAGAACGCCTTACATCACATGTAAAGTATATTCATTGATAGAAGTGAATAGGACTGTATTCCTTCTTTAATACTAGTATTAGATAACAAACGACCACATGGTGTGGGATTCTATACCTTATTCCTTTATACATATAGCGATGTATATTCAGGAAATCTGACCATAAGCACTAACCTGTGCTGAAAATTTAAGAATCTCAAGATAAAAATGATTTATTTATTGATCTAACATTTCCTTGCCAAAGTTATAATGATACATCTTCTAGATTCGTCAATACTATCGTCTTTGGTAGAGGTAGAATCCTAAAAGTGTGAAATTAGAACATATTTTGGAGTGGGGATGCAATTGTATGATTATGGTGAGCATGATTGGCAAGTACATGTACTTTTGGAAATGGGTGTTGCTGGTGAGGGGAAGTCAAAATAAAGATATATTTTCTCAGATATTTTGACTCGCCTTTCTAAAAGAGCCTTTATTAACAATCCTGTTGATAAACTAGCCTCTACTTGATAATTGTGTAGGAATATCAACCTTGGAACTGCTTCTTAGTTTAGCACATGCTTAATGCTCAGCATTAATCTGAATAAAAGTTGACAGTACACAGTTGAAAACCTCCAAGTATGGAGGAGTATACCATCCTAATAGTACCCTAAATGCTACCACTCAGTGAAACCTTTTTACCCTTCTGACAAAAAATGATAGAAACAATTGCTGGCAATCTCGGTGTTGTTCTCTCATAATTGTTGTAGACCCATGTTTATATAGTATCAAATAAATAGCACCCAATTTGTAGGCCCAGCTGTACCATAATAGTTTGCTGAGTTCAACTCAGAAGCATGCATTCTGGTGTGTTCTGCTTGTCAAAATAATTCAGAAATGTTGTGTCATGGATCTTTTGTTATACAAACTCTTTACATTCATAAATAGTAATCACTAAATGAATTAAAAATTAGCCTACACATAACTTAAGTCAGGTGACATGTAACACAGTTACTATGGATGCTCGGATTTAATTCCATGTTTAAATAATATTACAAGTCTGCATGATGCTTTCTATTAAGATCTTTAATGTAAGTGTATGACACTGTGATATCTAAAGATGATACCCAGTAATATTCAAAATAATGCGAATAGTTAAGCATTTAAATTGCTGATGTTGATTGTTAAATGTTGCATGCAATCAGTTTCAATTTCTTCATACATGTACCCAGTGATAAGTGTACGTTCTTTTTAAGCCTGTGCATATCATGGATGGAACTCACTTGTTATATTTGGAGTCTACAGGAAGAAAACATCACAGAATTAAGCATGTATATTACAAATGTATGTACATTGACCTTTAATGATATTTTGTTATGTTTGGAAATTATAATAAAAAAAAGACACCACTGCGTGTATCTATACCTAGGCATTTACTGTACATGTTTTGCCCTTATTATATTACAATGTATGTATACAGTCTTAGGTCCTGTTATGTATGCCTAAGAATTAATCACAAAGAAGGTGTTAAGACCCCCCATGAAATGTGTTTGTACTGACAGGGTCAGTTAATTTTTAGTGTATGTGATAGGTGGGCAAGTTTACCTAAAGTATAGTACTCAACGAATGTGACTCCCATTAAGAAGTATAATGTGTATGTATATAATGAAGTACAGTTGAAGTTGAATTTACATTCCTTTTCCTTCTGTTGTCATGAATGATATAGAGAGAGAAAAGATTCTTATCTCTGAGTATTTTGTACATATATAGAACATATATGGATCGATTCTCAAATGTGTGTAATTAATTGATAAAATTATTGTTAGAAACAAAATGCCATCTGATTGGAAATGTGATTCTTGAAATCTATGGAGAATAAAGGGAATAGAATTGTACGTTTCTTTGTTATCCATTATAGGGATGCTCTGAGTATCCATATCCTGCAGTCTAAACACATGCTACCTCATAATCATCAAATTGATAAGCTTCCATTAGTAGCAACTAGATAACAAACAAAGGAGTCCTGATCTTTGGGGATGCCCCTTGTCGGCCACCGTAAGTATTTAACTGTGAATTAGTATTAGAACCGAACAACCCCCATTAGAAGTAACTGTACATGGACACTATTTGATGAAGTAGTCGTTACTAGTATACCTAAAGGGACAACCAATTAGTGATAACGGAAAATGTATACAACAATAATATGATGATAAATTGGGATTGTTCGCTCACTACAGAGTTTGCATCTGGTTCATTTTCATTTGACACATGGCATCTAGATGCACCTGAAGTGAGTGAGTTCAAGTGTGATTCTTTCCTAAAATATTACATGTAGAAATGTAAATATGAATATTATTATAATTGAAGCGGCAGTCCAAACAGTCCATGTTCAGACCTTCTTGGGCCACGGTGCTGGCATTTCTCTCCCTATCTCCACTTCTGCTTGAGTGACTACGAGTTGAATGCAAACATTCCGCACTGGAAATGACTGTTACAGTTTGGTAATTGCATCAACTATACTAAAGCACTGAAGCACGACAACAAGGTGGCTTGGTTAGGTGACTGCATATATCTACCTTTCAGCAAATCGTCTTCACTCTTCGCCACCCTCACATCATTGGTTGGCCAAGATGGTGTTCAGCACGTTGGTGATGGCCAAACCTCACTGTAGTTGAGTAAATTAGTAAATTATAATTCATACCATATTTTACTTTTTGTTCTAAACTTTATTTCTTCATTACATATCCCTCGAATGTGCATTCATTATACAAGAAAAGGTGTATTGTAAACACCACAACCCAGTGGGCACAAAATCCAGTTCAATGTTGAATTAACCTTGAATCAACATTGAATCAACAATGACAACCATTTTTCAATGTTGATTCAATGTTCTGTGCCCACTGGGAAGGACTCGAGCCTGTTACCTTGGGATCTGGTCTAACCGAAGATGGTGATGACCAAACTTCACCAATAATGGCCAATAATGGTCACGTTTTGTTAGGCTGTGATAAATGTGCAAAAAGAATTGAACTGAAAAACGAGCCTTGACAAAATGCAAATCTTTCGCAGTCTTAAAAAGCATATATCCCTTGTAGTCTTGAAACTATAGCCTACCACCTAACTTTTCAAGACACCCCTAATGTTCAAGACTACATGGGATATGCTTACATTGTGGCATTTAACCGCTCTCCTCACAACTGAGAATATTGTGGGCCGTATACACTGCATACAGATGACCTTCAGTACAGGCAGCATTGGAGGTCACCTAGATTATACAGAGGTCACCTGGGTTATACACCTGACAGATGATAGTATAGGCCCTTCTACATGACCTGAACAAGAATGGGAATATCATGTGTCACCTCGGGTGAACTCCGCCAACGGCATGGGCACAATGTGACGGTTTGCTAGCAGCTGCTATAGCTCGTATACCAAAATGCAGACCAAGAGGGGAAAATACTCCAGGCATCTATACATGCATATCATATTTCTCAAATTGTGTTGAAAGCTTGTTTATGCTAATAGACCACTTAGTTATTCTTAATGTTTGATAGACTGATAGAGTCCATTATTATCATTATGTAAAACAGTTTATGACATGAATATGCAGTGATAGATTCAAGATTCCTTTGCTTGACTTAACCTGGAATATAATATGTTTTGTGTAGGCACATAACTAGATATTTGCAGCCTCTGGATAAGCTTTAATAATGCAAGTTATTCATGGGAGAGCACACATAGAGACATATTGAGCTAGTCCCTAACGCTAATATAAGAGAAATTCCATCACATTTAGTTGGTTTTGTGGGCATGAATCATGGGGTATTATAAAACTTTTGTTTCACAAGTTATAAGGACATAAAAAAATTCAAAGATATCTACCTTAGCTATAAATCATAATGAATTACTTACTTCAACACTAAAAACACCAAGGTTTTACCCAAAAAAAACATACGGGTAGACCAACTTTTCTTTTCCTTTTTGTATACATCTTGGGTGTGTGAGCTATAGACCAGTGCGCTTCTATCACAGTGTAGAATATATATGTATATACTAAGTAGTACCCCCGCCAGCATATTTGTGTCCCCATAGAAACACATGCAGGACCACTGCTGGACAGCTTCCAAACTCAGTACCAGATAAACATGTAAGTGTGTGAGTGTTCCTACAATGTATCTATACAGTTTTGTACACCTCATTTGTTTGTAGCTAGATGTTACATTGCCTTCCAGTGAAAGCATATGGGGGTGTTAGCATTGTAGTACTGTGTAGTGCACTGATTGGTGGGAGAGGTCCTCTGAGGAGTAAGGGTGTACTGTTTGCTTTTACCAGTATTTGTGGTAGACATGTACTAAGTTCATAACTTGCTGATTGGTGTACAGTATTTGATTGGTCAACTCCTGAAGACCAGTTTGTCAAGTCTTTCATACATGAGTTTACCCAACCTCTACTATCATAGAGTTAGGGCCAGAGACTGTTCCCCAACAGGCTTGAGGTTTGCGAGCATATTCTAGGATGTGTTTGCAATATCTTTGCAGACGTTCCACATGTCCCCATGATCGAGTCTATAATTATTATTACAGAGGGGAAGTGATTGGTATCCTTTCTCACATAAGTTTTCAGCATATTTTCCTGACCTCCAGGGAGAAGCTTTAAAAGGTTGACTCATAGTTTCTCAAAAATAGTATGGAAATCCCTTGAGACTTCTTATATATTCTGTTTTCAACAAGAATGGGCGACTCTTTATCTGGATGACAGCGGTGTCCCCGAATTGCACTGGTTGCTTGTTTATGTGTTCAAGCCCAAGGCATCGCTTTTAGGGTCGGACCAGGGTAACCTGGGTGTGCAGAACCCAAATCTGTCACATAGGATTTACTATTATAAGGGGTCGTCCATAAATGATGTCACGCCCTAGGGGGGGAGGGGGGGTCAGAAATTTGTGACAAAACGTGACAAGGGGGGGAGGGGGGGTTGGCATGTGCATGATGTCACGTTTGAAAAAAAAAACATTTTAATATGTGCAACATGTGAATTTCACTGATCAAATGTTTAAGTTTCTATCTCTTCAAGCCAAGGAAAAGGAAACATGATTTGATTGAAATAAATTTTCTTGTCAACGCTCCAGCATGAGTGTATCCACTCAGGCCCCTTTTGTAAGAGAGGCTGTTATCCAAAGTCTTCTGGCACTTACTAAAGATTTGGAGATCCTAATACTTCAGGGTGCTTACACAAGACCAGCCTTCTATTAAGAGACTTACCGGTACTCAAGTTTAAGTTTTCACAAGTAGAAAGGTAGGCCGATATGATCATATCCAGGATGATTAAATCTATAAGATGAGCCAAAGATGGAAATATCGATCCAACACATTTACCGGAGCAAGGGTTCTTTAAAGGCCCAGTGCCCCTATATATAGGGCTGAGTACCTGTCCCGACTGCACTCTGAGTGTTACTGGACGTGCAGTAAGAACTGATTTTATAATAAAATTTAGCCATTTAAGTAGTTGCAACTACGCATGATTCCATAGGCGCACTTTTTTTTGTGGGGAGGGGGGGGGGGAAGCACTTCTCAAAATCTAAACATAATAGGGGTTTGGGGAGGGTCAAGATTATTTTCCGTTGATTGGATGGAGGGGGTTGGAAAAAATTGTGGTGTCTGGGAAATTCCACCAAGCCACACATCCCCCCCCCCAGCTAGTAATTAGTGACTGCAGTCCTTAGAAGTGTTTGTTGATAGCAAGTATTAGACTTAATTTTGGGTTTTCATTGTGGGACCGGGTACCGTTACTAAGTGAATTCCTGCGTATAACCCGAATCTTGCGTATAACCCACACCCCAACCTTAAGAGAATCTTATAACCCGCACCTGGGGTCTGAAAGTCACGGTTTTAGTACTGTACTATACATACAAAAACCCTCGTATTACCCGCACCTAGAGTTTGAGAATATTGTGTAACCTGCACTGGCGGTTTGGTTCGTGTATAACCCGAGGGAATTTAGGGCCTACCTGTTTTAATTTACCTGTTTTAATTTACGATTGAAGGGGGGGGGGGTAGCTGCTTGTGTGACGTCACGCCTGGAGGGGGGGTCAAGCAAAACGTGACAAAGCGTGACATGGGGGGGAGGGGGGGTCAAAAAAGGGCCAAAAAAGCGTGACATCATTTATGGACGGCCCCAAAGGGACGTCTGGTCGTTTTTGTTTCACAAGAAAATACATAATATAATCGGGGAATCCTGTGAAGGAGACTCTGAGAAATCCATTGCCACAACCCAGGAGAAAATACTTTATCTCTGTAAAGAGCAAAAGCAGGACATTGTAGTTTAGCTACTGGCCACTTTCAGGTGGACTGTGAGTGGTCACTCAGGCATGACAGTCAACAGTGAGGTGCATAGTGTTTCATAACAAATGCTTATGCATTTGATTTCTCATTTCTACAAGCCTTTCATTATATATTCGCAAGAATTATGAGTAATAATGAAAGGCTTGTATTTACCAAAGACCCTCTATGAGAGATCACAATAATCAATAGTTGTTATTAAACACTATGCACCACACTGTTGAAAAAAGTAGTAATTTTGATTTTCTATGAAAACATATATGTGTATGTCTAATATCATGAATCTATATTGTACCTTGCACATTGTAATTTATGAAATCACTGGCCCCTTAAAGATGGTGTATCAGCTAAATGTTTGGAGATTTTTTAGATTTATCATATTCCTATTGTATATCATGTTCTATACATATTCTCCAACTTATAAGCTGATTGGCATGATCTAAACATATGAAATTAGCACAAGCAGTGTCTTAATCTTTACTGTAGGTCGACACTAAAACTCCCTGTGTTTATGCTGCATGGCTCAGTGCTTTCTCTACCAGGCTAGTTTCCCCTGTACTCACCTGGGGGAGTGACTGAGTCAGTGAGGTAAATAGGCTATATTGGTAACTATCTCAAATGATGTATTTATAGACAAATATCTTGCAAATATTGGGTACTGTGTATTAGCTAAAATGATAATAGAACCCATGGCATCCCTTTTAAGGAAAAAGTTTGGGAAGTTTATTAGCTGATACACCATCTTTAACTCGCTCCAGCCAGCTCTGTGATCGTGTAAACACAGTTTAAGGCTGCAGACTCAGAACTATTAGTATATGGAGTTATACTGAGGTTAATATTAGAATTAGTATTTGTGATACATGTTTTCAAATGACTTATTTGCAATCTGTATATAATTTTCTTTCAAATAGTACCACAATAATAGGTCATGTCTGTTCAAAGTATTTATTGGTGGTGTTCACAATGATAAGAAAAATGCCCTCCTCATAGTGCATTAATGCACTACCCGTTTTTTACCAGGTAGTGAATTAATGCACTAGCCGGCAGGAAAGAGTTATAATACCTACTTCTATCTTCTTTCCTTGCATAGAATCTCTCCTGTTTGTCTAATTCTAGGGTGTCTAGGGGCAAAATGACCGCATGTCAATTCTACTTGTTCCTATGGTCTAAATATTGATGGGAAGACCCATCATTTTCAAGGAAATGACTTCAAAGACAGAGCCCCCAGTACACATATACCACAACTGCTGGGGCCAGGTGTGTGAGAAGTGGGTCCAATGAGAGCCGCGTGTTGGGCGTCCCTACTATTATCACTTTCTAAGCACAGTAAACAGAAACACAAAATGGCTGCAAATTTTGGCGAGCTAGAATTCTCTGTGCACTATTCACAACATTGCCGGGAAATATCAATCTTATATATCTTGTAGGCCCTACGAGCCCTCATATAGACTACACTTGTAGGTCAGTACTTAGTAAATGATACACTTTTATTCACAGTCCCCCTCTGCCAAGATGTCAGACTTCAAGATGCCTGGCCAGCACATCTACCAGGGTATGGTGATGAACTCCATTGTTCCGGCCGATGTACTGGACAGGGTACCAGGATTTGAGTTCCGCCCAGATGACGTCATCATAGACACCTACCCCAAAGCTGGTAGGTACACTTCTAAAGGGTACTATTAAGCATTATTTTTGTGGGTACCCGTACCATTGTGCTGGCGTACAAAAATTCCATGAGACCTCTAACAGGTCTTCTAAAAGCTCAAATGTAGCTTACTCCACCACAGGCCTGAAAATCTTATTTCTTTTGTAAGTATACCTCCTCCAGTGTCTGGTCCTGTCACCACAATGGGGTTGGGTTTCTCTCACTCAACACTAGCGCCATTTATTGTATACCACCAATGAAATGAGTGTATAAGATACCAAATCAAAAATGGAAGTGATTGCCCATGCCACAGTGACATTACAGCTCTCCGCATAATATGACATTTCCAAGCAATACTGCATTGTTAGAAGTAGGTGGTAAAAGGGCACAGTGTAGAAGGACGTATTTTGAAGTTCCAGGCATTCATATTGTAGAGCTACACCACGCTTGTGCAGATCTAGGGGCAGTCTGCGTGGAGAGATCAATCCCTGTTGTGCTCATTGATAAAACTGCCAAAATGCAACTGGTCCATAAACGGAGAACTCTTAGCCACTGGTTATCTATTCAGTTATGCATTAAGTATAGCTAAAATATACAAGAGTACAAGAGGACGGGAATCAATGTGGGGACCTTAGCATGTAGATGTACATGCTATTCCGCATTACCAAGATGATCACTGTACAGTGCCATTTTGTCTGGTACCAGTGCTTTACCTCTGCTCACTATAGCAGCCAGGGGATTAGCTGAAGCTGGTTCCTGTCATGAGTTCAAATCCATGTCAATGCCATTTTGTCTACACACAATTTTAAAAATATTTTTGGTAGGTGCTTTACACAAGATAGATAGTCATAGTGTAATTTAAAATGTTTTTTTATTCTTACATCTCTAAGTTTTCATTTATGAATACAATTACTATTTTTAACCAAGTAGGAAAAAAAACATGTAGTCTTGGCATGCATTTGGACCTATGACCCCTGCATTGGTTGGCCAGTGTCCTAACCACTCCCCCAATCTGGACAGCTGACATTACGGATATTCAACTACCAATGATTCAAAAATATATGACCCCTGAAACTGTCTACTTTGGATGGCCAGGAACCAACTTCAGCTACAGGTGTCACAAGGGAGAATCACTGCATCTCGCTAGTGCGGAATAGAACCATGGGCAGGGGGATGCCTGCTAGATTTCCAGGTGATGCTTAGGGTAATTCTGATAGATGTTGGCCAGAGAATATACCAAATATTCAGAAATAGGAACATCTTTTTCCCCCATGGATTATAATTGTATATCATGCATGTGTCAACAGAATTACTTGTTGTACTTTCATATCTATATGGGTTGTATGCATCCTTACTAATGGAGTATAGTCCAGACCGGAGAATTTGGTGAAGCCGCCAAAGAGAACTTTAACCCTTTCACTGCTGGCCCTGGAAAATGTCATTTGGGACTTAACCACCGGCCCTAAGCCATTGAAATGTGCAATTTTGCAAGTATGTGCTCCCTGGGACAGTGGCTAAGGAGTAAAATAAGTTGTATCGGAGACAGAATTGACACCTTTTTGACAAGGGGACGTAATGTTCATGTTAAATATTTTTGGATTCATTCAAAAATTCTTATTCTTTGTTTCATAGCAGGAGCTGTAATTTAGTGGTATTGGTGCCCTAAGGAAGCAATTTTGCTGCCCTATGGCAGCAGCGGTTTTTCAAGTGTATTTTAGATGCTGCCCAGAGGCAGCAGCGGCCCTTAAAGGGTTAATTGATAATACTGTGGGGGGTCATTAGGAGGATGGACATCTCTCAGGGGGGAGCAACCCTAAATATCCTGAGGTTGGGTTTATCACTTCCAGGGTTGTCTGTCCATCATAAATGACCTCTGTAAACCTGTGTTCTCGGTGAGTGTTATTTTCAGCAGATGGTGAGTTGCTCTTTAAATAACACGTTAAATGAGTTGTTTAGATGGTGTGACGTGATGGTATCTGATGTTAATGAGATAATTAACACCTATACTTGAGGATTATGACCTCCCAGAAGGAAGTCTCGCCAATTTCTCCGGTCTTGACCATATATAGCCTACTACTGTGTTAGGACTATGAGGAATATACACAAATAAAACATAATTTTCACAAAACTAATAATAATGTAGGCATAGTAAATAGCAGATGTTTATATTGAAAATTGAAAGAAGGGATTCCACCTCTCCTAGATGTACAAAATAATCTAAGGTGTCTACTTTTCATTTTATTCCAGGCACAACATGGCTTCAGCAAATTGTTTGGCTCATTTTGAATGACGTTGACATTGAAACCTCAAGGAGTATCCCAATTCTAAAGCGCTCCTCCTTTCTTGAGCTTCACTTTGGGGACGGTGCTGCGATTGACATCATACCAGATATGAAGTCTCCCCGACTAATCAAATCCCATCTGCCTTATAACTTCTTCAAGAAAGCCCTTGACAAAACTGATGTGGGTCTTAAGGTAGTCATAGGGATGAGGAATCTAAAGGATACTCTAGTCTCCTTCTACCATTTCTACAGAATGAATGACACCCTTGGAAACTTCAAAGGCAGTTTTGATGAATTCTTCAGTATTTTCAAAGACAAAAAACTCTTCAATGGGGATTACTTCGACCATGTCCTCAGCTGGTGGCAGGAGAGAGACAACCCCAACTTGTATTTTGTGAAGTATGAAGACATGAAGGAAGACCCTCGTAGTGAAATCACCAAGATTGCCACCTTTCTGGGCAAGGAGCTATCAGACCAAGAGCTTGATCTGATCATAGGGGAATCCTCATTTAAGGCAATGCAGGACAACCCTATGACCAACATGGTCCTTCTCCCCTTCATGAACCAAAGCATTTCTAAGTTCATGCGCAAGGGGCAGGTTGGTGACTGGCAGAATTACTTCAGTGAGGAGCAGGCCCAGTATGTTGACTCTCTCTGTGAGGAGAAACTGGCACCACATGGACTGATGTTCAAGTACAAATAGATTATTGATACACATCACAAGTATGAGCTGAACAATGCAATGGACCTCATCCAAAGCCCCAGGATTACTATCAAAGTAATAATGATAAACAAAACATTAGCATGACAGGTTAACCCTTTTATTCTGCCTTCTTCTTGTGTACATGGTGGGAGTATTAACTATGGATGAATGGATATAGGCAGCACAGACACTCAAAATTGACTTTACATTATTTCACTTGTACTCAGCTCTAGATTAAAGTTTCTATCAAGGGTCACTTGGTAATATCCGAATAAACAAATAACAATGAGTTTCAAGTGCTATTAGGTAAGGTATTAATCATGGAATTATAACCAAACAGTATTCACAGTATATTAATAAAGGCTTGTTTGAAATATAATCCTCATACTATTTTTCCAAGATTTACTATTTTATTATTTCTATTCATATCATTAGGACCTACTCAGTACACACTCTGTTACCAAGTATAATAATTGACCACAGGGTGTCTGTACTAGTATATACTTCAATTCTGGAATGGAGATATGTCGTTTCGCATCCAAACTCTTCAAATATAGTATGATGTTTAATATTCTGAAATAAAGTGTATCTAAGGTATCTAGGCTGATGAGTACTGTATAAAAAATAACATCTTCAAGATCCTACTTTGGGATTGCAACAAAGGTTTCTACAGATCTTTCACAAAGCCTCTATATGGTTGCTCTCTAGTCACTTTATAAAATTTAGATATCTAGATACCTTTTTGAAGATAAGGAAATGGGGAGTTCAAATAAACATATATTTTGGTTTTTGTAATTTGAAATTATGTTTACCATGGAAACATTAAACAGATATTCCTGAATTGCTTCACTTGCATATCTCTACCTTTCAAGAATCAAACAGTTATAACAAGCACAATCCTTTTACTAGATTATAACTTCTGCAAATATTGCAAAATTACTATATCAGCCTTGTACAAAACCTTGTATAATGTTTGTAAATTCGACCCTTATGCCTTGTACAAAGCCCTGTAAATATTTGTATATTCAACCTTTATGCCTTGCACCAGCCCCTCTTTAAAAATGTATTGGGTTCATCAATTTTGGGGAATGGACAATATATTCATTGATGGAACACATCATTTTATTCATTTCATTCATTCGGGGAAGATAGGAAAACATGGCTTCCTTGGACCTCGGTCAGTGCCAGGGTAAAGGGTCTGCCCACAGAGCATTGGGTCCATCTTCAGGGCTATGGTCCATCTCCGCAGGATTGGTTACACGTCCAGTGTTCCAATATCCTATAATAGATCAAAAATAAAGGGTGGTAAATTTTTTATTTGTGTAATATTCCGGAAAGTTTTATTCCAAGGTAATTAATTACATAACTATATTGCTATAGGTAGAAAATAGGGACATGTGTGAAGAGGAGGAACGTGTGTCAGGGGGGAGTGACATTGTGTGAGGGGGGACATGTTTAAAGAGGGAGGGACATGTGTGAGCAGGGAGTGAGGTGTGTGAGCAGGGAGTGAGGTGTTAGGTTGGAGTGAGGTGGGTTAGGAGGGAGTGAGGTGTGAGGGTTGAGTGAGGTGGTGAGGGGGGAGTGGTGTGTAAGGAGGGAGTGGTGTGTGAGGAGGGAGTGAGATGGGTGAGGAGGCAGTGGTGTGTAAGGAGGAAGTGATGTGTGAGCTGGGAGTGACGTGTGTGAGGAGGGAGTGGTGTGGGAGGATGGAGTGAGGTAGGTGAGGAGCTAGTGAGGTGGGTGTGAAGGGTGTGTGGAGTGGGTGAAAAGCATGATGAGGGACTAGGGGCGTGGGTAGGGAGTGGGTGGCGCGAGGGAGTGAAGGGCGTGAGGAGGGAGAAATGGTCATGAGGGAGTGAAGGCGTGAGGATGGAGGGGGGCATGGGGAGGGAAAGAAGGCGTGAGGAGGGAGTGGGGGCAATGGGGAGGGAGTGAAGGTCGTGAGGGAGTGAAAGGTGTGAGGAGGGAATGAAGGTCCTCGTAGTGAAATCACCAAGATTGTAACATTTCTGGGCAAGGAGCTAACTGACCAAGAGCTGGATCTGACAGGGGAGTCCTTAATCGATGCATTCTGTCAAAAGCTATTTAGAGTGGCATGGTCAGATTTTTTCCATATTTTGATTTCCATCTAAACTTGTTCAAAATGGCAGTACAATATCATATTTGGAGGATGAGATACAATAAAACATCATTCATGGGCAATAAGAGCCAAGTAAAATGGTCCCATTGACACAGATAGCCTTTTACAGTTTATTTTCAATGGGTGGAATTATAGTGTGCACTCCAAAAGTCCTAAATGAAGCAAAAAACTCATTATCAGCAAAAGTCTAAGCTGAATTATATGTTTAATAAAGTAGGTAGGACATGAACTATGGCCATATTTAACATTCTGGCTCAATTTTAGCTAAATCAATTTTTGAGCCCTAATCATCAGACTATACCACTTTAATGATATCTTACTTAACCAATACTGATGTGTTCCAAGTGCCATTGAGCAAGGAATCAAACATGGCAATTATAATCAAATTGAAGTATTCCCAAAGTTCAGGGATATTCATTCAGAATAGGTCCTTGTTTGAAGTCATGTCACTGGTATCGGTAGGTGGTCAGTAGCATCCCATTTACCGGCATTAATTAAATCAAAATGTGTCAATACTTAATTAACCAATCTATAAGAAATACACTTATCTAGAAATTACCAGATTTTGGGCCAAAGATGCAGCATGGATAATCTTTTGATCCCAAATATTCTGATAGTTGGTAAAATTTCCCACTAATAAAGATTGAAAATGAAGTTCATGCATTTTCAAATGTTATTAAAAGTGAATTGGGCTCTCAATCTGTTATGGTAAGGTGGGCGGCAGGGATTTTAGTTCTAGAGCAGCACACTAGGGGGTGATTTCGTCATATTGGCACATGCTGTAAAGGAATCAATAAAATTCTAGCAAGTTTGACATGGCTGAGACTAGAACCCCGGGTCTTTGGATCAGAAAGCAAATATTGTAATATTGCGCACCTCTTTATAAAATAAAAAATAATACATTTAATGAAAAGAAATGAGTGGATTAGTGTTACAGGCTTGCCTTATATGTTGTCTAACACTAGTGTAAATTTGGAGATGCTGCTTCTCATCAGACAGGTGTGAGAGCATTTGGGGTGAGGCACCCCGTTTTCACACTTTTGGGTGTGAAAACAGGTGAGCGAATCTACCCATATGGTCAAATGCACTGTATTCCAATGGGTGAGCGATATAACACAATGATATAAGCGATATAACCCAAACAACAACGATATAACCCAAAAATTTAACCAGACTTTTAGGCCCCTGCTTCCCCTACAAGGGGGTGTAATTGGCACTTATTTTTTCTATATTTTTTAGATTTTAATTTATTTATTTTTAGAAATACTTATAAAAATCGTTCCTAATGACAGTGGTAAAGAGTGGTGATGAAACTTTGGGTAATATCGTCACAAGGTGCGCGATATTACCCATATTTACCCTACATACAGAAAAGGAACTTTGGGATTTTGCAAAAAAAACTGAAAAATTATTTTTAATCAGCTATTTTCTCCTTCAATAATAATCAAGGATTTCTAAAATCGATTTCTAGATATTTTACTTATTGCCCATTAAATATTAGTGATTGAAAAAAATAACTTTCTATTCACCAGCTCTTCAAAATTACAAATAATATTATGCTGAAAAAAATGGTTGTACCTGGTCCCAGTGTTTGAAAGGTAACTGGGTCACAGGGGTGGATTGTGGAAAGTGCCACCCAGGAAGTGCCTGAAGCGTCTGAGTAGCAGACCACTGCAGGAGTACGGTAATAGTAGTAGTAGTCCACTGATAGTTATAACGTTATAATAACAACATAATTATAACCCCCTTATAATACAAAACCTTGCAGTTTTAATAACTAAATTAACAGCAGCAGTTGGGGGCAAGGATCCCCTTATAGACCCATACATCTATTATCGCTCACAGAATTCAGTATGCATGTCTGTAGTCTTAAAAATCATGAGAAACACTATGTTAATTTCTGTGTGCCATCTATAGAGGGATACACTGGTATACAGCAGTAAAACTATGAGGGATATGATTTTTGCCCGGATTTTTGTCAAGGCACGTTTTTCAGTTCGTCCCAGCGTGCATACTACATGTATGTCTAGGGATATAGAGTAGTGTGTGACACTGTGCAGATGCCAAGTTGGCTGAAGATAGTATGGTGGTATACTTGACATGTTTTTATTGTTCACTGAACATGGGAATGAGCTGTCCATACCATGGTATGTAGGTTTGTAGAGAACCAGCCTGTATACACTCACTGAAGTGGGTGAGGAAAGACAGCCAACCTGACCCTTACACATACATGATGAAGTAAACTAGAGCCGTTGGAGTGGGGCGAGCCCCAGGCCAGGCCACCTACCTCTGAGAAACCTCCCAAGTCTTCGGCAAATTCAGCCCATACACTGTCCATAATAATAATACTATTATTAATAATGTATGGACACAGTATTTCACCCCTCACTCTATTCACTAGGCTATATCATTGTTGGGTACCACT
The DNA here is from genome assembly GCA_947462335.1 of Harmothoe impar. Lineage (NCBI taxonomy): Eukaryota > Metazoa > Annelida > Polychaeta > Phyllodocida > Polynoidae > Harmothoe > Harmothoe impar. The sequence goes on from OX381714.1 coordinate 40,937,007, forward strand.
CTGAGACTGAAGGCTATATTACTAGCTTCTGCACGAGATCAGGGTGCAAGTCATTTATGTAACCTATCATAAGTCCCGTCATAAGTGCTTATTGCGCTTTCCTAAAAGGTTGTAAACAGAAATAAGAAGAGTTTTAGCTCCCATATGTATGGTATTAGTATGGTCAGCACATATTGCTTGTGAGAGATTAAAGGGAATCACTGGTTCCTGCACAGAAGCCACCTGGTGGCAAAAATCGAAGCTCATGAAACGTATTCTTTATCCCATTGAGGGTGAATGTTGACTATACTCTACATCCACCCCAGGCCAAATGTCAACTATTTACTACACCATGAAGGGCCGGATGTCGACTATAATTGACTTAACTCTATGGGATTTAGGAAACCCCCGGCCCCAGGGAAAATCTTTGAAAAAAAATCTGGCCCCATGGCTAAAAAAACGTTTTCTTTGGCCGGCCTGAATGGGTTAAGCTGTATTCATATTCCTACATAGACCACTTTCCCTAAATCAACTATTTTGTATTTGCTATTTTACAGTATACCTCCATTGTTCACATATATTCACTGCTAGGACACCCATAGGATCCTATAGTTAAGGCAAAAGAAAAAAAAATCCAAAATTCATGCCTTTCTCATTTCATCCATGACCCGCTGTTTTATTGGTCCTAAAATGTTTGTATAGATATCCATTATACATTCCCAAGGTTTGGTTGCAATATCAATAGAAGAAGGGGCTTATCCATGACAGATAATGTGAAAATGCTGTTCTCCTATTCATTTCTATATAGTTAAGGTACCCCTTTGCTCAAATGGCTGTATCATGAAAGTTAGTACTGTGACATGGCAATTTCTTTTGACTTTCTATTAGATAATAAATCAAACTAACATAATCCTGAGTTATATGCAAAAGTCAATAGAACATCAGTAATCCTGCGACAAGTAGGGTAGAGCGCCCATGAGATGACTAACTGGCCTGTTGGTACCTTGAGTAGACTGGTACACTAATCAGGAGCCCTGTGGATAATTGGCCCTATGACGATTGGCCATAAGGATGATTAGCCCCCACGTCTATAATAGCTCGGTGGAAGATTGGCCTCATGATTAATGGCACCATGATTAATACATATGGGTCTACTCATGGTACCAACAGACCAGTCAGTCATCTCATGGGCGAGCTACCCTAGCGAGTCCCTTTAAAACTCCTACAGAACATACTGTGGGTAACCCAGGGGCGGCGGAAGTCGGATTGAGGGGGGCCCAGCTACCATGAACTGAGGGATGTTGGTTAAGGGGGTTATAATGGGAGGTCTTTGGGCCGCAGGCCCCAGGAATTTTTTGGAATTTGACTTTTAGATTAGTCACTCAGCGATTTTTGAAACACATCCTATGATCCTAAGAAAACTTTGGAATTTTTTGAGAATACTACCTTGAAATCGGTCTTTTCTAGGGAATTCTGAGTCTAAACTGTTATTGTTTCCCAACAGGTCGGGGGGGGGGGCAAACATACTTGTGCCCCCCTCCCCCAACTTTAAAGTTGGGGGGACCTGGGGCCCCAGCCCCCCCCTACCCAGCCCCACCCCCCCCCCCCCCCTGTTCCGCCGCCACTGTAACCACTACACTATACTGGACAGGTGACATAAAGAATATACAGGTATAGGTGACTTACGCAATATCCAGGTATACAACCCACTCACAATACCCAATTCATCGCATGTCTCACAGCCATCAATGTTGCCCGAGTGGAGTCCGGCCTAATTTGTACAATGTACAACAGTGGATGATTCTAATTATGTCACATGAGTGTGTGACCCCTTCCCCCAACACTCACCTGGCTTGGTAAGTGTCCAGCTGGTATGTGCACACATTGTGTTCCATAGGCGGGTATGTCTTCCAAGTATGTACTATAAATATATATACTGATGTGTTCTTCACCCATATTTGACCATACCAGTCCACACATTATACCTAGAGGATCCACATCGTGGATCGTCTTCAGGACCATACACACAGATCTGCATTAGAGCAAGTAAGTGTGTATGCCGTGTGTGGTTTTTTTTTGTGTTTTTTAATAACATTTATCTTTATTTGTCGTCAGGAAATTTACAGTTACACCGAAATAAAGGTATATAGATCTATATTTCACTTACATTTTCTAGATCCAAGAGCATATTATAGTATAGTCCAAGAAATCATAATTCCTGAGCATAAAGAAAGGTTCCTCTCAGCCTGCACTAAGTCTGCCTGGCTGATACTTCGTGAGGAACCCTTTCCTTGTAAAAGGTTCTAATGAAGGAAAACGGGAGTGGCAATATGGTCATTATGTCCACACTGCCAGCACAGTGGAATGGGCAGAAGCCCCCAAACCTCACCTCACATCTATCGCTGCATAGGGTAGACCGCCCATGAGATGACTAGCCGGTATGTTGGTACCATGAGTAGACTGGTATGTCTCAATCAGGGTGCCATTAATCATGGGGTCAATCTTCCACAGGGCTATCATAGACATTGGGCCAATCATCCGCAGCACCAATCGCCATAGGGCCTATTGTCCATATGGGAATCCTGATCCAAGGTACCAACAGAATAACTAGTCATCTCATGGGCAGTCTACCCTACACCACACACCTGAGGCCTGGTCAATATTTAATAATATTGTTCTGTATACCGCGTATATTACTGAACGTTAAGGTGAAGTTGCTACAGACATGACAGAGCAGCCTCGTGTCCTTGAGCTAAGGTGACCAATATGTCTGTGTAAACTCGACAGTTGAACCGGCCTCTGGATTGGTGGGTCAGACATGCGTTTTTTGGCTATGTATACTATAAACGTAAAATATGTACAGAGTGAATATTTATCCAATATAGTGATATAACTACCGTATCTGAAAATCCGCGAATTTAGATCCCAGCGAAACTGTACTTTTTAGCAAATCTGCGAAAATGTATACCAGCAAAAATAGACAGAGGTATGGGGCACAGTATGGGGCACAATATGGGCATTTGGATGTAAAACAAACTAAGATGTACAATCACAAATCTCATGAATACCATTTTATAATATTAATAATAAACATAGCCACACATATATGAATAAAAGGGCAGACAGTAAATAATATTATGTGTGTAGTACTCTGGGTGAGGTAGTCGTATAGAATACCTTCACAAGCATCAACTGGTGTCTTACAGTCTTGTTCCAGATGTAGTCAGCTGGTTAGTACCGATTAGAAATAAGATAAAGGTCTGGCAGCCCATAGTCTATCCTCATCCCTGATCTGTACTTCCACCCACAGGTACCAGCACTACACTAGATACTTCTATGGCAAGCCGTTTGGGTAAAGTTGAAATAAAACCAGAGCCCAGGTCACAAAGTCGCTTTTTTAGACATTTTATGCTATAGCCAAATTTGTCCAAAGGTTGCCAGGTCGCTTTCGTTATTGTACAAGGTCACCAGGTCGCCTGGAAAACAGCCAGGTCGCCAGGTCCCCTTTGACCCCTCTGCAGTCACATCATGGGACCAATCTTCCACAGGGCTATGATAGGCATTGGCCTGATCATCCTCAGGGCCAAACACCATAGGGTCTATTGTCCACAGGGCTCCTGATCTGTGTACCGGTCTACTTAAGGTACCAACAGACCAGCTAGTCATCTCATGGGCAGTCTACCCTACCTTATTATTCATAGTTACTGACTACTTCTGTAAGAAGACACCAGTCAGCGCCTGAAGCCAGATGACACCCTTACACTGATGACACGGATGGTAGTGGATAGGGCTCCTAAAATCTAGGCCAAGTACATAGTATACTCAGAGTTTTTTCTATTTGAGACACTATACATGTTTTTGTACCATAAAGATCACATCTTAGTCGGCCTGAATACCCGGGCCTGAATAGTATCTATAGCTACGATCGGCGTAGGTCACGGGGACCACGGATATGGGTGATTGCCCACTTGTATTGACAAGGGTAAACGCCTAATCCTTGCATGGTTTCTGAAACGTATGTAAGGTGGCTCTCCCGGGGGGGTCACTGAGTCTATGAGGCTAGATAGCAACTGCCGCCCTACCGCCCCTCTTATCAGAGTTTGGACATTTTGACCGCCCTACTTCTCAGAGGTGGGGGATTTGACCGCCCCACTTTTCAGAGGTTGGGAGATTTGATGATCTATTACAAGTTTAGGTCTCCCTGAATTTTGTACAAATACAATTTCATTCATCCCTTTCAGCAAGAAAACTTGCTCAATTTAATGATATGATTTTAACCCCCCATACTCACTAGGGCCTTGATGACATCTGACCTCCCCCCTTTTCAGGATCTAATGGAAATTCACCGCCACCGCTTTTCAGAGTCGTGCTGCAATGGTTATCCAATACATGGCATAGTGCCCCCCCCCCGGGTGGCTCTACGCCAATGCTCTAGATCTACTCCGATGCAAGGCCCTTCTTTCAGGTGGCTACTCATAATGCACTAAGTATAAATAGCAAGCGATGTGGCAGGAAAGTTATCTTACTTGAGATGACACATAAACCACCTTGACTGTATAATAATGATAGTAATATCAATCGTACATTATCTCACTTTGAATTGTACTGTGTCTAGAAAATCATCCTATAAAATGAACACTTTAGAAAAATCCCATGGGGGACAGTTTGCAAACATTCCCCCCTCTCACCCCTCGACTATACTCTTGTTCGCAGATCCTTCCGAATGGAGGCTCTGGTAACACTATTTAATACCTTGAACTTGGACTTTGTTGGGTAAAATGGTTTGGAAAATACTGAACAGGAACCAGAATGTATGATGGTAACGAAAGTAGTATTCCCTTCTACTCTCTAGTTCCGTTTTCGGTTCATGTCTGCTGGTTCCAATCTAACTGCAGGGGACAGCTTAAACCAGGGAAAAAACAAGTTCAAGGTCACAGTGGTGTTTACAAGTGCCATTCTGTGCCAGCATGGCACGTGCGACAAATGTAGCCCCTCTAACCCCTCTATAGCTCTAGTGTAAGGGCATGACAGATGACCTTCAGTACAGGCAGCAATGGAGGTCACCTGGATTATACAGAGGTCAGCTGTACGCAGCCTGACAGATGATAGTATAGGCCCTTCTACATGAGGGCCATCTGAACAGGAATGGGAATATCATGTGTCACAGTGATACTTGGGTGAACTCCGCCAAGGGCACGGGCACAATGTGACGGTTTGCTAGCAGCTGCTATAGCTCGTATACCAAAATGCAGACCAAGAGGCAAAAACACTCTGGGCATGAATATCATATTTCTTAAATTGCATTGAAAGCTTGTGTATGCTAATAGGCCACGTAGTTATTCTTAATGCGTGATAGACTGACAGAGTCCATTATTATCATTATGTTAAAGGCCCAGCGCTCCTATAAATAGAGCTGAGTACCTGTCCTGACTGCACTCCGACTGCCGCTGGAGGGATTCCGAGATCTGCCCCTTTAAACAGTTTATGACATAAATATGCAATGATAGATTCAAGATTCTTTTGGTTGACTTAACCAGGAATACATCTTATGTGCAGGCACATGACTATAGATATTTTCAGACTCTGGATAAGCTTGGATAATGCATGTCATTTCCTTGGAGAGCACACATAGAGACATATTGAGCTAGTCCCTAACACTAATATAAGAGAAATTCCATCCCATTTAGTTGCTTTTGTGGGCATGAATCATGTGGTATTATAAACTTTTGTTTCACAAGTTACAATGACCTATTAAAACTCCAAAACTACTTAGCTATAAATCATTTGTATCACTCACTTTAACACTAAAAACACCAAGGTTATACCGATAAAAACATATGGGTAGACCAATTTTTCTTTTCCTTTTTGTATACATCTTGGGTGAGTGAGCTATAGACCAGTGCACTTCTATCCGACTGTAGGATATATGTGTATACTAAGTAGTACTCCACCACAGAGCACTTCAGCTCCTTACTGTATGCCAACATCTTCGTGTCCCCATAGAAACACATGCAGTACCACTGCTGGACAGCTTCCCAACTCAGTACCAGATAAACATGTAAGTGTATGAGTGTTCCTACAATGTATCTATACACTTTTGTACACCTCATTTGTTTGAGCTGTTTGTAGTTTGATGTTACATTGCCTTCCAGTGCAAGAACATGCCGGTGTTAGCATTGTAGTACTGTATAGTGCACTGATTGGTGGGAGAGGTCCTCTGAGGAGTAAGGGTGTACATTGGCCCTTAATTTTGGCGACTTTCCGACCTGATGGGGGGGACCCCTCTGCAACCCCCTTCATGCATTGACACCGGAGTTGGAAGTATATTGGTTACCAAGTCTGCCTTCTAATCAGAAGGTTGGGTGTTCAATCCCAGCAGGTCCTAAGAGATTTTCTTTGATAAAAAGAAGTTGTTATTTTTTCCAGAGAAGGGGGGGGGGGAACAATTCATCTTGTCCACATGTATTTTGAATTGTCATATAGGCCTAGACTATAACAGAGGGCTATGATATGTAAGTGCTAACTTAAATGGCATGGGTATAGAATCTATAGTGAAGTCTTTTTTTTCTTAAAATGAGTATTACAGAAAAATGAGCACCGTGACATTTGATTTTTTCCCATTTCCTATATGATTAAGTTTTTAACTAGTATAATCCAAAGTGATTTGCAGATGGCAACAGAACAACATGTTAACTGACCACTAAACAAAAGTTCTCACATAACCATAGCTAAGAGATTGTGTTCATGTGGCTTGACCATAGAATTGAGCACTGTAACATGCCATTTTCTTTACGTTTGTTACTTCCTAATATAATAAACTATTTCTATGTGCAGTTCTTTGCAGATATCAATAGAATATCTAGATCATTTAGCAGGTCGAAATTCCCTTTAAAATGTGTGGTCAACAGGTATAATGCCCTGACACAACTTGGATGCCTCAATCAACTTTCATATAATTGTTTCCTTTTTATGAATTCTCAGGGCCAAGTGATACAACCAAGATTGGTGGAATTTTTTTCCACAAACCTGAAAGATGCATTTTTGTGCAAACTTACAAAATATAAATTTCTAAAATGTGTGTTGATTTGTTATCTCTTAATGCCAGCTGGAGTTCTCTGTGCGCTATTCCCAACAGTAGGGCCTACCGGGAAATATCAATTTTATATAATTTTACGAACCCTCATATAGACTACACCAGTAGCTTAGTACTTAGTGAATGATACACTTTTTTTTATTCACAGACTCCCCTCTGCCACGATGTCAGACTTCAAGATGCCTGGAGAGTACATCTACCAGGGTATGGTGATGAACGCTACTGTTCCGGCCGATGTACTGGACAGGGTACCAGGGTTTGAGTTCCGCCCAGATGACGTCATCATAGACACCTACCCCAAAGCTGGTAGGTACACTTCTAAAAGGTTCTATTAAGCATTATCTTTGGGGGTACCCGTGCCATTGTGCTGTCATACAAAATTCCCATGAGACCTCTAACAGGTCTTCTAAACAGCTAAAAGCTTAAATGTAGCTTACACCACCACGGGGGATGGTGTTAATCTATTATAGCAGGCCTGAAAATCTTATCTCTTTTATAACTATACCTCTTCCAGTGTCTGGTCCTGGCACCACAAAGGGGTGGAGCTTCTCTCACTCGACACTAGCGCCATTTACTGTATGCAACTAATGAAATGAGTGTATAAGATACCAAATCAAAAATGGAAGCGATTGACCATGCCACAGTGACATCACAGCTCTCCGCATAAAATGACATTTCCAAGCAATACTGCATTGATAGAAGTAGGTGGTATAACGGCACAGTGTAGAAGGACATGATATTTTGAAGTTCAAGTCATTCATATTGTAGAGCTACACCACACTTGTGCAGATCTAGGGGCAGTCTGGGCGGAGAGATCAAATCCCTGTTGTGCTCATTGATAAAACTGCCAAAATACAACTAGTCTATAAACGGAGAACTCTTAGCCACTGGTTATCTATCCAGTTATACATTAAGTATAGTTAAAATATACAAGAGTACAAGAGGACGGGAATCAATCTGGGGACCTTAGCATCGAGATGTGCATGCTATTCCGCATCAGCAAGATGATCACTGTACAGCACCATTTTGTCTGGTGCCAGTGCTGTTTCCTCTGCTAATATATAGCAGGCAGGTGATTAGCTGAAGCTGGTTCCTGTCATGTCCGAAATTTGGAGTTTTAGGGGCCATGCTTTCAGTTATATGCCTCTATTGTGGGTCCTCATGCCATCTTTTCAGAGTGGTTAGGACTCTGGCCTTTTACTTCATGGGTCGTGAGTTCAAATCCATGTCAATGCCATTTTGTCTACACACAATTTAGATATATTTTTGGTAGGTCCTTTACACAAGATAAATAGTCATATTTTAAAATGGTTTTGTATTCTTACATCTCTAACTTTTCATTTATGAATACAATTACTATTTTCAACCAAGTAGGAAAAAACATGTAATCTTGGCATGGATTTGAACCTATGACCCCTGCCTTGGTTAGCCAGTGTCCTAACCACTCCCCCAATCTGGACAGCTGACATTAGGGATATTCAACTACCAATGATACAAAAATGTATGACCCCTGAAACTGTCTATTTTGGATGGCCAGGAACCAGCTTCAGCTACAGGTGTCACAAGGGAGAATTACGCTAGTGTGGAATAGAACCATGGGCAGGTGGATGCCTGCTAAATTACCAGGTGATGTTTAGGGAAATTTAAATAGATATTGGCCAGAGAATATACCAAATATTCAGAAAGAGGAACATCTTTTTCCCCCCTGGATTATAATTGTATATCATGCATGTGTCAACAGAATTACATGTTGTATTTTCACATGTATAAGGGTTGTATGCATCCTTACTAATGGAGTATAGTCTAGAGCGGGAGAATTTGGTGAAGCCGCCATAAAGATCTTTAATTGATAATACTGTGGGGGGTCATTAGGAGGATGGACATCTCTTAGGGGGGAGCAACCCTAAATATCCTGAGGTTGGGTTTATCACTTCCAGGGTTGTCTGTCCATTATAAATGACCTCTGTAAACCTGTGGTCTCTGTGAGTGTTATTGTCAGCACATGGTGAGTTCCTCCTTAAATGACACTTTGAATGAGTTGTTTAAATGGTGTGACTTGATGGTATCTGATGTTAATGAGATAACACTTATAATTGAGGATTATGACCTCCCAGAAGGAAGTCTCGCTAAAATCTCCAGTCACCATACATAGCCTACTATCAGGTTTGGTCCACGGCTATGATACCAAGTCGGAGCATTTTGTTGTAAACACAGCAAGTTAGGGCACACACCGCCTCTACATATAACGTGGCTGGATACCGCGACGCCCTGCACCCCCCCCCACACACACACACACGGTTGGAAAGTCGCCAAAATTAAAGGCCCCAGGTCCCTTTTTTAGACCCTTTATGCTATACTCAAACTTTTCTAAAAGTCGGCAGGTCGCTTATATTATTGTACAAGGTCGCCAGGTCGCCTGGAAAACAGCCCAGGTCGCCAGGTTGCTTTTGACCCATCTAGAGCCACCAAGCTGTGACAGCAAAGTCTATGCATTTAAAGAAACCACTCTAACACGCCTAACATCCTAATCCCCCCCCCCTCCCATACCCTGGATGAGCCCGCACCAAGCTGTGAGAAATGTTCAGTTGCGGCCTACTCCCATTGGCTCTCACGGTAGAAGGGAGAGGAGTAGGGAAGGGGGGGGGGGGGGGGGGGGGGGTGTACCTGGGCACATATCTCGGGCAGACATACAAGTTTAACTTCATATTTCTCCTAAATGCAACACAGCGGCAACTTGGTACATCCACAGGACTTTGGAATGGATACCTATCTGTTAGATTATACCATTAGTTTATGTCACTAATTTGTTAGAAAGATCACAAATTAGTTATAATTTAGGTAACAAATACAATAGCTCATGCATCTCCTTATAACACTACGCTGCACCAACCTGTCTGTGAGTGTATGGTAAATCATAATACGGTGCAGTGTCCCGCACCAACAAGGGAATCCTGGTTAGCTGTCACCTGACTATTGTGTTAGGACTATGAGGAATATACACAAATAAAACATAATTTTCACAAAACTAATAATAATGTAGGCATAATATATATGAGATGTTTATAAATATTGAAAATTGAAAGAAGGGATTCAACCTCTCCTAGATGTACAAAATAATCTAAGGTGTCTACTTTCCTTTTATTCCAGGCACAACATGGCTCCAGCAGATGGTTTGGCTCATTATGAATGACGTTGACATTGAAACCTCAAGAAGTATCCCAATCCTGAAGCGCTCCTCTTTTCTTGAGATTCACTTTGGGGATGGTGCTGCGATTGACATCATACCTGATATGAAGTCTCCCCGACTGATCAAGTCTCATCTGTCTTACAACTTCTTCAAGAAAGCCCTCGACCAAACAGATGTGGGCCTTAAGGTAGTCATAGGGATGAGGAATCTGAAGGATACTCTAGTCTCCTACTACCATTTCTACAGAATGAATGACACCCTTGGAAACTTCAAAGGCAGTTTTGATGAATTCTTCAGTCTTTTCAAAGAGAAAAGGCTCTTCTTTGGGGATTACTTCGACCATCTCCTCAGCTGGTGGCAGGAGAGAGACAACCCCAACTTGTATTTTGTGAAGTACGAAGACATGAAGGAAGACCCTCGTAGTGAAATCACCAAGATTGCAACATTTCTGGGCAAGGAGCTAAGCGACCAAGAGCTTGATCTGATCATAGGGGAGTCGTCATTCAAGGCAATGCAGGACAACCCTATGACCAACATGGTCTTTCTCCCCTTCATTAACCAAAGTATTTCTAAGTTCATTCGCAAGGGGCAGGTTGGTGACTGGCAGAATTACTTCAGTGAGGAGCAGGCCCAGTATGTTGACTCCCTCTGTGAGGAGAAACTGGCACCACATGGACTGATGTTCAAGTGCAAATAGAATACTGATACGCATCACAAGTATGAGCTGAACGGATGTAATGGACCTCATCCAAAGTCCCAGGATTACCATCAAAGAGATAATGATACACAAAACATTAGCATGACAGGTTAACCCTTTTATTCTGCCTTCTTCTTATGTACATGGTGGGAGTATCAACTATGGATGAATGGACATAGGCAGCACAGACACTCGAAATTGACTTTACATTATTTCACTTGTACTCAGCTCTAGATTAAAGTTTCTATCAAGAGTCATTTGGTAATATCCGATTAAGCAAATAACAATGAGTTCCAAGTGCCATTAGGCAAGGTATCAATTATGGCAATTATAACCAAACAGTATACACAGTATATTAATAAAAGCTTGTTTGATAAAAGTGTTCCCATAGTTCGCTCATAATCATCGACAATTCAATAGCTTCTTGTTTGAAGTCCTGTCACAAAAATCTGATAAAAAAAGATTAGGGAGAGTGAAATATAATCCTCATACTATTTTTCCAAGATTTACTATTTTTCATATCATTAGGACCTACTCAGTATACACTCTGTTACCAAAGTTTGATAATTGACCACAGGGTGTCTTTACAAGAAGTACTATATGCTTCAATTCTGGAATGGAGATATGTCGTTTTGCATCAACATTCTTCATATATAGTATGATGTTTAATATTCTGAAGTAAAGTGTATCCAAGGTATCTAGGCTGATGAGTACTGTATAAAAGGAGAAAATCTTCAAGATCCTACAATGGGATTGCATCAAAGGTTTCTACAAATCTTTCACAAAGCCTCTATGTGGTTGCTCTCTAGTCACTATATAAAAGTTAGATATCTAGATACCTTTTTGAAGATAAGGAAATGGGGAGTTCAAATAAACATATATTTTGTTTTTTGTAATTTGAAATTACGTTTACCATGGAAACAGTAAACACATATTCCTGAATTGCTTTACTTGCATATCTCTACCTTTCAAGAATCAAACAGTTATAACAGGCACAATCCTTTTACTTGATTATGACTTTTGCAGATATTGCAAAATTACTATATCAGCCTTGTTCAAAACCCTGTAAATGTTTGTAAATTCGACCCTTATGCCTTGTAAAAAGCCCTGCACCAGCCCCTCTAAAACATGCATTGGGTTCATCAATTTTAGGGGATGGACAATATATTCATTAATGGAACACATCATTTTATTCATTTCATTCATTCGAGGAAGATAGGAAGAAATGGCATCCATGGACCTCGGTCAGCCCTCAGGGTCAAGGGTCTGCCAACAGAGCATTGGGTCCATCTTCAGGGCTATGGTCCACCTCCGCAGGATTTGTTTCACGTCCAGTGTTCCAATATCCTATAATAGATCAAAAATAAAGGGTAGTAAATTATGACAGACACATTTATTATTTATGTAATTTTCCCCGAACGTTTTATTCCAAGGTAATTGATTACATAATAATATTGCTATAGGTAGAAAATAAGGACATGTGTGAAGAGGAAGGGACGTGTGTGAGGGGGAGTGACATGTGTGAGGGGGGCATGTTCAAAGAGGGAGGGAAGTGTGTGAGCAGGGCGTGAGGTGCATGAGGAGGGAGTGAGGTGTGAGGTTGGAGTGAGGTGGGTTAGGAGGGAGTGGTGTGTGAGGAGGGAGTGAGTTGGGTTAGGAGGGAGTGGTGTGTAAGGAGGGAGTGACGTGTGAGCTGGGAGTGATGTGTGTAAGGAGGGAGTGGTGTGGCAGGATAGAGTGAGATGGGTGAGGAGGGAGTGAGGTGCGTGTGAAGGGCATGTGGAGTGGGTGAAAGGCATGAGGAGGGACTGGGGGCGTGGTTAGGGAGTGGGTGGCATGAGGGAGTGAAGGGCGTGAGGAGGGAGTGATGGTCATGAGCACGCGCACCAACTGACCTTTGTCTCCAAGCAGAGTCCTAGTCCTACTGTCAGGTAAGACAGTGTGGGCCACTCTGACTGCTACACTTGGCTACCTGTGCTGCCTGTGTACAGACCCCTGTCCCTTCCTTGCTCCCCACAGTGTTGTAGGTATGCAGGCCATGTGCTTTGGGGACCGCAGCAATGTTGACACAAAGGGGCTGTCCATAAATGACGTCATGCTGGAGGGGGGGAGGGGGGGTACCATGTACCATGACCAAACATGACAAGGGGGGAGGGGGGGTCATGTGGTGCATGACGTCATGTTTGAGAAAAAAAGTGATTGGAAAGGAAAGGACAGAAAGCAAGGAAAAGAAAGTCAGGAAAAACAGGAAATATCAGAATTTGGCATTATATTTTTTCAAAATTGTCTGCAGCAGGGGGGTGGTGGGCACCATTTACGGTTACTTCTTGAATTTATGAAGTTTGAATAATACAATTAGCCTAAAACTGTGGCTAAAACTGTAGATTCATATTCTAAAGATCCCCCTATACTTTGCCTTCCATTTGCTGCCACCAGTAAGGGGTCCACCCCTGCTCCCGTTCCCCCTTCCCAATAATTCCCCATCTCCCTCATTTCATTCCCCCATCCTCTCAGGGGCAGTAGATTTGACTGGGGGGGGGGGGGATTCTGTAGCATATGAAGATTGTATGAAGGGGGAGGAAGATCTCACCAAAGATTGGGAAAACTAAGACAGTCCATTTTTCATGAAAAAATTGACAAAAACTACCTTTAAATGACTGAAAAACTTTCCTGGGGTCACATGGCCCTCAGAGAGTGCTATACTACCACGGCGTGCAATACAGCCTAGGGTTATTGCACGCTTCCGAGGGGAACGGCCCTCCCATTGCTTTAGCATTGATATACCGTATTCACCATGAAATAAGGCGTTTTTTCATTAAACGGGGATGCCGTATTCACCATGAAATAAGTCAAGGTTCCAATGATGTGGTAAGATAATGATGGCTAAAGAACAGAAATCAAAATTCCTTGGGATGTCCCCAAATGACCACCCCCAGGGCAATAAATCAACTCAAGTCTGTTCCCCTCAACATTGACTGGAGTAAAAATGTTAGGGCCAAGTCATTTATTGTCAGTTGGGGTAGGGGGGCTTGGTGGATAGGGGGGTGGAGGGCATGATGGGGGGGAACTTAAAGCCTCCATGCTGGGCAGGGGTGTCAAAATTAAACGTGATCCATCTGATTACTCACGGGCCATTTTTGAAAGGCAGTTGGGGGGGGAGGGTGAGACAAACTCACTGACTCCATTACGGGTGCACCATATTAGCACATTATCTTATTCTTCAAGCATAAGATGTTTGGCCACATCTTATGCTTCAACCACAGATCCGCAGGGGATGCTTTGTAAGAAACCATCAACCATCATGCTTGATCATCCCCCAGTCCCCCAGGGGATGCTTCATAAGAAACCAACTACACTGGATACCTGCCCAATGGTTAGGGTAGGGGTTTGGGTTAGCTTAGTTCTCTCTGATAGGGACTCCAGAAAAAATTGAGAATTATTAAAAAGTCAATTTCTTTTCTTCTATGATGTAGAACATAAGAAATATAATGCAAATCCTTTGGAGTTTTCTTACTATCCATCATAGAACCCAGGCAATCATCAGATATGTGTCAACAAGTTCCCCCAGTATATCTTCTATATAATTGCTACCTAGATTTGGAGTCAATCTGAAAGGTGGTGGTGCCTATTTGTGTCAGGGTGGTGGGTGGGAAGTAGTTATGTAAGGGTTCTGGAGGGCATCTGGAGTACTGGCCAGGCTGGGCCATGATTGACAGACCCTCTTAACATGATCACCCAATACACTGCAAGTCACCTCAGTGGGTGTAAGTATAGAGTAAACAAATTGTCTTAATGACCCAATCATAATCATTTTAATGTTTTGGCCAAGGAACAGGTGAGAGCTTCCTCTATTTGCTTCCATTCTTTAACACCATATAACAACATATTGGACAATATCACACACCGAGTAGCAACTGGTAGCATTCACAACTTCATAGGGTCTCACCTATTTCTTATATAGATAGCTGCACCAAAATACCAGCCTGCTGTGTGCACTGTGCACAGGGGCACACCTAGCGGATTCCTGGGTCCCTATCTCTGATTACAGTTGGGGTTAGGTATAGGGTTAGCTATCCATCTGGGGGACCAGGGGAGTCCCTGTCTTTGCATGAAGAAGAAGATATCCCCTGAAATCTTCTTCTTCAAGCATAAGATATTGTGCTAATGGGGTGCACTGTGTGGGAAAATCCACCTAGCCTGCAGCCCCCCCCCCCCCCAGCTAGTAATAAAGGACTTATATCTTTAAATGTATATATATAAATTTATACACCTACAAGGGAGCAGTAACACTTTCGTGGGGGGGGGGTACTCTCTGCATGACGTCATATTTTTAGGGGGGTCAAGGATTGTATGACGAAACATGACAAGGGGGGGAGGGGGGGTCAAAAATGGTCCAAAAAAGCATGACGTCATTTATGGACGTCCCCAAAGCAGAGGGCGGACTTTGCTAAATGTGGGTATATCTCCAGTTTAATGCAAAATTGTGTGTTCTGCATCCCAGTAATATTATTTACTATGCAAATCCATTAGATTATGGCCTTTTAATGCATCCAAATGCATGCATTTTCACCAGAATGCTATGCTCAAAGCAGAGGGGGAACATAGAGTTGACTACCCTGTTTCTGTGAACTGAAACACCTGACGTCCCCCCCCCCCCCCGAGGTTATCTCAGTGGTGGCCCGTGGTCATGAGGGAGTGAAGGCGTGAGGATGGAGGGGGGCATGGAGAGGGAGAGAAGGCGTGAGGAGGGAGTGGGGAGTGGGGGTGTGGGGAGGGAGTGAAGGGTGTGAGGAGGGAGTGAAGGTCCTCGTAGTAAAATCACCAAGAGTGCAACATTTCTGGGCAAGGAGCTAACTGACCAAGAGCTTGATCTGATCATAGGGGGAGTCCTCAACCGAGGCAATCTATCAAGAGCTATTTAATGATATCTTACTTAACCAATAATGATGAGTTCCAAGTGCCATCGGGCAAGGAATCAAGCATGCCATTTATAGTCAAACATTCAGAATAGGTCCTTGTTTGAAGTCATGTCACTGATACCAGTAGATTGTCAGTAGCATCCCATTTACCGGCACTAATCTCTGACAAATCTAAATGTGTCAATACATTAATTAACCAATCAATAAGAAACACACTAATTATTCGGAAATGGCCAGATTTTGAGCCAAAGATGCAGCATGAATATCTTTTGATGCCAAATATTCTGATAATTGGTTAAATATCCCACTAATAGAGACCAATAGAGAAAATGAAGTTCATGCATTTTCAAATGTCATCAAAAGAGAATTGGGCTCTCAATCTGTTAAGTTAAGGTGACCGGCAGGGATTTTAGTGCTGGATCAGCACACTAAGGGGTGATTTCGTCATATTGGCACATGATGTAAAGGAATTGATAAAAATTCTAGCAAGTTTGGCATGGCTGAGACTAGAACCCCGGGTCTTTGGATCAGAAAGCAAATACCATTTACCATTATTCTATGGAATCCGTTGTAGGTGGATGGGTAGGAAGATATATTTATCCTACCTGGCATTGTTCTTACCATATTGGGACTATAACGTTCAAAGCACATTTTCTGAACAGAAAATCGATTACAGGATACTCAAACTTTGTGGTTGAACATCCCAGAAACAAGCTTGGGACCCCCTCCCCCCCCCTATATTTTTCTTATTTTCTGAGAGTATAGACCTTTTGGAACATTTTGGTGTGGCCGTGACTATTGACAGTTCGAACTGTCAATACCAGGATACAATTCCCTTATTGACAGTTCAAACTGTCAATACCAGGATACAATTCCCTTATTGACAGTTCAAACTGTCAATAAGGGAAATAAGATTCTCCTATTGACAGTTCCAAAAAGGAACTGTCAATAAGAGAAAATAAATCTCTTATTGCCAGTGTGAACTGTCAATAAGGGAATTATATCCTGGTATTGACAGTTTTAACTGTCAATAAGGAAATTTTATTCTGTTACTGACAGTTTGAACTGTCAATAAGGAGATTGAGTTCTACTATTGACAGTTTGCATTGTCAATAGCTTGGCCCCTTATTTGGAGGCAAAAAGAGTTTATTTTCTTGGCAAAAGAGTTTTTTTTCTTGGCAAAAGTGTTTTTTTCACCA
Organism: Harmothoe impar; assembly: GCA_947462335.1. Classification (NCBI taxonomy): domain Eukaryota; kingdom Metazoa; phylum Annelida; class Polychaeta; order Phyllodocida; family Polynoidae; genus Harmothoe; species Harmothoe impar. Next base: position 40,954,081 of record OX381714.1, read on the forward strand.
AAATCGGTTTTAGGCCCAAAATCAGTTTGGTAGCCAAAATCGGTTTTGTCTCAAAAATCGGTTTTGCCCCCAAAATTGGTCAAAATCGGTTTTGTAGCCAAAAACGGGTTTTGTAGCCATAAAGAGGTTTTGCAGCCAAAGATCGGTTTTGTCCCAAACATCTTTTCCACCAAAATCGACTTTTCCAACAAAATTGACTTTTCCACCAAAGTCGACTTTTCCACCAAAATCGACTTATCCACCAAAATCGACTTCTCCACCAAGATCGACTTTTCCACCAAATTTACTTTTCCACCAAAATCGATGTTTCCACCAAAATCACTCTGAGGGTTATAACAGTAATGATAAGGAACTGTCAATAAGAGAGGAAATTCCCACTATTGACAGTTTGGTGAAGAACTGTTAATAACACTATAGTTTACCACTATTGACAGTTTGAACTGTCAATAAGAGAAAAATATCCCACTATTGACAGTCTGATCTGTGAATAAGCGAAAAGTTTTCCACTATTGACAGTTTGAACTGTCAATAGTTAAATCACCAAAGAAGACAGAAATATTCCACTATTGACAGTTCACATGAGGAACTGTCAATAACAGAAATAATTTCCACAGTTGACAGTGTGAACTGTCAATAACAGAAATATTTTCCACTATTGACAGTTCGAACTGTCAATAGCGTTTTTGCTTTGGGCCGAGTATGGTGAAATACTGTTTTAAAACACGCTGAATATTAAAGGTCTGCATAAATGGGTGATATAATACGACCCTATTATGATTATCATAGATATGACTGATATATCTGAACCATTCTGAATTTGGCCAACTTAGTGAGAATATGCGGGGCCATTGAATGTTGTACATAGTTCAGGCAGTTACCACTAGATGTAGCGTGGCTGCAAGGTCTCCCTGCTTAGCCTGTCCGTATCTGATCCTATGTTAAACAACACATCTATAAACAATTACATTCTTAAATATGAGGAACCACATAGAGCCTTCTAGTTAACTGAAATATGGAGATATGTGATAAGTGCATCATATGTGGACAGTCGAGGGAAAAGGGTCCTCCAAGGTAAAAACCCAATAATAAAATTGATGTCATTAGCTTTCCAGTGATATCTTTTATAAGCAGGTACCACTTCTAGTTTTTGAGTACTGGTTCTCTGAATATGAGTGGTCACTGTCCAATCTTAAATGCCAATAAGCTCTATCTTCCTTTGTTTTAGAGATATTCCTATCTAATTAGCATAATTATGCTAATTACCAAATATCCAAACTTTTTCAAACAATTGGTCACAGCTTTTGATCTAAAAATGGTATTTACATTCTGTTTTCAGCATAGAAATTGTTTTGGGGCCTTCTTTCATTCAATTTTTTAAAATTTTCGATTTAGAATGAAAATCATGTTTCCGTGGCAATCTTCTAACGTGGTCTATCATATTCTACATAAAAAAGTAGTATAGACAGGTTTTTGCTATATCTTGGTCCTTTTTGGCTATATGGAGCCCCCTGGTGGCCAAAGTTGGTACTAAAAATCCCCCGCGGAGGTCCCTTTTTCCTTGTTGATCCACATATAGTTGCTGGATTAGGCATAATAAAATATATTACATAACCGGTAATGTAATTTGAGGGTAAAGTATACATACAGACATTTTGAGCCTTGAGGGTAAAGTATACATACAGACATTTTGAGCCTGTTTTGAACTCTATAACTCGGTGAACCCTCAAAACTACGTGCCATGAAATGACCTGTGGTGGTTTCATGGGTATAAGCTTTGTACTACAGTGGCCCAGGAGGGGTATAAAAAAGTGATTTTGAAAAAAATAGTGATTTAGTGAAAAGACGTTTTTATGATAAAAGATGTTTTTTCAAATCACTTTTTTTCTGGAAAAGTTGCTGTCAACTGTCAAGTTGAAACTTGACACCATGTTTTTGAAAAAAAGGTTTTTTTAATCACTTTTTCTCAAGAAAACATGCTGTCAACTGTCAAGTTGACAGTTGACACCAAGTTTGAAAAAACATCTTTTTTATAAAACTTGGTGTCAACTGTAAAGTTGACAGTTGACAGCAACTTTCCTAGAAAAAAAAGTGATTTGAAAAAGATTTTTTAAAATTATTATAATATTATAATAGACACAACTAGAACGACAGAACATTTGTTTTAAATTGGCTTTTATTTTACCATGTTAAATCATATTGATCACAACGTTTCGGCGTAAATGTGCCTTCATCAGGTGATGAAAAAACTGTTTTTTTCAAAATCACTTTTCTTTTCAAAATCACTTTTTTTTTGCCCTCCTGGGCCACTGTATTACACAATGTTGGCGGGAACCTACCGGTTAACATTAGGTTTGCGCATGCGCAAAATATCTACTTCCGCCTTGTTCGGTCGTGTTGCAATTGGTCATTTGTAGAAGAGGCACAGAGTAAGACAGTCGCCAGCATTTACATGGGTTCATGGAATTTCTTTTTTTTATTGTAATTGTTATGAATAAATAGGCAGGTCATGTTGGCCTCGCTAAGCCCAAAATGTCGTTCATTATCTATGCATTTATTATATTTCATATCAATGGCTCGTATCACAGTCAATCATGGACAGAACTTAGTAGAGTTAGATTATTAGTTGCGGGAAATGGCTTGTCCTCTTATGGGATATCTATCTATCAATGCATTTCTTTTTTTGCTGCAATTGCATTGAATACAAGTATGCAGTAGTCTGCTTCAAACTATTATTTCTATTTTAGATAGAGCACTTTAAAAAAGAATTTAACTTAGATTTTAATGGAAACCATGAATTGGCAATTTATGGCCAGCTAATACGGACTAGCGCCAGATAGTGTTATAGTTTGTCTTCTGATACAATAGAAGGGCTTTCAGCATCATTTAAACCATAAATCAGAAGAAGCACTTACTGACCATTTTCAAATGCTTATGACTTACAGACTTTGAGTTTTTGAGTTTAATTATTTGATTTTGGCAAATACATCTCGATACTAAGAGAGTTCTCCCCGTATCGCCAAATTACATCAAGGGACATGAGACATGGCCATTCAGTTCATAGGTCTAGCAGTAGATGTGCCCATTGCACCATTAATGAGGCATATTTGAATCATACAGGCCCCTATAAGGATATCAGAACCTGTCAGAAGGGTTGACCTGGTATGGTATTTGCAAGCAGTTGTAGTTATTGTCATTATTAGTATATGGCAGGTAGTCACGCATATCTTATGTGACTTACAGTTACACTCACAGTAGGAGAGTGTGCTCAATGGACCGGCATCCATTTACAGCCATGTATGTAAAATGCAGTAAAAGGGATGACATTCTCTTTGAGCTTCAGTTTGACTTAAATGATCTAATCAAGCCAGTGTCTGCCAGGGATAGTGATGTAATAGTCAATGGTCCACTATTGTTTAATTTGGAGGATAAGGAATATTCATTGAGGTCAGTGGTAAAATATTTTCTTTTTCAGTTACGGGCCTTCCTCTGCCAATATGTCCGACTTCAAGATGCCTGGCGAGCACATTTACCAGGGCATGGTTATGAATGATACTATGCCCTCGAATATACTAGACAGGGTACCAGATTTTGAGTTCCGCCCTGAAGACATCATGATAGACACCTATCCTAAAGCTGGTAGGTACACTATTATAACAGCTCCTATTTGGGAGTACATCCCTTAGCCCAGACATCTCGTGCAATACTACATGTCATATTCTGCTGTTCTGTATTGAAATCCCATGAGACTTCTTGTAGATAGCCTATACCTAGAAGAATATTCAATCCAGCCATATAATCATCTCACATTAGTGGGCCGAAATTTAAGGTTTTATTAACGTAGATATTTTTGGGGATTTTTAAGCTTTTCAAAACCCTGTATCTGCTCCTGCAAATAGAATTAGACCCAGCATCCCCTAAATCGTATACTATTGCCCCCCTGCATATGGCCCCAGTTGATGCTCAACTGACACATGTTTATTAGACTAAATCAACAAAATTATATCAGTCCTGTCGCAATCACTAAATTCTTTACTATACATGTATAAATATTGAATTATAAGAAAAGGCTGAAAAACTGAGAGCTGGGTTAAGTCATATATTGTCATATATTCCATTTACTGGTCTACATGTAAGATCCGAGACCCATTCTATAAGTGGATGAATCCATATGTAATTTTGTCAGAATTATCAGTATTAATAAAGGAATTTATAATACAATACCCAAAATTGAAGTGATTGGCCAAGGGAGTGGTCATTATTTAGCAATGGACTGGGGTTGGCGGATTTGGAGGGGGCCTCAAAATGTTGGGAAAGGTTACCCCTTTTCCTGCAAAAGCCCCCGCACTATTATAGTTCATTTATTAACGGCCATCCCCGACAACTACAGTTTTCCATATAATATACCATTTTCAAATAATTCTGGAGGGCTCATACAGTTTTTTAAATAGGTTTATTGACACATCTCATGTAATATACACGCTCCTCCGATGATGTCATGTGATGAAAAAATTAAATACAATTTACTACAGATTATATCCTTTTCGATACTGATTAATATTTATGTATTACTTTGCAACACAATTGTCATTGGGCCCTGGAGAGGGTCATCTCTTTGTTGTGGTCACCTATTCGTTAGGGGTCCTCGTCTTGGGTGACAACAGTTCTTTTGTCTATACTGACATCTCTTTTACATTGAAATAGTACAAAAATGATACAGTGGTATGAAATTTGGACGGAAAGTTCCATTAACTAGTTGAACATTAACTAGGGCAGTTCACTTCATGAGGTAGTAAGGGTTACACCGAATACACCTCTATCTAATGAGTCATAACTTGGGAGCATTATATATTTCCTCAAATATATATATGGTCAATTCCCACGAAAATGGATCACAGTGCCTGAAGGGGGTGAAAATCTAGCCTTGCATATATCGCTTATATCTTCAATCAGTCAATGTCTATTATATCAGAGAGTATTCTGACAAAATTGGGAACATTAATTCCTTAAATTGAATCATTTATGTATATTCAAAGTTGGACCTACGCACGGTGATGGTACCTACACATGGTGATTAGAGTATCATGCTATATTAAATCCTATTAAAGCCTACATAATGCCTGTTTCCTATCGTTCCAGAATGAATTATGCCTAAATAGTACACACACATAAGTTTAAAATGCATAACTAATACTCTCCACATTGATAAACCTTTTTCTGACGGACCTATGCATGGTGACGGACCTACGCACGGTGACGGACCTACGCACGGTGATGTGTTGTGTTATAATGTTCATGCTCAATATTTATTGAGTTCATAATAGTCATATGTATTCTTAAATAATCATTACAAGTCTGTTGAGGTATATGTCAAAAGATATTGGTGGTATTAGTATTTTTTCTGTATTTTCCTAGCAAGCTTAGATGGTGTACCTACGCACGGTGATGTACCTATGCACGGTCACTATTTGAACCTAATGGCTCACAGATTTATAAGTATTAGAACAACCTTTTATATTTTTTGTATACAGCATTGTTAAAGTATAAGTAATCTGACATACAAATATTTTCCACTAATTTCCATGGAATTCTCTTTAATTGAATAAATTGTGGACCTACGCACGGTGATGCCCAGACCTACCCCACTATGGTTATGGTGTCATAAAACAATAGCATATACCTGTATAAATTTTCTGTTACTTTTATCAGAAACCTCCTATTGAATCCTATCTATTGGGGGTATTAGCTGTGAAAGTATGAGATATTTCCTTGGATTTAACCCCCTTAGCATGTACCTACGCACGGTGATGCATAAACCTACACCACATTATTCATTCTGTATATGTGATAAATTTCTTAGAAGGAAATAATATAGCCCACGACAATTATCATGAGTTATCGTCTATAGTCCACTGGTCATGCACATTTACTAATTTCAACATTTAAAGACATATTTCTTACATATGTTATATTTTAATGTTGATATTTCAATTTTTCCTAACTCAATTGTGGATAAAAATGTATAAAAAACACACATTTTCACACGTAGACAGTCTAATAATGTAATGAGCTAGGTAAAAGTAGGTACCCATGGGTTTGTATTATCAATATCTATGCGAATATAGCAAAAACAACTATCTTTAAAGGCTCATTAAGAATATATTGGATTCCGAGCTGTTCCAGCCTTGTGATCCATTTTGGTGGGAATTGACCATATATATATATATATATATATATATATATATATATATAGGCTACATATATAGGCTACATATATATATTTGTGTATATATATATATATATATATATATATATATATATATATATATATATATATATATGTGTGTGTATATATATATATATATATATATATATATATATATATATATATATATATATATATATATATTATATATAATCTTTTTTTTTTTGAGATAATAGTGTATTTTTGATTTTGACAAATTGGTGAATAGAAAGCATTTTTCTTTAATAACTAATGATTAATGTGCCATAAATAAAATACCTAGAAATGGATTTCTGAAATCCTTAAATTCTATTCAAGGAGCAGAGGGGTGATTTAATTTCAATTTTCAGGGTTTTTTGGCAAAACGTAATAAATCCAAAATCTGTTTTTCTGCATGTATCCATGAAATCAGTAATAGCCATTCTTATTTCTATATTTCATTTTCTTGGTATAGTGGGACATACATGAAACGACAACAAGTAGCTTTTAAAAATCCTTGCATCATTTTTCTTTGATTTAGAAAGAGGATTTAGTTTGCTCAATTTAGTTTTTTTGCAAAGCGCTATATTAAAATCCAAAAGCAGTTTTTTTTTGCAAAACGCAATGAATCCACAAAAATCATGACATGGTTTTTGTGTCCATATTTCAAATCCCTTCTAAATAAAAAAAAATAATTTTATTTTCAAATGGTGCTATTAACAATATAGACCAAGATTGTATTTACACCATACACATAAAAGAATAAACAGTCATACCTACAAAAACAATCTTTTGTAAGGTGGATTTATTGCGTTTTGCAAAAAAAACTGCTTTTACATTTATTGTGTTTTGCTAACAAAAACTGAATGTTCGACAGGCCCTATCTACTAAATGAAAAAACTTTCTCACTTTTTTCTCCACAATTCTTTTCATTTTACCCTACCCAATACCCCTGACCTGTTTTCTCCCGATATTATATTTTGGCGCTTATTGCGTTTTGGAACCAAACTCTTCAAAACCAAAATATAGTACAAACTTATCTATAATACTTTTTTATGTAGAATATGATAGGCCACATTAGAAGATTCCATCTTTGGTAAAAACATTCCATATTTGGAATGGAAAAGAACGTTTTTGGGCCTAAATTAGTGTTTTTGCACATGTTGGTTGCCATGGAAACATGATTTTCATTCTAGATTGAAATTTTTTTTAATTGATTGAGAGTAGGCCCCACAACGATTTCTATGCTGAAAACAAAATGTAAATACCATTTTGAGATCAAAAGCTGTGACCAAGTAGTTATTCAATGAATTGGAAAATGAATGTTTGAGTAAATAGTCGTGGGTGCAGGATTTTTAAAAGGGGGATGCGCACTATTGGAAAAGATTCTCCTGAGCCACATTTGGGCAAAGTAGTACATTAAAATGAACATTTCCCAGAGAACAGGCGGAGCACATCCCGGGGACAAGATGAGATCCATGAAACAATCAGGACTGGGTATGTAATCACATGTCTGTTGATTATGGGTGTCTACCTTCCTTTTATTCCAGGCACAACATGGCTTCAGCAAATAGTTTGGCTCATTTTGAATGACATTGACATTGAAACCTCAAGGAGTATCCCACTCCTGAAGCGCTCCCTTTTTCTTGAGCTTCACTTTCGGGACAGTGCTGAGATTGACATCATACCAGATATGAAGTCTCCCCGACTAATCAAATCCCATCTGCCTTACAACTTCTTCAAGAAAGCCCTCGACAAAACTTATGTGGGTCTTAAGGTAGTCATAGGGATGAGGAATCTGAAGGATCTTCTAGTCTCCTTCTATTATTTTTACAAAATGAATGATACCATTGGAAACTTCAAAGGCAGTTTTGATGAATTCTTCAGTCTTTTTAAAGAGAAAAAACTCTTCTTTGGGGATTACTTTGACCATGTCCTCAGCTGGTGGCAGGAGAGAGACAACCCCAACTTGTACTTTGTGAAGTATGAAGACATGAAGGAAGACCCTGGTAATGAAATCACCAAGATTGCAACATTTCTGGGCAAGGAGCTAAGCGACCAAGAGCTTGATCTGATCATAGGGGAGTCGTCATTCAAGGCAATGCAGGACAACCCTATGGCCAACATGGTATTTCGCCCCTTCCTGAACCAAAGCATTTCTAAGTTCATTCGCAAGGGGCAGGTTGGTGACTGGCAGAATTACTTCAGTGAGGAGCAGGCCCAGTATGTTGACTCCCTTTGTGAGGAGAAACTGGCACCACATGGACTGGTGTTCAAGTACAAATAGATCCTTTATACTCATCACAAGTATATATGAGCTGAACAGATCATAATATATACTCATCACAAGTATGAGCTCAACAATATGATGGACCTCATTTTGTAAATCCTAGGAATCCTATCAGAGAACTAATAGCACATACAACATTAGCATGATGGTTAAAAACATTTTCATTCTGCCTTGTTCTTATGTGTGACCAGGCAAGGTAAAAGACCCCTTCAGGGGGGAAAATAGTAATTAAAATTGGTGTCATAATCTTTAAAATGAGATATCATGAGTTTAAAAAGTCCTGGTAGTTTGGTGGAAATTGCTTTTCAAACATTAGTACATATCACTAGTTGAAAATGGCAAATAAGCTCTAATTGCATTGTATCCCGTAGTAAATGATGATAATTATGAAAAATCGGTTTTTATTTAAAGATAACCAAATGAAATTGGATTTATTAGTGTGTATTTGGTTCTAGAAGGAATTTTTACGTTCTGTTTTCAGTTTTGGGTAACTGATGGGATTTTTCAAGAAATCCTGATTATTACCTCCAATTTAGGCTTTTGGGATGGTTTCCATGGCAAGCAGAAAGTATGATATGTGCTAATTCTTCACAAAAACGTTCTTTTTGCATTCCAAATATAGAATGTTTTCATCAAAGATGGAATTATTTCATCAATACCATTGCATCTACATAAAAAATGGTTTTAGAACTTTTTTCATGTATTTAACACTCTTTTGCATCTATGGTGCCTCTTGTTGGCAAAAACCAGAGCTAAAAATCCCGCCTGAAGGGGTCTTTTCCCTTCGCATGAAGGAGTCGCATGTACATAGTTGGAGTATTAGCCATAGATAAATGGACATAGATAGCGCAGACACTGCACATTGACACAAAGATTTAATTACTTAAAATGGTGTTCTTTTTGGCGCAAGGTTATATCAGCCCTAGGATGAGTTGGAAAACTTAATCTGATGATGTACAATTTGTTGTATTAGGGATACTCAAACTATCTTATTCTTTGAAGAAATATGAGCTATCCTGAGCTTAGTCAAATTGGCGAAAATATATAATAGAGTTGACTAAAAGGTTCTGCTGGGATCTGAGTTTCAGACAGCGGGAGGGTAGTGGGAGCGCAGCGAACTTCATAAAGTTTGCGGTTGGTAGGTGAATACTGAATGGTCAATAATAACATTGAAAATACTGCTGAATGTTTGCCAAGTTTAATCAAATGATAGTAAAGGGATTCTTAGTGAGTTTACTTTCTTCAAATGCTAGATTGGAATCAGTGAAAATGTAAGTCATTAAGGGCCGATTTTAAGTGAATTTAAGGTGGTTTTACGCTACAGACCCGTGATCAATATTTTTCTTAAATATGTTAACTTATTATTATTGACTAAAAACCCACGTAGAAAAAACACGTTCTACTGAATTAGTCAGAGAAGTATAGACAACACATGTACAGTGCTCTATATTTTTATTTCCGTTTAGGTTTGGCTTGTACAACATAGTTATATAGATATCACTCAGTAGTAACTGTGTTTTTCCCCTACTAGCACCACTCGTCTAAATCACGTAAATAATTATTATTATTACGTGAAAATGACGAGAAACACGTCAGCTTTACTTAATAATAATGTAGTTCAGACGAGTGGTGCTAGCAGGGTCGGTCAGTAGCTAATTTTGGTTGGATATGATTTGCAGGAAGGGTGTATTCATTAGGTCAGGGGTGATTTTCAGAAATTGTAATTGTCCCAGTAGTTGTTATTGTGCATAATGCCATCCCTATAATAAGTGACTGCAGCTAAGAAAAGATGCCAGTTTTTTGGGAGATAAAATAGATTATATCAAAACCCTATGAATTTATGAATGCTTTTGGTCGCCTTCCGGTTTGTGATCTCATTCAATATGTTGTTATTAGATCATATTAAAAATGGAAGCAATCAGAGGATCCTCTCACCTGTTCCTAGACCATAACATCATAATACTTATGATTGGGTCATTAAGACAATTGGTTTACTCTATACTAGATGTAGTATAATGGGTGATCATGTTGAGAGGGTCTGTCAATCATAGCCCAGCCTGGCCAGTACTTCAAATGCCCTCCAACCCCCTTACATAACTACCTCCCACATACCCCCACTCACCTGCATGACAGACCCTGTCACCCCCCCCCCCCCGCCACAGGTTCACTGGGACTCCAAAGCAGGATAACAATTATATAGGAAATGTACTAGGGAAACTGGTTGGATTTTATTTAAATATTGAAGATTGTCTGGGTTCTATGATGGATAGAAAGAAAATTACAAAAGATTTAGTTTACATCTCTCACATTCTACATTATAGAAGAAAGTGAATTGATCATTTAATATTTCTCAATTGTTTTGCTGGAGTCCCTATATAGGCACTTGGAAGAACCGCACTGCAGGGCTCAAACCAGCAGTCACAGGTGGCACTCTAAAATTGGCACCCTGAGTGCCTGTCTGAAATGACTCTATTTGTTTTTGCTCCTATTCAGCCCCCATTAGAGATAACAGAGCATGCACTAGTTTATTGGAAAGCTCTTTTAGCCAGCTATCCACTACTTATCATTGGGAATATATTTAATTGTAAGTCCTAATATGGCAATTATCCAAATGTCAACTTTATCTAAGCGAATTTCATTGAAATATTCATGGCCCCTTTGTATTAACATGCGGCCCTCTTTCTACATATCAATAGTATGCTACATGTCCGTTTCCAGCCTCCTGCGTGGAATCCCAAGAGGTTTCCTGCATTCCCCTAAATTATTCATGTTCTGTCTTGATATACCAGTGTTAACCAATCTGGGTTCCCTATGTAGGTCACGTGGAAGCAATTATTTTGGCTATATGTTCTTATATAGCATGACAAGCCATAACTGCTATTCAAAAAATTTGTTGGCCCAAGAATCTACTATAATCCAATAGTACCATCATTCATACATCACTTTAACCCCAAAACAGAAGAGTTGACCGTGAAAAACTGAAATCCAAGACATTTTGTTTACTTACAGCCATCACATCCAGGTTTCAGCAGTGAATTTTGCAAGCTGGGTCATCTCTCTTTAGAAGTCTCCTAAAACTCCCAAAACTCCTCCATATTATCTGATCTTGCATACCAGTCAACTCATAAATACATGAGCAACATCTGTGATTTAATTCAGAAGTTTACAATTTAATTTAATGTACATTATGGGCCAATCAGAACCAGTTTAGTCTGCAATCAGGCCTGAAAACCATATGACTCTCTAGATGGCGACACTATATTTACTACCACGTGACCTGTAGTAACTGGAAACAACTTAAATTATGAAATCAAGGCCATTTTCATGTACCTGGACATGTTCCTGGATCACCCATGTAGTTTGGTGCAAAGGGAAGATGATCTGGCTGGGTGGGGCATCATTTCCCAAGACCTCTCCTCGGGGTACGTTTTGTGACGTCAAAACGTTATATCCGCGGCCGGACTCACAATGGCTGATGGACCATTTGGAAAATAAAAAAGCTACACGGTTCAACCAAAGCTGCTATACAAGCCTAGAATACATGGCTGAATGTAAAAAGAACTGAATTTCAGCCATTCTGATTGCGTAAATTGGTTAAATTTTAGGAAAATAGTAGAGAATTGTCTTAAAACCTTAAGCCGGAACACAAAATTTCAATTATTTTGATTTTTCCTGACCTAAAAAGGGATGATGACCCATGCAATGCACTAATATTCTAGTTTCTATGTGTCTGAGGTATAACTTGGAATTCTTTCAAGTCAATCGGAGCATTATTTCTATTTTTCAAGGTCCACCATCTATATTCCTCGCTGTCGGTGACTGAGGTGCAGTTTGGCCTGTATCCAGCCAACTCACACAAAATGCCCTAGCTGTCTTATTGTTGATATTTCTGGGTGGAAATCAGCTTAAATCAAAACAAGAACACTTGTACAGCATGTTCAGTGTCTTGACTGGCCAACATTTTGGTTTCATTAGCATAAATTAGTGATTTAACGATGATTTTAACCTTATTTTCAGTTTTTTTCAATAACAATGTTCAAAAAATCGAATGGTATCTTAAAAATTATAACATATCTGTTGAGGACATTGGAGACAGTCAAATCAATCTTTAGGCACCTCATTACATGGAAGAAAACGTTTATATCCATGAATTCGGAGAGAATATCATAAATACTAGAAAATAACAATAATTGCTGAAAATTCACGGGGAAGCTCAGTCAAGCTAAAACCATGGAGAAGGACACTTACTTCTCTGTTGGACCAGGCAGGCATATACAGATTGATGGTGGAATCCAGCAGGACCTGATATATAGAAGGAAAGTTCATAAAATATGGGAAAAAGTCATATCTTCCTTAATATTTGAGTTACGATCACAGGAAACGCTTTGGATATGGTATATTTATAGTGATTTAATCAAATCTAACATAATTCTGCTATGAAATGCACTATTCAAAGCCTTTTAAGAAATTAAATGAGATGGGAAGTCCAGATGATGTCAAACTGTCCACAGCCAGGCTTAAGACAATACCCCCTGAGTGTCAGGTTACAGCTATCTGTTACATGTTAATTTATGACTTAGCCACCCCCCTCTCCACATTTGAATCCTACTCTGCCAGTTACATGCAGGCTACTGTAGCATGCACATGTGTGTAGCTTTACTGGACATTTGAATAGCAATATTTTGCACTTTCTGTGGTAACCCCTGTGTGGTGATTCACCTTATACACTCTGTGTATAAGTTCACTATGGTTGCCGGTTGGGATAAGAGGAAGAAAACTTTTTTCAAGAAGGGAAATCGACATGGGGTCAAACCATCTAGCATGCCCTATGTTGATGTCCAGGACAAGCCTGTGGTAAGACTAAATGAGAATGAGTTCAGGAACATTGTTCACACCACGCCTAAGAAGGAGATGGTTACGTATGATACAGGTGATGAGGTCGTACCGTCAACTCTGCTGAGGGCAACCAAGGTAAGTGACAACTTCTACAGAGACTATGATGAGAATGATTCAATTCCAGAGGGAGAGGACACCACTTACATGGTAGTTCACAGAGGTAAGACACTCAAGCTATTTAACCAGGCATTCCAGAATCATCAAAATGAATCTGTAGAGTGTGCAGGGGCTTTGCAATGGGACCAGGCAAGGTGTACTCAGTGGGGAATATGTTGGTCAATGGCACTGAAGTGTTCTGTTTGCCATTTCTGCTCAGATCCCCACAAACTATACGAGGAGGTGGCAACAGGACGCCCAGGGAGAAGGGCAGGAACCGCAAACATCGGGGCTCAGCTTGGGCTGTTAAGACATGAGATTGGACCGACAGGTTTTGCCGATATTCTGCGGTCCATGAACATGCCAGCACCTTCAGTGCGAGGAATGCAGCTGACAGCAAATACTGTCAGCGACATGGTGGAGAAAGCAAACAAGGATGATATGAGTGAACGGGTGAGAGATGTGCAGAAGCTCAATGAAAAAATGGGGATGTCATCAGATGAAATGAAAGTCGAGCATGATGTCAAGTACAACAACAGCCTTGGCAGTGGTGTCGGTAAGACTCCCCACCAACCAGCGACGCGTGCCATCGGACTGATGTGCGAAAATGTCACGAGGGAAAAGCAGATCATCCATGTGGGTATTCATGCTAAGATTTGCAGCTGTCGGAGGGGACATCACAAGCATGGGTGTAAAGCTAACCTTGAGAGAACAGCGGTGATTGGAAACGAAGGAAAGTATCTGGATATGGCAATGGAGGAGATATCATCTGACGGTGGCCCTACTATAACTGCAGTCACACTTGACGGAGACAGCAATGCCATAAAAGTAGCAAAGGAGAAGGGAGCGACAGTCTATTACTGTACCAAGCACCTTACAAAAAACAATGCTTAACACATCAAAAATGAAAAGTTCAGTGACTCAATGTTCCCTTCATGGACAAAAGCTGAGAAGAAGAAGTTCCAAGATAGGTTCGGACTTGACCTGGCACAGAGGTGCCAAGCTGAACTGCAAGGTGTGTGCAATGTCTACCCTGGGGATCTCAATGCCATCATAAAGAATACAGGGCCAGTTGCTGAGGCTGTGTACAAATGCTATACAGGCAACCACACTCTTTGTCACAAGCATTCCTTTGTTTGTACCATTGATAAACCATGGCAGAGGGGGTTCCTCCAAGCGACTGGCAGGCACAACCAACCAACCGGCACTTTCATCACACCCACTGACGCTGACTTGAAAAAGCTGTATAAGCTGATAGAAGAGAGGTTTAGCCCAGATCAGCTTACTAAGACATACCTCAACACAACAACTCAAAAATGTGAGGCTAGCAACAGAGGATTATCAAGGTCCTTACCAAAGCACAAGGAATTCACACGGACTGCACCAGGCCGGGCACATGCAGCAGTCCATAGCATCAACAACCTCCACGGGCGCTCTCTCACGACACTCGCTAAGGTAGCGGGAGCTCCGATTTCTCGGAAATCCAAGGTCTCACATCAACTACAAAATCAAGACAAAGAACAGAGGTCAGAGAAAAAAAGGCAGAAAGATCCAAAGACACTGGGTAGACGAAAAAAGCGCAGGGTTCAAGAGTATGAGAATTATGACGAATCGAAAGACCCAGGATATAAGGGCGGTGGTGGATTTATCGAGTCCGCCCGTCAAGTTGCCAGAAGAGACTTGACCCAAAGGCGACAAACTAGCAACTTTGTGCAACATGTTGAACATTCTTATGCATAGGAAGACAAAAAAGAGACAAAAGCATGGTAAAAATATCAGATATTATTTTTAAAATCACAAAAAAATGGAAAAAATAGACGAAAACTCGGTTAGCAATTTAGACGCAAGTTGCGCCTCAATTCAATGATTATGGCATTGCTTAAATGTCAACCATGCAAATAACATTGAATGGAAACACACAACAATTAATCCTTAACACTAATTTTACCTTCTAGAGTGGTTGGTGGTTTTTTATACAGTGTTTCAAAAGTTTGCAAGATTTGCGGTCTGAATTGACAGAATTTGGCTCAAGAACGAGATGTGCCGGATTCGCACAGAGAGACACGTGGCAGAGGTGTGACACCTCTATGCCACTTCCCCTGCCTGGTATGTTAAAGTCTCTTTCTCTCAGACTGTATACCAGGCGGTGGACATAAAATAGTTTGCTCTTGATGTCGGTACCTGGTACCGTCAGACGGCGCTGTCCATATTCTATGTTATTACTAACGGTTTTGCACCCGCCCCACACCAAAAATAAGAGTATTTGACAAGTTTCAAACACTTATTGTTACTATACTTATTGGCCTATAGGTCACGTGGAAGCAATTATTTTGGCTATATGTTCTTATTGGCTTTGGGACCTTGTCCCCAAAGCCATTGACACCACACACAGAGAGTTGGAAAAAGTAGCAAGAAAAGACTAGCATAGGTCCCCTTGTTCATTGTTAAATTAAGCCCTAGCTGGCCCTTAAACATTGCCTAGGACTGGTATCCCCATGTGTCCTTGCAGGTGTGTGCAAGACTAATTTAACCTAGATCTGGTTTTCAGTTACTGCATGTAGTACCAGTGTACCTTGTGGTAAGGCCTAGACATCTTGTGAACAGCCATATTTTGAGTTCTCTAATGTGGCTGTCAATGGCAAGGATAGGTACCAGCCTAATAACTATTGACTCCTATGTCAAGCCAAGCTGTCAATGTCAATGCCAATTCCCATACTATGCACATACAGGACCTGTACTAGAAGTTGAGTGGTCCAGAGTGGCTCTTGAAATCGCTCAAGCCCGCCCAAAGACAAACTGTGAAGTCCAACATGATTACCCCTCCCCACCCCACACACACATGCAAGAAACCACATGCAACAACCCTAAAATAATATGTTGCCAACACAAGTCCTCCTCATGCCCCCTCCTTCTCCTCCCTGTGCCCCCTCCTCCTCCTCCCTCTGCCCTCTCCTCCTCCTGCTCCCTCTGCCCTCTCCTCCCTCTGCCCTCTCCTCCTTCCTCTGCCCTCTCCTACTACCCCATCTTTCCCCTCCTCCCCCCTCTACCCCATTTTCCTCCTTCCTGTTACCTACTCCCCCTCTGCCCCGTCCTCCTGCTCCCTCTGCCCTCCCTTCTCCCTCTGCCCCCTCCTCCTCCCTCTGCCCCTCCCTCTGGCTGCCAAGATGGCTGTCGAAAACTCAAGATTGTCTGATTTCCTTGTGTGATAAATGGATAATAGGGTTTTCTAGGATGTAGAATCCATTTTCAGGCTTAGATTTTCAGTCCGGGAAATTTCCAAGATGGCTGCCGAGATGGCCACCAAAAACTCAAAATTGTCTGATTTCCTTGTGTGATACATGGATAGTAGGGTTTTCTGGGATGCAGAATCCATTTTCATGCTCAGATTTTCAATCCGGGAAATTTCCAAGATGGTTGCCAAGATGGCCGTCAAAAACTCAAGATTGTCTGATTTCCTTGTGTGATACATGGATAATAGGGTTTTCTAGGATGTAGAATCCATTTTCAGACTTAGATTTTCAATCCGGGAAATTTCCAAGATGGCTGCCAAGATGGCCTCCAAAAACTATACCAGCAGCAGTAAAACCAATAAAAATCAAAAAGATTTAGCTAAGTGCATGTAAGTTAACTGACCATGCAGTATTGCTGCAAACCATCACATATGAATTGCATTAGAACCCTAGACACACCAAAAAGCATAAATCTATGCCCCTTCGTTTTCTCACCCGTAGTTCATAACAATCCTATGAAAACCCAAAGCCACTACGGCTTTGCCGTAAAATCCTTGAATTTGTCCCCTTGTATAGCATGACAAGCCATAACTGCTATTCAAAAAATTTGTTGGCCCAAGAATCTACTATAATCCAATAGTACCATCATTCATACATCACTTTAACCCCAAAACAGAAGAGTTGACCGTGAAAAACTGAAATCCAAGACATTTTGTTTACTTACAGCCATCACATCCAGGTTTCAGCAGTGAATTTTGCAAGCTGGGTCATCTCTCTTTAGAAGTCTCCTAAAACTCCCAAAACTCCTCCATATTATCTGATCTTGCATACCAGTCAACTCATAAATACATGAGCAACATCTGTGATTTAATTCAGAAGTTTACAATTTAATTCAATGTACATTATGGGCCAATCAGAACCAGTTTAGTCTGCAATCAGGCCTGAAAACCATATGACTCTCTAGATGGCGACACTATATTTACTACCACGTGACCTGTAAGCCTATTGGTAAGATGTTAGATCCTAACACCAGATGTCACCAGTGAGTCATGGTTGAGACCTAATCTGTGGTTTCACCACCTGTGTCTGGTATTACTGTTCATTTTAATCAATAAAAGAATGTGCTATACAAGTCACATATGATATTGTAGGATTCAGGTTTAATCAGTGAGATATATATACACAAGTAACATTGTAACATTATGCAAGCCTGATATGTCATGTTACCTTGCAATTAAAGAGAGAACAGAGTGTCTCTAGTAGTTGGTGCCAATTTGCCACACCAGGCTGTGTACATTTGTATTCCGCGCTAGCGAGATGCAGTGATTCTACCTTGTGAGACCTATAGCTGAAGCTGGTTCCTGACATGTCCAAAATAGAGAGTTTTAGGGGTCATGGAATTTTGAATGATTGGTAGATGAATAATCACTACATCAGCTGTCCGGATTGGGGGAGTGGTTAGGACAATGGTCTATGAATGCAGGAGGTCCTAGGCTCAATTCCATGTTATAGCTACATGCACGGTTAGCACACCATTTTAAAGGTATTTTTGGTTGGTCAGAATTTGTATTGTATCTACCAAAAAACGTAATGAATCAAGTAACAATACAACATCTTTTAGATTGCACTATAGATATTAATCATGTGTTATTGCTCATAACAAAATAATTGCATACTATTACCAACCAAAATACATTTAAAATGGTGTGCCAACCATGTAGCCTTGGCATGGAATTGAGCTTAGGACCTCCTGCATTTATAGACCGGTGTCCTAACCACTCCCCCAATTCAAACAGTTGACATAAAGACTATTCACTAAAAATATAAATCATAGCACCCTACCCTACTTGCACCCTAATCTCGTCCACGAGATTTGCTTGATCTGGTGGCTGAGAGTAGTAGGAATACGGATGGGACTAGTGGTCATGGCACTCTCCACTGGTCATCTCGCTAATGCGGAATAGCACCAGCTTGCTTCTGCAGCCTATACATGTTCTGGTTGATTTCTTCACTTCTACTTAGGATACAAATGTAATTCCAAATGTTCTGAGAGGGGGTCAATGTGCTCTATCACATGATTACAGTCAGAATATTTTGTAACCGTTTTTAAAAATGTATCCAAGTGCCTACCCTATAATAGGTCGAGTTTCTTGTCTGCTCCAAGTCCACTGAACGTTGTATACAGTTCAGGCAGTAACCACTAGGTGGCACTACAGTGTTGCTGGTGCAGAGTGTGCTAATATTATACAAATGCACAATGATTTGCACCATGCGACGGGGCCCTCGGTGGGAA
Source organism: Harmothoe impar (assembly GCA_947462335.1). Classification (NCBI taxonomy): domain Eukaryota; kingdom Metazoa; phylum Annelida; class Polychaeta; order Phyllodocida; family Polynoidae; genus Harmothoe; species Harmothoe impar. Next base: position 40,973,106 of record OX381714.1, read on the forward strand.
GAGTCTGATTTCGGACCATATCTATATCTTTTGAGGATCACTGATAAGGGGTGTCTTTGGCCCATTCAATGCATCTATAGACTTCCATAACTTGAGGAAATGTCTTTTCGAAATTCCCTGTATATGCTCCCTAAAACGCTTTTATCTCTTCGAAATTCCATATCTATGCTCCCCAATACTCTTAATCTGGTCGAAATTCCATTCCCCAAAACTCTGATTATGATCTTGACCTTTAAAACTACTAAATGTATTCCGTAGCTAGAAGCTCCTGCTGAATACTATAGTAGTTTCTATCCTTCCTACGGCTAGAATTATCCTCCCGCTCCAGTAATAAGGGGTGATTTTCTACGCCCGGCTCTTGTAGATTTGGAGCTCGATATACCCCGCTTGGACAAGACAGGCGCTTGTTAGAGATCCTATATTAGTGTTTAAGAATTATCTAAAGAAATGATTTGTTTAAGAAATATTTAAATACCCCACTACCCCCGGCGTTTCTACCGAACAAGCATTTACTTGAAACCCGGCGCTTAAAGCGGTTCTGCTAGCGTGGACTGATGGCTTAGCCTTTTCGTAATATTTTATTGTTTCAATGTCACCCACAATATCATCTTTAATGACCTAATAGGAGGGTATGTAATTTATACAGTTACGACTAGGTCTGCGTGCCCCCTCTCAGGTTATGTTTTTATAAATTATGTGTCCTAAGTATTTGTTGAGATATTCGGTATTAAATCATATTTCCCTCTAGCTCTATGTTAAACAATTACAGAAATATAAAATAACCAAGACAAAGTGACATTTGGTAGAAAAGAGTAGGTATTTATTAAACGGTACAAGCGTATAATGTACAAATGGTTATTGAAAGTGTCAATACTATATTTATACACGGGACTAGAAAATAATCTATTCATAATATTGATTATAGAATTTCGCAACAAAATAATAACAATGCCATTTCAGATTTCAGTCACACCCATCATATATACGCTCCACTCAATCTTCCTTTCGGTACAAACAAGTACTACTGTTTTAGAAAAATAAAGCTGGTGTGACTAACGCTTTGTGAACGATACTCTACATTACAATTGGTCTTTTTCACAAGAAGACGTGCAAGATAAGGCATCCATGGTGACATAAACTCAGTGTACAATTGTATGTATATGAAACATCTTGATCTGCAATATGTAGTGCACAGCCTCAATATACATCTCCATACAAAGGCACCATATTCTCCTCTCAGAAATCCCCACATTGACAAGTATACCTAGACGAATATAGTCATTCCTAACTGTCAAAACAAATATCTTGCAAGTAAAGTTATTTCCAAATACCACGTTATAACGTCGTAGCGAATGCAAAATACTGTTGTAGTTGATTGGAATTATTGTTATCATTGTGGTAAATGCTGCTTGGTGTCAAACATTGTGCTGGGCACTATTCTTGTATTAAGCAGTACTCTCATTGCCGTGCAGAGCTCTTTGGTAAACATAACATCAGTGAAGTCATAGAGAATATGGATTATAATCCGCTTTGATATTGCATTATGTCCTGGTGAAACAGTTCATCCTGATATTACTGGTCGTCCTAATATCATAGGTCGTCCTGATATTACAGGTCGTCCTGGTATTATAAGTCGTCCTGGTATTATAGGTCGCTTCTGTTGAATAATGATAATGTTTGATAATGCTGGTCCTGAGTCAAAGCACAATGATGCAGCTATACAGAATTATAACTAGGTATTTAGTCTGGAATTCTTCACACATGCCCTATCTGGCTATCCACATAATAGGGTAGCCTTGGAAGTTGTGGTCTTGAGACTTTTTATATTCGATACTATGCATTATCCCTCCCTGTACATGTACATACATATAGTGTTAAATGTAATAACCTACTTATATATTCCAACAAGTCAGGCTGCTTTGGGTTTCTGTGCATCAATTACATCTGAAGTACTGCATACAATTAAATCATACCTGAATATGTGCAGTTCTAAGGGCTGAACTGCTTGGAATCATTGAGCATGCCTTTAATACAGACTTGTCCCTTTATAAATTAGAAATTATGATTGCCCCCGTTTAATGCTGCTGCTTTTAATTTATACTCATATTAAATAATCAAATGTCATAACCTGCTCTTTTGAAACAAAATAATACTAGGCCTATATTGAATTCTCATAAATGCCTTAATGGCTATGCTGTGGCCTATGCCTATTTCTGGCCATTCACATTATTGTTCTCATCTACACCTACTAATTATAGATATATCAATAGATTGTTATGTCACATTTACACACATCCTGTGTTATATTTACATCTAACCAACATCTTGACTAATGAGAGTGTCACAATTACACCTAACTAGCACACTGACTGTTGGAGATGTCACAATTTTACGTAATTAATTAACATAGTAGCTGATGTTGATGCTACGATTATACTTCATTAGCATAATTGACTGATGATGATGTCACATACTTTGTGGCACAAATATATCTTATTAGCATAGTGGCGGATGATGATGCCACAATTTAACTTCATTAACATATTGGTTGGTGATGATGTCAAACTTATATCTAATTTACATAATCTATTGACTGATGGTGATGTCACGATTGATCCTAATTTAACATATTGCTCCAGTATACATAATCAAACATGGGGAGTCCTATTCCTTTGTGGCAGCCTCCTCTTTCTTCTCTTCCTCCTTCTCCTCCTCCTTCTTCTCCTCTACCTTCTCTTCCTCCTTCTTCTCCTCCTCTTTCACCACATGTCCGTTAGTCGCGCTATCCTCGGTTTTCTCCTCGTCCTTCTTATCCTCGGCCTTCTCTTCCAGCTCGACAACCTCGTCCTTCTTCTCCCCCTCCTCTCCGGCCTCGACGTCCTTCTCCTTCTTCTCCTTCTTCTTCAGTTTCCTGGGGGAGGGCAGGGTAGGGAGGGTGACCTTCACGTTGCCGGCCACTTCGGCTATGGTGAAGGCGGCTGCGAGGAGGGCGAATACAATGGCGGCGGCGAAGAAAAGACAGCTCAGGGAGAAGACTACCCTACCGTCGGGAAGGATGTGGCGCGAAGAGTGGCAGATCGTGAACACCGCTACACAGAAGAGGAAGAGAAAAGGGAAACATCATTTGATATGTTGTATAAATCATACATTGTGTATTATCAAAGGTCATTGGGTAATGTCTTAACACTGAAGCTGGGAAAATATCAGAGAGAAAAACATACAGCTAAACATGTGTGGGATTACATAGAAAGGCAATAGATGTGCATGTTATCAATAATTTTTATACTTCTGTTATCAGAGATGATGCACAATATCTGCAGGATTTGATTCAGGAATAAAGACAGTGGTCATCTTGTGATGTCATGAACACTGTCATGATTAGAATACAGAGTTTTAAGTACTGAAGAGATTAAAGCTGGCCTCGAGATCTAGGGCACATTTTCGGTGCTGTGAAAAAAGAAGATTGTCATCTTAGATATGTAATCATCTTTGTGAGTGGCCTATTCTCACGACCTGTGCACAGCTAAGAGTAGGTGCTATGGTGGAGGGTACTAACCCCTTAAGGATCCCATAGTGATTTTATTTGTTATTCCCTTGGTCGTCATGATGTATGAATGCAGCCCGTTACTCGCCAGGACTGCATTCACGCATCATGGCGACGCTTAGGGAGTCTATACCAGTCACGTATGATGTTTGAATGTAGCACTTGCCAAGGCTGAATTTATGCATCACTGCATTAAAGTGGCATGCGGCCCTTAAAGGGCTATAAGGTTCATTATACAGTGGGTAATCACATGAGGGCGGTGGCACACTTTCACATAGACTCCTGTGTCAGTGATGAAGGGCATGTTGTACATACTGATAATGTACCCCACAGACTATCATGGGGGCCATGGAGGTAATTGTTCTTTATATCTGTCTGTCTGGTGGTGGTGGGGGGGGGGGGGTATTGGGAGATGGATGGATCTACTTGTCACCTATTAATGCTAACACCATGTACTGTAACATGGGTATAAACTATATTGTATATGTATGTGTACCCACTGCCACCCAGAAACCTAACCCTGTCCCACAACTCCCCAACACTTCCATTTAGCTGATACATTTGTTATAATATGCTATGGGCTTTATCTAGCTAGCTTTATCTAGTGCATACATCATTACATGCATGTAATACGTCGCCCATTCAGCAGTCCCTGAGTAGTATGGCGTCTTCGCCCATTAGACATGAATATTACAATGGTGACTTTATAAGGGTGACTTTACAATGATGACTTTACAATGGTGACTTTATAAGGGTGACCTTTAAATGATGACTTTACAATGGTGGCTCTATAATGGTGACTTGACAATGTGCACGGCCGAGAGGACACCTAGATTCCATCTGATATGAAGGTCACATGTTCTACCATAAGGGAACATTAACAAAAACATCACCTACTTTGGGACCTTTTTGCGAGAACCCCTCCCAACCCCCTGTCGCTATTTTGGGCAAATTAATCAAAAGAGATTATGGCCCAGGTCACGTTTTGTCACAAAATCAAAAGACTGCCGTCATTTGGGTGTAAACGTCCCCTTATGCATATGATTCCTAATTACCTTCCACATCTCTGATTTCTGTGATCTCCCTTGTCTCATAAAATATTGCTTGTCCCATGTGAACCTACATTAATATTTACAACATATAATTATATAAATACATCCGCAGTGTAAAACATAAATGTCCACAGTTCTGACGGTTACTATTCTATACAACCAGTCTTTAAGAGTAGGGAGTATAGAGAGGAAAAGGCTGCTGCTAGGGAAACTTTGAAAATGGCTCTCAGATTTGGTCATATAAATATGTAATGTTATTGAACTAACTGAAACACACATGACAATTGTATGTGAGTGAGTAATGCGTGGTAAACGTAATTTCGAAACAGACACACACACATATGACATGTTACACCACAGTAAAACCCTGACCTGTGAATAGTACGTTATAAAATACATATATATACCTATAAAGCACTGAGTGTACAATTTTAACTTGTATACAGAGCCAGTGCACATCACATGTTCAGGGAGGTGTCATACTGCCGTGAGGCATGCTGGGTAGAGTAGCTGCTGACACGTGACACCTTTTAGTTTAATGTAGAGACCCTGTAGATGTCTTGTTACCCATACACCCTACCCTAAGGCACTGTTCCCGGTCTTAGATACAATAACCCACTCACTCTGAGCCTAAGGCATAATGTGGACTTTTTTTCTCCTCTTACAGGGTTTATGCATAATGCATTACGAAAGGACATACCCCAAAAGTTTATTATGTACGTTACAGATTGCCACCTCAAAACGTATGTTATACATGATATTAGTGTCGGGTTTAGAGGGAGCGCGATGTAAAATACATAGGGTATTTTATGTAACCTTTGGCTCGCCCAATAATTGTCAATGAAAGGTTTTCCAAATAGTGAGCCTCCACCCCCCCCCCCGCCCACCCCACCTCCTTTACAAAATCACGGATCCACAGCTATAACATGGATGTTATTGCGTGTGTTCTACAGATAACAAAGTTGGACTTGGTATTGAATGGAGTGACTGGAGTGTAGGAGAGGTGGAGGCTCCATGGGGTGTCTTTACTAGGACGCCATAAGTGGCTGCAGGCCTCAGATAGGGAATTGCGGGGTCATTGAGTACATAATTAGGGAAAGAAGAACTCTGCAGTAAATACTAGGTGAGTTCTGGGTGGACAAAATAGTTTGGGAAATTTGCTTAAATTCTGTAAAAAATCACAAATGGCCCTCAGCATATCCTGATTGAGATGGCACCTCAAGATATATGATTATTGCAGGGATAGGCCTATATTTCAATGTTCATTTAGGTTCGGTCTGAAATTAACTTATTCACTGCACATATGGTCAATTATGGAGGTTCATTCATGTTAGGAACCGGCATTTCAGATTTCCGTGAACAAAAACCTGTTTAATTTTTTTATATAGTGTATAAAATGTTTTCCTATTCATTCCTAAGAGATTTTCCATCAATACCCGTCTGGGAATTTTTTATCGCATGTTACGTTACATTAAACTATAGTGAAAATTCATTTCCCTGTCTGAGACCTACAGGCAGACGCACGGCCATGCAGCCTCTTTCTGAGAGAGCCACAAATATGAAAGTCATCTGCCACGCCCCCTAGTGGTGGCGTCTCCCGTGTCACGTGACACACATATATACCCTCAAACCCTGGGGGACAACCCCTCCCCTCCAACCAATACACACACACACCCTCACACACCACCACCATGCACAGAAACCCCTGCCCCTACCCCCTCAGTCGGGCCCCTCAGTGATCAGGTCTTGTATTGCAGATTCCCACGATTCTGTGCGTTTCAGACTAAATAAAAGTGACATTTTTAGTTGTCACTTGCTGTGGCCCCAACGTATGGAGATGGGGTGATGTAACTGAGGTAGACTACAAATAGTATAGGGGCCCATTAGATGAGGGGTGGGGGGGGAGGAGGTGTCCCCTGTCTATTTCATGTTCAGGTCGCCATGTCCATTTATAGAAATGTCCATGTCACCATATCGATTTCAAGATATATCCCATGCCCCATATCACTAATGTATTTATTCCACCTGTCCCATGTCACTAAGCCCCAAGTCACCATGTTAAATTTAGGGAGCTAGGGTCATAGTATAGTTTCAATAAAGGGCTATAGTATAGGTCATTAGTGTGTGCACATTAAGTTATGGAGTTATGTACAGCCATTTATATGTGGTAATATTGTCAATGTGCCCCTCCACTCCTTGTGTGGTCGCAGTGCCTAGATACGTACATCATCCCATAACCTACTTTTAGACAAAGATGAACTGCCAGGAATGCTAAACCCTAGATGCTGCATATCAAACTAGACCAAAGAATGCCACCCAAGTCTGAGAAAGTAGATCGTCTACATAATGTGTATACATATCAGTCTCTCATATCTCGTAATTCAACATTTAGGCCTGTTATGCCTTCTTGTGTGGATCCTCCCTGGTGTGTCCTTCTGTGTGTGATCAGATATGGACGACAGGAATGTAGCTCTTACTGCCTCCGATTATTCACGAGACACCTCCCCGCCGTGCCCTAGCGGCGGGTCACGGAACTAACGGACGCCGCTCCCAGGGTTCTCCATCCGGGACATTCCAGAGACTGACCCCTGGCGGACAAAAGGGTAACTAGGGCTCCATCAGGCTTGTACATCTTGTAGAACCTATGTCATGGACGCCAGGAGGGAATGGATGTGGTTGGTCACAAGTAGATCTAGACCAGTGCAGATTTTGAAATATGTTTTTAACTTTAATACGAGGGAGCAGATTGATCCACTGGCCATACATAATATATAAGAATTGGGACCACCTAAGTATCAACCTATCAATTGAACTTTTAAGAATTATGGATCTTGGTTTTTGGACCATTTCCAGAGCTCTTTATCATGGTTTCAAACAGTTTTGTAACTCTGTGGGTTTTCTAACCACCCCATAGCAGTGACGTAATTGTTGAACTTCACCACTGACTAGAATAAATGTTTTGTTCGGCCATGCACATATAAACCATCTTGCTATGTCAGGTGGAAATGTCGTGGATATGTTTATCCTTTAAGGACGAGATAATGCATTAATGCATCATGCCCTTGGTCGTCATCACGACAAATATCATCTTATAGCGACATGCTATCCCTAAAGAGTTAAATAGTGAGGGAAGGCTCCCATCAAGCAACACCATGTCCCTTAACTATCCCATTTATCACTGCCACTGTCAGCCCTAAACTGACGTCAAACATGACGTGTGTCACACTGCTGTCACGTCATGACAGACGTCATCAGGAATCTAATTAACCAGCACGTTATGGGTTGGCGTCGGCGGACATGGTAATGCTTGTAATACCCATTATGGGTTATATGTATGTACACATGATCGGATAGGGGCGGAAAGGGGTTCTCTTCATGTCCACATGGACACTCATAAATGATCATTTTGTTGTCTCGTAATCTCCGTGTTTACCGCGGGATCTAGGGGAGGGCCCATAGATGTACCACCCACCGGTATGTCTACACCATTCTATAACGTCCACGTTATGATGAGATCATATTACATTGGCATGATTATTAAGTTTCGACTTCCGGTTTCGTGATGCTGATGCATTAAGGGACCCGATAACAGGGTACATATTACACATCCCTGCATCACACAAGCACCAGATGATGTTGTAGAGTAGGGGTTCACCCATCAAAACCATCCATGGAAGTACGTAGTTAAAAGGCCATTCAAAGTACCATACAGCGTGACGGTGAGACAGTATTGGAGATATACAATAATGTAAGTTGTAAGAGATCATAAAGTGGTGACCCTGATGCCAAATGTCCTCAGTCATTCAACAGAGAAAATTATCTTCAACAGTTCTAGCTTTCAGGCTTTAGAAGTAACAAAGCACCATCCCACTTTGTGGTCGAGATGCATGCAGTCCTGGCGGCTATGATCTCGGCATCATGAACACCCTATTTGGAGTTGATACACTCCCAACTGCTCTGCATGATTCACACAAAGACCCCTTCCCATTGTGCTTGTCCCCGCGTGGGGACACGGGGACTGCGGCCATATGTGGTGACAACTTTCATGTTCAGATGACTGATCATCATATCCACTGCCCAACATGCCCAGGGTTGCTCCCAGCAGGCAGTCGGTGACTGTAGGAAGATGTGGCAGTGCTTGTGTACTAACCCTTTAAGGGAAGCATAGCTCTTAAATGCACTATAATATGACTATACCCTTTGTATTATCCTTGAATGCAGTCCTGTCAGCGAGTCTACTCGCAGGGCTGCATTCATGCATCATGTCGACCTAGGGAGTGTATCAACCCTACAGTGTATCCACTCTGGTTCAGCATTGGCGAGTTACTCACCAGAGCTGCATTCGATTCATGACTCGTGGGGATTAATGCATTAAAGCGCTATGCGGCCCTTAAAGGGGTTTACCTCCCTCCCTGCACACATGGTGGACATGCTGCTTGTGTATGACATGGTCCCATGCTGTAACATGAAAGGATCAGGGACCGGGAGGAGAGGGGGCAGGGAAGGACAAGTGGGAAACAAGTGGCTGTTTAATATAAGGCTGAGGGAGGAGTATGGCCACAGAATATGCTGCAATTTCTTAAACCGAGTCTTACCTGTTTCGCACTGTTTATATCAAATGGCCAGGCATTTTAATGGCTCGCCTCTTATTTTAGTGTCAATATCCCCGGAATGTATCTACCTGTTCGCTCACTTCGGTAAAATGCCGAGGTTTATGACTCGAAAATTGTTGTATACAATTTTCGAGAAATAACTATTCATACATATGAAGATCATTGTCTGATAAATCCGGGATGAAACTACGCTATTCCTCTAGACTTGTACTGTCCTACTTCTTTGTTCTAGGGGGCTGCTCCTTATTACTGATCTAATATGCACCAACAAGTCAAGCATGGTAATAATAGCCCAAGAACAAACTTAAGATTACCAGATGACCAATTCTTAAGTTTGATGATTTGTTTAGTCATGCAGTTTTGATATATTGTGGACACTCCATGCTGACATTTTATGGAGATAATTATTTGTATGCCTGTGTACCAAAAGTAAGTACTTGTTAATCCAAATAAATCCATGAAAATAATGAAAACCAGGCAGTGGTACTGACAGGGTGTCGGAGGTGGTGACGGTTACACATGGTGTTGTCTCAGTTACCATGGCAACGTGCTACCTAGGATGACCCACACCTGGTAACCATGGTTACTGTTTGTTGTGACATGTCCCACACATGTCACCGTGTGGTCTGGTTGTCATGGTAATGTCTCTTGTCTCCATGACAACTGGCATCTGTCTACTGTAGAGACTATCCAGGACTGACTGAAACCTACCCCCCCCCCCACGGAAATGTGTGTGTTATCTCTGATAATGTCGTTTTTCACAACCCATGAACTATACAAACCATATACTTATATATCGTTAGGTTCATTTTTAAATTGTGTATAAGCTATTTATGTGCCTCTACATGGGTATCCACATTCTTGACTGTGTCGCCGTGTCGATTTTTAGCAAGGGGGGCGTGTCGCTGTGTCGATTTTTATATGTATACCCATGTATAGAATATAGTAGGACCTTATAAAAATGTCTGTGTCCGTCGATTTTTAAAAGGGCCGTGTCGCACGTGTCGATTTTTAAAAGGGCCGTGTCGCCGTGTCGCACGTGTCGATTTTTAACCCATGTAGAGGCACATTTATGAGTTAACGACTGACAGATCGATTGGCTCATCGCTCATGGGGTGAGCGCCCCTGGACCCGGGCTCTGGATCTCATAATCCTCCTCTGTGCTATTGCTAACTGCTCGTCACAATTCAATGACTTCTATGTCTATGAACAGCTGATGAAACAAACGATGTGAAAGGTTACTAGTATTCAGAAGAAAGAGATGCAGTCAATATGATACATACATAGTGCATGGTTGGGTGGGGTGGGATGGGGATCGGCGCCATAAAGAGATGTATGATATTTTACCCACACTCAGCTGACCACAGACAGGGTGAGGGTGGGGGAGGGGGCTCAGTGCCAAGCTGCCAAGACTCCCTCCTCCACCATGCACCCTCCTGTCATCCTTATCAGGCCGTAATCAGTGACCTGTAGAAGGTCCCTCAGGGAGGGGCAAGATAAACCCAGACTCTAATGCTGTCCGGTCACAGGGTCACACCCACCATCACCAGAACATAGCCACCGGGAATAACCTCTACAGTACATATAAGGCTATGTGAAAGCTAATTGTGAACGTTCATAACTTATTACTCAAGAACATAATGGCTATATAATGTCTTTCTAAGTGTGAGTGTATATGGTTAGCATGGGGAGTGGAGCAGGTTTCTGTGGAGAGGCTGGGGGGGGGGGGGGGGGGACTGATAAAATTGTAGGTACTGGAGGCATGGTCAAGAACTAGGACCAGGGGTCAGCATCTCACGGTGGGTGTTTGCACATCATTAGCCACGGGCAATGTGGAAAGTGTGTATCAACTCCCAAGTTAATTTCCAGCGAACTGTTGTGACTGTTGTGTTTGTGAAACCCTATCCGCCGCGAAATCCTAAATCTATTCATAAAATGTGGCGAAAAACAAGGAGGAAGAGCCTGTCTAAACAACTGTCGGCACAGCTGCCTGGGATAGGAGGACCAGTGTGTGTGTGTGGGGGGGGGGGGGGGGGGGCTTACGGGAGGGGTCTCTGTGGATGATGGTATGGGGTGGGGGGGGGGGGGTCGGATAGCGTTTCGGGGTAATTGAAAACAGACCATAACGGTACTGGAGGAGGCCCTGGGGCAGGACACTGGAGGGTGCGTGGGTGCTTGAGAGGTGTGTGTGTGTGTGGTGGGGGGGGGGGGGGTTGTTGTGGGATAAGTGGGAGGGGGAGGAGGGGTGACCGTCCCCTTCCAGAAAATCAAATAAATACCATGGTGGCTGACACAACGTCTGGGGATGTCTGGTTTATGGCAGGTTTGATGCCACCTTTAGTGGTGTCTGATGGGCATCTCCCGCTCCCTTCTCATCCCCTATAAGTCGCACAGCTGGTCGGGTCTGGTTTTTGTAAGCCTCTCAGCTGTGATGTAATTAGGTTACAACACAGATGGCATAACGTTTACCGTTAGAAGTTTGGAATAAACTGCATGTAAGCATCTCTCATTACTATACATCATGTATACATCTTTCATTGATAAGATAACAGACAAGTCAAATGTCCAACATAAGATCATGCAAGGTTTGTGAGTATTTTTCTGGCTCTGTCAACTACTCTGACACCAATCTCTTCCTACTGCAGAGACTCCCATGCCCACCACTAGCTAGTACTTGTCGTAAAAGCTCCAGGTTATAGCGGTATGCAGCGGCATGTGCACGTGTAAATATCACAAGTCGTCATGAGTCGTTAGGAGTCGGTGTGAGTGGCTTTGAGTCATTCCGAGTCGTTCCGAGCAGCTCGTGGTCAGGACGCGGCACCCGAGGAATGCCGACAGGGGCGCACCAAGCGGCAGCCACTCAAACTGACCCGCGCTGGGGTGCGTATGGGTGGGGAGGGGGGTGCACATGTCTAGGGAGAGTGGGGGGAATAATGTGAAAAACACCAAACACATTGGAATTACTCACCCCCAAAGCCTTCCCTTTCTCTCTCCCATAAAAAAGGACGCACATTAGCCTGAGTGATGTGTGGTTGTGTGTGTTTTTGTGGTGATGGGCGGGTGTGGAGGGGTGTGGCGTCATCTAGGTGGAATCCCTAAACCACAGCTGTTGGTCAAGGGCCTGGTCTCTAACTCTGACAGTTTTATTATCTCATAAAGAGGTTTAGTGGGTGGCCGACTTCTGTCTCTGTCAATACAAAAAAAAAGTCCTAACAAAGGCCCCTGTGGGATTCACTTCTTTCATCGTGTACTCAGGTGCATCTTAAAGATAACATTACCGGAGATCTGTACCTAGAAGCAGGGGTCTATGATCTAGTCGGGCCCTGATATCGTTGTTACTAGTAATCCTTTTATACGGGAAGATTTAGATATAGTGTCATGTGTGGCACATTCCTGGATGATAAGCCGCCCCCCCCCCCCCCGGTGCCAGGTGGTGTGGCGGTGTTTATGTACGACGTGTGGGTCCAGGGTTCAGCTCCACTGGTCAGCGGGGTGTCCACTGCACGGGGGGGGGGACTGGGAAAGTTGGCTTGGCACTGCTTTTTGGGGGTTGACCTGCTTCTTCCCTCCGATCCCCTTCCACTTAGTTCCAGCTGCCTGCTGGTCCTTTCATGGTGGGTGAGCAGATGGGGACAGGTTGTGGGGGAGAGGGCCTGAGAGCAGTTCTAGGGAGGGGAGCAGCTCTGGGGAGTGGGAAGCAGCTTTGGGGAGTGGGGAGCAGATGTGGGGAGTGGGGAGCAGCTCTGGGGAGTGGGGAGCAGCTCTGGGGACCCGTCTGGGGAGTGGGGAGCAGCTCCTGGGAGTTGGGAGAAGCTCATGGGAGTGGGGAGCAGGGGGGGTGCTCTTGGAAGTGGGGGCCAGGGCTTGGGGGTGGGGAGTAGGTCTTGGGAGTAAGGAGCAGCTCTAGGAACGTAAGAGTGCACTAAAACTAGTATGAAATATTAAGCCTACATTGAACATTGAACTCCCATTTCTGCAACAGCAACATTCTGTGAACTGTAATTCCAGATACACACCCGCTGGATCTCATGTGCTTCATGCATGGTGTAGGGTGGCCAGGCCGAGGATTAATGTGCTTGTTTTACACTGTGTGTGGGTGGGGTGTATGGAGGGTCGTGAGTTACGTAAGTGCTGTCAGTGTTTATGTCTGGGGCACGCTAATCAGGACAGGCGGCATGCCACACGTGCAGACAGCCCCTCCCCTGTACCAATGCCTTTACACACGTGTTCTACTCCACCTGGGTCTCTGATTCCAGAACAGCAGCCCCCCCCCCCCATCCATTATTAAAAGTACCCCTCCTCCCATTCATATTCCATTTAGACATCTAAACAATGCTCTCTTAACCTAGTCTGCTCGTTAGTGCCAGCCTCTGACTACCAGTGTGCAAGGCATTGAGGACCTCCCGTTATGACTCGAATTACATTTCAACTTATAATAACATGCTTCAAGCCCAGTCTCTTGTTCTGGGTTAAAAGTCACAGCCACAACAGTACCATTTTATGTTCTTGATTGAATCGAATAAAGGCATGTGGCGATCAGGTCACACCCTAGCAGAAGAGGCTGGGAGTTTGATGTACTACAGTCTGGCAGCTCTGCAGTATTCTCAAGGAGAATCCAGAATCCTTGCTGCTTCTCCAACCAGCGCTCTGGGTTCTATTCCTTGTCAGAGGCCTGAGCAAGTCTATTTCAAAACACAGAATGCTACAGACCTACAGCTGTGCTATAGTAGTGAGATATGTCCTGCAGTGTAAAGTACAGAGCAGCATTTGTGTGATCTCAGACGTGGGTTTCCATGTCACAGTAAGATGTGCCAGACCTCCCTGGAGGCCAGCTCAGGTCAACAAGTGTGTAGAGACCACGATAGCTGCAGCCATGTGTGATATAGTAGTCAATGACAGATATAAACCCCCTCTGTCCCTGCTCTAGTAGTACTAGTACTAGTAGTCCCATGCTCTAGTTTTATACACTAATATCCCAGCAAAAACACCGAAGGAATCCCCACTAGAAATACATGTATTCCCACGGTGGAAATGAGAGCAGTTCAAGAGCCAGAGCTGGTCAACAGCGGGTCTCTAACAGGGGAAAAGGATTGTTGATGTTGATACTTATTCTAGATCCAGAGGAGGGCTGGAGTTTTGGATCCACTTCAAAATTCCTCAGGCCTCCCCCAAAGCATAAATACATAATTATTATCACTATTGGTCTCGCCGAGGAAGTTCTGAAACCCCAGAGTTTGAAACCCCCAGGGTTTACAACCCCCAACCATTGCAGGAAAATTGGTACTTTACTTTATATTTATTATCCTGTCTGGAGCTTATTCCCCTCTCTGTATCTACTATACATCAGATACTTGAGCCCCTGCAGGGTGCCAGACTTTGAGGGTTTCTGGTGGCGTCTGCTTGGCACGAACCTAGGATGTATGTATACACGAGGTATGTGGGCCTGACGTGTGGTAAAGTAGCCTTATCTGTCTCTGACACTCTGCGGATCTAAACCTACTCACTGTACCCCAAACCCACTGAGAACCCCCACTTCTCCAGAACCCCTGGTACCACTGCTACAGCTACTAGTACCGGTACCTTATAAATCCTCCAGTACCCCTAGGTCCCCTACCCAGTCCCCCTCTCCCCTGCCTCATAGGTCTTGTAGAAAGTGGGGAGGGGTCCAACGGGAGCGTCTACAGTACATATAATTATGAAGAAAGGGGGAGGGTCCTGCTGACCATATATGTGATAAGAACATGGAAGTTGTTGAGCGAGGCTGAGACAGTGTGGCTGAGTATCGGCTAGTCTACTTTTCACGTATCTATTTGTAAAACAAAGGCAAAGTTCCTCCCTGCTGGTATAACTGGGTTGAGCTACTCAGCCATGAAATGAGCAACTCGCCAACTTGAAGTTGAACTCACCCCCCCCCCCCCCTCTCCTCCAACTAGCAGGTTCACTGAGGTGTGACATGCCCAGACAGACGCCAGTGTCTAGGGGTATACCAAGGGAGCCCTGCCCCCTTTTTGCTACCCCCCCCCCCGAACACACGCCACTTTGGCGGCAGCCTCACGTCGAGGGTCATTGAACAAGGTCACACAGAGCAGGTCACTGCCACATTCCGCTGTCGGCTTGTCCCCGCATGCCCGGCCCTGCCTGCATGACGCTCCACATTCCTGAGGGTGACCAGTGCCCCCCCTCCCCACCCTGCCACTCCCATACTAAGGGAACGGTCACAAATGATGTCACCTATTTTGGTACCTATTCTAAGACTCCCCACCCCGGTCCCCACCACCTCTCCGAACACTGTTGTAGGCAAATTGGTCCCTACTAGTGTATGCCTCGGGGACACGTTTCGTGACTACTAGTAAACACAAAGAGCCCCACCCCCATCCCCTAGCCGGTGACGTCATTTGTGAACGTTCCAATGCATGCCGCTGACCCCTCCCTAATATAAACACCCATCCTCCCCCTACATACCCGCCCACATGATATATACTGATACAGTTTAAACACGCCCATCTATTTACCAGGGTCGTAAGTAATACGCCGAGGGCACTTTTATATCAGAGAGATTTGTGAGGGGTGCATTAATATGATAACAGAGATAAGGGCAGTGAATGGGAGACGTGCTTGCTGAACTCATCGGTAACCCTATACCACTCCCATTTACCTCCTTATCATTTACACACATCACCCTTATCACTATCTTTATGGATGCCAGCTTCACAACCCATTGAATCATCATTTCCTCCTCATTGCACTGACACATGGTCAGAGTCTCTCATTGACACTTACCGTACATATGGTAACTGTAATGTGAAGTGAACCATTACAGTGACCATATCGACATGTCATGTACCCTTAGATATTGGTACATATATCCCTGTAGTTAACCTCTGGTCTCCTGGGTCTATGGGTTATAGAGGGTGGTGTCTGGGGCTGGCCGTCAGCAGCAGGAGGAGGGGGAGGGGGGTGGAATGAAACCAGCACCTGTCTTTTACAACAGGTGACGGATGTGACCTTTGACCTCTCACCCAGCATGCTCTACTCACCAGTAACCCCCACACGGATCCCAGCCCTGCCCTGGTAGAACCCGACACCCTCACAGACTCTGAGCTAGTCTGGCAGTCCACCCTTTTTTTCAGAATGTCCGTCTAGACAGATTGGATGACATTTTAGTAATTCCGGGATGCGCTTCTGGGCTATAGAATCGAGTAGGCCTGCCGATCTTTAACTTGTGGAGGGAATCAAATGGATGAGGGGTGGGGCAATACTCTGGACCCCCTTGATAATATCACTCATTTTCATCGTGAAAATGACAAGAATTACTAGAAATCAAAAGGAAATAAATGCATGGGTGAGGGGCCTCAGCACACAACACACACCCATGTTCTATCATATCATACTCTTACATACAGCTAACACATTTAGTTAATGTGTCCACCCGATTCTTACATTTTTAAAGAAAAATATCATTCAATTTTAGAGAAAAAATATTAATCTAAAACTGATATCCGGGTACGGAAGGGACACTCCATTGCAAATACAAAATCAACCCAAAATATAGTGGACATCTCCAGTGTAACATCGTACACAGCGGCCTATATTATATCATTGATACAGTTGGTGATTTAGGTGACAGAGGTGGCTCATGTATTACATGTATAACCATGATCACAGGCAGTGCAGGCGGCTACTGCCATATATGTACATGTACATCACATACACTGTTCTCATGGACATTCCTTTCTACACAGATCAAACCATGTAGGTCGGGGAGGACGCCAGCCCTATACCAATTATAGCCCCCCCCCCTCACACACACACACATACACTTCTCCGTACCCTCAGCGTCCACGTGACCCAGTTAGAGTACATGAGTTGTCATATGGTAACGGGTACAAGAGGAGGAAACATGATAAATTGGAGTAAGGCATGATGCAACATGCGTTTGTTCCCGGGGTCTGTTCTTCCTGTACATTTAATATAATTTTCCTCCTCAATATTTAATTTGAAGCAGAAAGGATGACCCATGCTACAGACCATCACAGTTTTTTTTTAACTTGGCCTATTTTGTCTTTATTTGTACATTATTCTTTAAATTATGATTCTTACAGCGTATACTTATCTTAACATTATGCCACTCACTAAATGCAAAATGTTCTTCCTCTATTTATGTATAACGTATTTATGTATGACGGAAAACGAGCATTACCCTCATTAGTTTAGCCAAAAGGTAATTGGGTTTCTAATGGTGACTGGTGGTGCCGCGGAACAACTCGGTCTATGGTTCTCTGATCAAGGAGCAACTCACAGAGCAACTCACCAGGAACACCAGTTCACCACTTTTCTAGTAGGCATATGGGTTTGCAAGGGAGACTTATCAGCAGTTCCAACGTTAACACAACAGGACATTTAAAACCCTATTAAAAGACTTTCTTATTGGGATTCTATGGGAGGTGTGCGGAAAGGCTGCTTGTGAAAAAAAAAACGGCGGGGTATTAAAAGAGATGTGTGTGGCGGTAGGGGTGGGGGGTGAGGGGTGTGTGTGTGCGGGGGGGGGGGGGGGGGGTGATGAGGGGTGTGTGTGGGGGGGGGGGGGGGGTGCTGACTTCATACAGAACCCCTGTAACGTGATGAATGCGCCGTCCACATGTTCATAGTTTATGCCGGCACTACTTTCTTTGTGGCGGAGGCATACCCCTCTCTACCCGACCCCCCAGGCCATATGGTAAGGTTTCCATCCAGTCCTATTTCTCACCCCCACCCCCTTTTACCCTCAGTCTCAGGCCCCCCCCCCCCCCCCCCCCGCGCCCCATACACCCCCATCCCATGCCCCGCGCCCCTTCCAACTGCATTTTGTAAAGTGAGAGCAGAAGGATGGCTGCGCGTTCACACAATCTAAGTTACTTTCTCGCTTCTTTCCTCCACTGCATTTTGACTAAATTTCTCAACCAATGTAAATTTTACCCCAAATGGAGAGGAAGAGGCGTGATTTAAATAAAACACGACCTGCTTCCTGCTGTACAATGTCATAGTAATATCTCGTGTTTAATGTCCACCAGGATATTGAGAGGCGGATTGAGGGGGGCGGACCCGGCGTGCGCCCCCCCCCCTCTATTTCTCTGTACATTTTAATGAAACATTTTTCAATACTCCTAGTACATTGCCTATATCACGCCCCCCCCCGACCCCCCTCCCAAAATCTTGGATCCGCCCCTGTTATTTCATGGCATCTAATGAGGTTTATTCTCTAAATATAGCAAGTTGTAATCAATATAATTCACTTTGTTGTCTAATGCTATCCGCCCAATCTTAAATTATTTAACCAAGGACCCCCGGGATGAGAGCTCCTGGAGGGATGAGACCGGGAGTGCCCTGGAGAAGCCCCCGCCCCCTCCTCCTGTTCGTAATTCTACTCCGAGCGTAATTCAGAAAGGAATGCGCTTCCAAAGGGATGCAGAACTTTGCAAATTTGAGGAATTTCCGCAAACTTGGTCTGTCTTGGATCGCCTTGGAACCTCTCAACATACCTCAGCAGTGCTATCAGATATCAGCGACCAACTAACAGATCTAACCGTTTTAAAATGTAAAACATGGAATAGTTTCAGGGAAACCCGATGTTGGATGATGTGTGATGTCATGTGCGAGAAGATTTTCAGGCCTCAGAACCTCTATTAGAAGTACATTTTCTGCAGGCTTATGTGGCTTATTTTCTCCTCAAATCGTCCACTCATTTACTTGATTATTCTGCACCTGTAATCCTTCCGTAAAATCTCCTGATTTCATCTTCAGGTCAGGGCTGCATATGGCATGTACACCCTTGCCATGATGCATGCATGC
>OX381714.1:40992342-41168850 GCA_947462335.1 Harmothoe impar
TGCAACCGGGATCTGGGGCTCTATGCTGTACCGGATGACCTGTAGTGCCTCATCCGGCATGGACGATCGGAGCGCCGCGATCTCCATCAGTGGCTTGGCATAATACTCGACTCTATGAGTCGCCGGGTCCTTGGCAAATCTCTGTATTCGGCCTCTGTACAATAGTCATGGAACCTCATCTCAAAATTTTTAAAGTTCTCTGAGATGTTCCCTGACAGGCTAAGTTCTGGTTTTCTAGGCCTAGACATAGTGTAGATGAAGGTGGGTCCTGATCTGAGTTGGAACAATTAGGGCTACTAGTGTGCTAATTACTATTAGATCTGGTGCAATTAGGCCTACACTATAATTTCCACTTCCAGACAGTCTGAATGAAAATTGAAGGTGATACCCACTTGTGACTTGCTGGTGACTCTGGCTCTTGACAGCTCCTGTGTTTGAAACTGACCCCACTTCTGACACCAAGTTGGAGCATACAAGCTGTGAGTCAGAGTGATGTTAGACTTCTTTATTATCAGTTGAGTTACCAGTAGATCTACATCAATACATGTTGGGACACTGTCTGCCATGTGCGCTCAAGCCCGCCATCTTGGATTCTGGTGTCGCACGTCCGATGCGCCCCCCAACAAAATGTGACCCTTTTTGGTGGGATTTTGTTGAAATCCCCGAAAAGTGACCCTTGGTGAGGGGGATTTTGGTGAAAATTGACCCTTGGTGAGGAGGATTTTGGTGAACAGCAGACCCTTGATGAGGGGTTTTTTGCTCAAAAAGTGCCCTTCCCAGCCGCACACCTGTGTAAACAAAATATATGAAGTCCCCCCCCCCCCCCCCCCCCCCCCCGGGCAGTCTGCGCACTGCTTCTGGCAGTTCTGCCGTCTCCCACTTGTTGTAGACGGTCTATTAACTGTATTGTAAGAAAATAGGTCTCAGGTATGTTATGACATTATTATATACCTTTGTAACGTTCATAGTTGCTTCCATTGTAACCCAATCGATCTGAATTCACTGCTTTCGGTGTCCTTTTTGTGTTTTGTTGTGAACGAACTTGCCGCCATATGCTTAAACTAGGTCATACTCTCAAACCCAACTAGTTCTCAGAAATATTCTCTCCAAGGCAAGCATACTTCATTTTTTTCTATGAAATAAAATAATAAACAAGATATACTGCAACTAAATATGTATGTGCATGATAGTAACATATTATAATGTGTTAATATTGAAAGAACTATGCAAGAACCACTGGCTTTGAGACTAATAGCTGTAACTGATAGCTGGCGGCTCCCGGCGACCAGCGAAACAGTCTGTCGGGCCAAAGACCAAGGAGGATAAGCGTATAGCGTAAGACGGGGCTCTGCGCGACGTTCCCATTGACTTAGCATTGTGACAGGCTTCTCGGCGCTGTTTTGGATGCACAGAGCGCCAGTGTGCCGTGAGGGTGTAGCAGCGAGAGGCTCCCATTGCCCGCAGTGCTAAAACATAGCATCTTTAGAGGCTATTTAAAAATAATAATAAATGGAATTAAAATGCAAATCGACCATGGACGGATAGATAATGACATGAAATTTCCTATTCTTTGAAAAAATTTAGGTCTGGGTGCAAAATAAAAGTAGGGGGAGCACCGGTACATCATGCAATTTCGCCATTTTGGGACTTATTTAGCGAAAATCTCGGATCTCGGCGAGGGGGGGATCTGTAATAAACCTATCAAAATCATTATTTCTGCTCCATCCCCAACATTCATATTTTAGAATCTTATCAAGAAATACCTAACTATGACTCGTATATAATTAAAGTTGCTGTAGTTAGCCCAGTTTAATTGTACCGACAGTGGAAAGTGGAGTGAAGACGACGCGCACGCAATTCTTCGCGTAGCCATGCGTGTGCTGCGCTGAGGAGAGATTGAGGCCAAAATGCTTTAGACTATGGGTTGGTTCGGCAGCCCTTGCGGGGACACATTGTCATTTTGATGAAAATAGCCTAAAAAGCCATAAACTATAAATATTTATCTATCTATCAGTGGTCAAATCATTTCAAAATTCGCAGCATTACTATTTTAAAACAGCTTGATGTAATGTATATCGAAAATAGCATGGTGAGACCTTGTAACTGCTCATACCGGAAGTAGCAATAAAAGCGCGGCAAACTATAGTCAGTTGTGCCTACCCTGCAGAAGAAGTTAGACTTGCCTCAGTCTCTACTTTTTTCATCACTGAATTTCTTCCCACATACACCACATAATTGGCGACGAGGATGGGATATAGACACTGATGCGCAACCACGTCAGTTCAAGGCGCGAACACTATCTTGGTCTTTCAGAGAGAAGGTCGAGGCTGAACTTGATCGCCTCGAACGTGACGGGGTCATAGTAAAAGTTGAATTTGCAGATTGGGCTGCTCCAATCGTTCCGGTAATGAAACCGAATGGTGACATTCGCATTTGTGGTGATTACAAACTGACTGTCAACAGAGCAGCAAAGGTGGACAAATATCCAATTCCGAATGTTGATGATTTGTACCAAAAGTTGGCTGGGGGTGTTTGTTTTTCCAAGTTGGACCTCAGTCATGCATATACTCAGGTAGTTCTCAGTGAGGATTCCCGTGAACTCACAACAATTAACACTACCAAAGGTTTGTACCAGTACACACGCTTGTGTTTTGGGGTATCTTCCGCACCGGGTATTTTCCAGAGAGTTCTGGAGCAGGTACTTCAGGGTATACCCATGGTAGCAGTGTATCTGGACGATATCTTGGTGTCGGGGCACACAAAGGAGGAGGCACATCAAAACTTGACGACGGTACTGGGTCGGCTGCAGCAGGCAGGACTACGTCTGAGAGGTGAGAAGTGTGTGTTTCTTCAAGATTCCTGTGTCTATCTAGGTCACAAGCTGGATGCAGAAGGAATTCACCCGACTACCGAGAAAGTAGCAGCTCTTCAGAACGCACCACCTCCTACCAATGTGAGTGAACTCCGCAGTTTCCTGGGAATGGTAAACTACTACCACAAGTTCCTAAGGAACCTCAGCTCGACACTCGCGCCACTGAATCAGCTCCTACAGAAGGATGTTCCGTGGAAGTGGGGGCCAGAACAGGAACAAGCGTTTGCTAAATCAAAGGAACTATTGCAATCTTCGCAAGTGTTAGTTCCCTACAACCCGGCTCTACCATTGCTTCTTGGCTGTGATGCGTCATCGTACGGCCTGGGTGCGGTACTCTCTCATCGGATGCCGGATGGCTCCGACCGACCGATCGCATTTGCATCCAGATCGTTAGCTCCCGCTGAGAAGAACTATGCACAAATCGAGCGCGAAGGGCTCGCCGTAATCTTCGGTGTGACCAAGTTTCATAAGTATGTGTATGGTCGCGAATTCACCGTGGAAACAGACCATAAGCCGCTGTTGGGCCCGCTGAAAGGGGACAAACTCATCAGTCCTATGTCTACTGCCCGCTTACAGCGTTGGTCACTGACAATGTCAAATTACCAATATCGTTTACGTTACAAGCCAGGCAAGGAGAACGGCAATGCTGACGGACTAAGCCGGTTACCTTTAACGACACCGTACTTCACCGTGCCTGTGCCTGCTGAAACAGTGTTGGCTTTTGAGGTTCTAACGTGTTCTGAGGTTTTGACATGTACTCAAATTGCTTCTTGGACCGCTCGAGACCCGATCATGGCTTCCGTCCAAAACTTTGTTTTGAAGGGTTGGCCTTATAGCGTGTCCGAAGAACTGGTACCATACTTTCGCAGGAGGGAAGAACTGTGTGCAGAACAAGGTTGCTTGATGTGGGGTTTGCGTGTGATAATACCACCACAAGCTCGTGACTGTGTTCTTGAGCAACTCCATGAGTGCCATCCAGGAATCGTTAGGATGAAATCACTCGCACGCAGTTATGTTTGGTGGCCAGGAATCGATGCTGATATCGAGCTTAAAGTGAAATCATGTCAGCAGTGTCAAGTCCAATCCAAGTCTCCGCCGCATGCTCAGCTCCATCCTTGGGAGTGGCCTGGTAAACCTTGGCATCGGATCCATATAGACTATGCTGGCCCAATTGATGGACAAATGATTCTAGTGATTGTAGATGCTCATTCAAAGTACATTGATGCTCATGTCATGAACACATCCACTTCCAAAGCTACTATAAGGAAGTTGAGACGAACATTCTTTGTTCATGGAACTCCGGTTGTACTTGTGAGTGACAACGGAAGTTGTTTTACAAGTTCAGAGTTTCAAGAGTTCTGTAAGAAAAATGCTATTAAGCATATCTGTACAGCTCCATACCATCCAGCCAGTAATGGTTTAGCTGAGCGAGCAGTACAGACGCTTAAGGAAGGTATCAAGAAAACGCCAGGTGAGGATCTGGAAACTAAGGTAATACGCTACCTTTCGAGATACTGTGTTACTCCACAGACAACTACTGGACGAGCACCAGCAGAGTTATTGATGAAACGTAAGCCACGTTTCCTGTTGGATGTACTTCATCCGTCTCTGTCCAGTAAGGTTATGGATAGACAATCCTATGCACGGCAGTACCATCAGCCTGCAGTCAGCCCACGTGACTTCTTTGTTGGCGACGCCGTGTGGGTCGTGAATTTTGCTGGTATGCCCAAGTGGATGCCGGGAGTGCTCCAATCAAAGACTGGTCCAGTCACGTATATCGTACGTCTTGACGATGGACGAGTGTGGAGACGCCACATGGATCACATCAGAGCTCGTGTCCCAACTGAGCCTGAGTGTCGTGATAACGGTCGCACCATGGAGAATCGACCAATACCACCTTACATTGCACCTGTGCCTGCACCTCAAATTCCAGTGCCAGCTGCAATGCCGAAGCCCAGTACTCCTCCGAGTACCACTCCAGCGACTCCACAAGACCACCATGTGCCTCCTCTACCTAGTGCTACGCCTCCTACACCAAGAGCAAGTAGCCCTGCTCCAGTTGGTATTAGAAAGTCTACCAGAGTAATCAAGCCACCTACTAGACTGGACTTATGAGTACAAAACTAAAGGTGGAGGGATGTAATGTATATCGAAAATAGCATGGTGAGACCTTGTAACTGCTCATACCGGAAGTAGCAATAAAAGCGCGGCAAACTATAGTCAGTTGTGCCTACCCTGCAGAAGAAGTTAGACTTGCCTCAGTCTCTACTTTTTTCATCACTGAATTTCTTCCCACATACACCACACTTCTGAAAAGAGGCCCTTTAGCACTACGGCCTATGGGAGCTCGCCGTTCTACACCCTGGCGCAAGCTGGCCTGTCTCGGATATGTAACGCGCTTTCGGCGGGTCAATCTCTCGTCACCAATTATCGCTAACTGCACTCTCTCATACTAGTTATTTATTCCTCTCTGGTCGGGCGGCCGGGCCACAGCTGAGAGTTGTGTAATACTGGCGTTACATTTTACACGTTTTCTCATCGTCCTGGCCACATCTACCCCCAAACATGGACGAGAAAGAGGAACAAGTTAAACCGAACCCAGTCAGCGATGCAAACTTCATATCCCGCCTCTTCTTCTGGTGAGTGCCGGGTGCCTGCACCGTCTTCTGTCAGTCTTCACTTCACAGTCTTCAGTCTCAACAAAGTTGACAAAGCCTGCACAAGGCATGTTTGCACTGGCACTACCACTAGACTAGTACTAGTGGTAGTGTCACTCAGTGTTGTACTGACTGTAGGGATTGGCACGGCTTCACTACGCACAGCGCCCGTGTATCTGCCACTATAGTATTTGGGCAATGTTAAAAATGATGGTTTAGGCATCCATGACCAGAGAATGAAATAAGATTTTACTATGTTATGACTTTATGTAAAACAGTTCACTGATTCTGAATATGTTGAGCTTTTCCATGTGAAGTGAATAGGCTGGGATATGTATGGGTGATTTAAAATACTGATTTTGTTGAGAAATTCTAAAGCTCTGGCCCAACACCAGATTTCAAAACTGTTGTACTTTCCTCAATACTTAACTAAATGATACCTTTAAAGCCACAGTGTGAATATGAATATATCAACTTAAATTAGGGAGTGATCATTTTTTAACAACAGGGGGGGGGGTGGTGGGTTTCCGCGCGGAGCGCGCGAAATTTTTTACACCCCCCCCGGTCAAGGGGTCAAAATTTTTTACCCCCCCCCCCCCCTTAGGGTCGAAAATCGGCTCGCGCGCGGGCCCTTTGAAGCATAGTAACGCGCGGGCTTTTTGGCTCAAAACAGGTCAAATTTTTTTGCCCCCCCCCCCAAGAGGGGTCCAAATTTTTTTGCCCCCCCCCGGTCAAGGGGTCCAAATTTTTTTGCCCCCCCCCCAAACCCACCACCCCCCCCTGTTGATAATAAATGATCACTCCCTTATTGTGGTAAAAAAAAAAAAAATCTGAAAATTTTAATTACCCCCCCTTTTTTCATTTTTTCACGTAATTTTTGAAATTATAAAAATCTGGCTCACCTTTGCGAACCCCCTTCAAAATATCTGCAATTTTGTCCTCTCTAAGAATCTAAGATTACTTTTTACCTACCGGTATGAGTTGTCTTAAGGTGTCACGGTACTAATCCGCCCAGGAAACCTAGGACAGCCAAATAGTCCCTACTAAAAACGGAATTCTAGTGGATATAATCAGTGCTAGGAGACCTTATTTTTGACTGGGAGTAATAATAGGCATACCAGAAGATGGGCAATGCTTGGTTTAAAAAAAGTTTTAAAAAGTTTTTGGTATCCATGGTAACCAAGGGGTCACGCTTCGAGGTCAAAGTCAAGGTCACAGGTCGGTGCGGCACTTGAAAAATTGATCATATTCAGACTATGCTTTTTCCATGGCAACTAGCGCAAAATCTAATCTGACTCCCCTATCGACGGACATTTTTAAAAGATGGGAAATGACGTCAGCTTTTGTTTAAGGCGTCATTTATGAACGCCATCAAATTTTGAATCACATTTGGAGTCACTTGATAGTGAAAAAGAGGAAAATATTAGAACATCACTGTGCCAATTAGTACCGTGACACCTTAATAAGGCCAAATGGGTGGGTTTTAGACCCGTTTTTGATGTTTTATGAAGGATTTAGCTGTTTTTCTCTGGATTTCTGGCCTTGATATGGATAGAAGGGGTATTAATGCCACTAATTTAACCATAGATCATTTGTTTCATTAAACATTCACTTTCAAAAGAGACAATTGGGGCCCGGAGTGAGGTTGGGGCTGCTTGGCACAGAAATTGATGTCGAGGCATTTTTTACAATTTTGACTTCAGAGGCCCTAAAAATAGTCATAAATAGCATGAATAATGTTCGCCCGATTCAAAAAAGTTGGGAATATCCCTTGGAAATATGATTCAAGAGATTTTGTTGAATTTTTAATTGTGTTGTTAAGGGTTGTCAAGGTGAACTTATGACATATGTACCGGAAAATCCCTCATTTTCATCCAAAAAGTGCAAATTTGGGCCTAAATCTCATGACATTGGTCCCATATTGATTGTTTTTGTGCTCTCAGGATTGAGATGGGGCCTTAACCACATGCAGAATATTGTTGCCAGTGTTTTGGGGCATCTGGTCAGTGTAGTCCAATATATCTTAGTCAGATTCAGTTTTTCACTAGAGGTCACAGAATAGAGGTAGCTGTTTTTACATCAAAAACTGCAAAAAATAGCCTTAAAGGCACCCCTTAGACATACTTTAAAGGGCTCTGTGGTCAAAAATAGATACATTTTTCATAAAATGACTTCAAATTCATGTTAGGGGAGGGAATATCTTTATTTTGTGGCAAAAGTGAAACTTTTTTGGGAAAGCCCCCATACCTATTAAGGTGTCACGGTACTAATCCGCCCAGGAAACCTAGGACAGCCAAATAGTCCCTACTAAAAACGGAATTCTAGTGGATATAATCAGTGCTAGGAGACCTTATTTTTGACTGGGAGTAATAATAGGCATACCAGAAGATGGGCAATGCTTGGTTTAAAAAAAGTTTTAAAAAGTTTTTGGTATCCATGGTAACCAAGGGGTCACGCTTCGAGGTCAAAGTCAAGGTCACAGGTCGGTGCGGCACTTGAAAAATTGATCATATTCAGACTATGCTTTTTCCATGGCAACTAGCGCAAAATCTAATCTGACTCCCCTATCGACGGACATTTTTAAAAGATGGGAAATGACGTCAGCTTTTGTTTAAGGCGTCATTTATGAACGCCATCAAATTTTGAATCACATTTGGAGTCACTTGATAGTGAAAAAGAGGAAAATATTAGAACATCACTGTGCCAATTAGTACCGTGACACCTTAATAAGGCCAAATGGGTGGGTTTTAGACCCGTTTTTGATGTTTTATGAAGGATTTAGCTGTTTTTCTCTGGATTTCTGGCCTTGATATGGATAGAAGGGGTATTAATGCCACTAATTTAACCATAGATCATTTGTTTCATTAAACATTCACTTTCAAAAGAGACAATTGGGGCCCGGAGTGAGGTTGGGGCTGCTTGGCACAGAAATTGATGTCGAGGCATTTTTTACAATTTTGACTTCAGAGGCCCTAAAAATAGTCATAAATAGCATGAATAATGTTCGCCCGATTCAAAAAAGTTGGGAATATCCCTTGGAAATATGATTCAAGAGATTTTGTTGAATTTTTAATTGTGTTGTTAAGGGTTGTCAAGGTGAACTTATGACATATGTACCGGAAAATCCCTCATTTTCATCCAAAAAGTGCAAATTTGGGCCTAAATCTCATGACATTGGTCCCATATTGATTGTTTTTGTGCTCTCAGGATTGAGATGGGGCCTTAACCACATGCAGAATATTGTTGCCAGTGTTTTGGGGCATCTGGTCAGTGTAGTCCAATATATCTTAGTCAGATTCAGTTTTTCACTAGAGGTCACAGAATAGAGGTAGCTGTTTTTACATCAAAAACTGCAAAAAATAGCCTTAAAGGCACCCCTTAGACATACTTTAAAGGGCTCTGTGGTCAAAAATAGATACATTTTTCATAAAATGACTTCAAATTCATGTTAGGGGAGGGAATATCTTTATTTTGTGGCAAAAGTGAAACTTTTTTGGGAAAGCCCCCATACCTATTAAGGTGTCACGGTACTAATCCGCCCAGGAAACCTAGGACAGCCAAATAGTCCCTACTAAAAACGGAATTCTAGTGGATATAATCAGTGCTAGGAGACCTTATTTTTGACTGGGAGTAATAATAGGCATACCAGAAGATGGGCAATGCTTGGTTTAAAAAAAGTTTTAAAAAGTTTTTGGTATCCATGGTAACCAAGGGGTCACGCTTCGAGGTCAAAGTCAAGGTCACAGGTCGGTGCGGCACTTGAAAAATTGATCATATTCAGACTATGCTTTTTCCATGGCAACTAGCGCAAAATCTAATCTGACTCCCCTATCGACGGACATTTTTAAAAGATGGGAAATGACGTCAGCTTTTGTTTAAGGCGTCATTTATGAACGCCATCAAATTTTGAATCACATTTGGAGTCACTTGATAGTGAAAAAGAGGAAAATATTAGAACATCACTGTGCCAATTAGTACCGTGACACCTCAAAGGCTCTCACAGCAAATGAGTGAGGGCATGTTTTGCATCAAATAGCAAAAAAAAACTGCTATGCAGATTTTACTCTGCGACAAGGATTTTTGAATTTCCATGAAGATATGATAAGCTTTGCATTGACAAATCACCATAAAAAATATATCCACAGAAGCACCTAACTGTTTGCTTTAAAGGGCGGCTAGCACCGCTAAGACTACCCGCCTTAGCAAGTCACGTGACCACCGATTGACCAATCAGGGCGCCGCTAACGGTCCGCTAGTTCCCGGCCGTTTTGCTGCCCTTTATGGGCAGGTACCCATCTTTGCTACGATCCGTGCTAGCCCCCCTTTAAGCTGGTGTGACTGGCTTCTCTTTATTGACGCACCAACTCTCGCCATCTCGCACCTCCTTGTACGAGGATCCCAAGGATTTTCCCTCTTTCTTTGACATTTGTGTACCGGGTAGGGTCAAACCGTAGAGCCCCTAGGCTAGGGGCCTAGTCTATTTGAAATATTTCCATCTAAATTTTCTCAGCTATTTTACATATTTGAAAGAAATGAAGGGTGCGTAATAATGCGTGCAAATGACTGTTCTATTGATTAATACCTTCATTTTCTTTCAAGCCTGTAAAATAGCTGGCAAAATCGAGTTTGTAATATACTTCACAAAGAGAGAAAATCCTTGAGATCCTCAACCTCGTACAATCCATTCCGGAATGGGCCAAAGTAGCATAAGAGGGCGAATACATAAATACATGTAGGCCTATACACATTGCCAGTAATTCTTAATAGGGGACTTGGTTAATGCTCTGTTTGATATGCTCAGACTGACATCTTTCAACAAGTTACCGGGTACACTTTATTACAGGCCAAACTCACTCATGACTCATGTCAAACTCAAAAGAGTTCAATTTATGGCAGTCTAGACGAAGGGGTGTAGGGGGGGGGGGGAGGGGATTCTTCACGTCATGCAGCTCCTATATGTTCATTTGAATACCCATCTAATATATCGCCGATTTACCACACATAGTAAGGCCAAAAAAAAAGAAGGTTTGTTTCAGGTAACATGGCAAGAACATGTAGGGTCGGTAGGTCGGATTTTTTTTTTTAAACTTTTTTTCTTAACATGAAAGTACTAGCCGGCCTCTCCGAAAACCCTAAAATATACCAAAAAATGGTAAAAATACAAAAATTTTACAAAGGCCTGTGGAATGACGCAAGTACCTGTAATAATAGAGACCTACTTGGCTTATAACTTAGGGGGCGGGGGAAGATGCATGGTAGCATGGCTGTTGTAACAGCCAGTGTGTACTTTAAGCCCACGCCAGGAACCCCATTCTAATGGTGGATTTGAGCTGCATTAAGCCTCCCAAGCTGTTTACAGAACAATATCCTAGCAGAAAGCTGTCAGCTGACATCTGACAAAATGTGTATGTGTGGGGAGGGGGGGAGGCTGCTGGGGCTGGGGCTGAAGGAATAGTTACCCTGTCGTCATATCATGAAAGCTGTTTTTTTGCCCTGGGCACCTACCCGCAGACAGTCAGTCCCCCCCCCCCTCCCCCAAAAATAACAACAACAACAACAACAAAAAACTACAACAATAACAACAAAAACAACAAACAAACCCGGTGGGCTATAACCAGAGACAGTGAGCTGAATACGACTTTAGTTTATCTGGTGTATTAAGAGTGGGTGCGATAATAAATCTGCCGGTACAATGAGAATCAGGTATATTCTTTTATACACCTATAGATTTAATTTAACTTGTTTGCGTGCAGAAAATAAAAAAGTCTACAACATTTGTGACTGTCTGTTTACAGGTACCTCAACCCGCTGTTCAAGACGGGGTACCGGCGGAGTCTGGAGGTGTCAGACATGTACAACGTAGTAGAGGATGACTCGTCAAAATACCTCACTGATGAACTAGAAAGGTAACTTCATGTAATTCATAAATAACATGATCCTAATTTTGCGCTATATACAGTCTTTGCGAAAACATGCAGGACAGTGGCAATGTCCTTCTAGAATGCCACCAGTCCAGCAGATTTACAAATGTAGCAGGACTGAATGTCCGGTCACATATTGGCTTTTTCTGAACTAGAATAATTCAGTTGGGTTTCTAAAGCTGAAATATGTATGTCAATATAATGTGTAAAACTATACATCTATCCTGATCTGGCCATAAATGATTACAAATAAACTGTATTTTTACCGGGCAAAACTCTTTTATACTTAAAATGCATAAATCATCAGATATGTGGCTATCCGGTCCTCCAAAAATGTAGCCGGTCCTTCAACATTGAAAATCTGAAGGACCGAATGTCCTGTGGGATAATTTTTTTTCGCAAAGATTGTATATATTACTGACTGTGTGGGCCTGGTCTGTCTATCTCAGTGCAGAGGTGCCACTTTACCTAGTTTTGCAGGAATCCCTGCTTTTCTGCTTAAAGTTCTCTATTAAATTATGTCAAGATCCTGCTGCAGAGTGATTAGGAAAATCCTGAGATTTCCTGCTTTTTGTCAACCTCTACAAATGTCAGATTGAACCCTAGTCTGGGTAGTTAATGTAAAGAAGGAGAGTTCGTCTGGTCGTCCGCTCTGCACATTTATGGACATTTATCGTGTTTCATAAAACTATTATTGACAATAGCATCGTCAAGAGACATGGGGTTTCTTCAGGTCAAGTCCAAAAATAACAAACCATTGTCAATACTATACATGAGTGCACTCATGATGTAGCCTGCTTTATAGTCAATAAAGGGCCAAGAACAAGGGCCTTCCCTCTATAATCACGATTTACAATCACGCTAAAGGACCCTCAATATATCACTACAAAGCTTTATGGGTGTTTACTACCAGCTAGAGCCGTCAGCCCAATAATAAACAACAGTAGCTATAGATAGCACCAAATAGAGCCAGTGTTATCAGTAGTATCAGTAGAGTATCAGTAAAGTACATGTATTTACTAGAACCGGGGGCAGAGACCAGACAGTAATACCAGAATGTACTCAGCTCTGAGCGGATATTAAAACAGATAGTGCCTATTCACCTTCCATTTTTTAAGTAACAATGTGATGGCACTATCTATGTCTATCTACCGCGGGATGTTGTTCAGTGTTGGTGACCATGTAGTGTTGCTATCTCTCTTGGGTTGTGACCTTGACTCGACAAATCGTGCACACTTTGTGTGCACTGGGCACAGAAGTGAAGTTGTGCAAAGTTGCTGGTATCTGTACCCGAGTTTTCAAATTGTTAATAATCAGATTATATTTTTTCATTTTAAAAGAAAGGTTTCTGAGCTATATTCGTTTCCAGATACATTGTATTACACACTTGTGTGTACTGGTACGGGAATGGCAAGGGCTAGAAGTACAAGTTCTAGTACCGTTCTGTCGTGATTTAGCGCCAGGACCCTTTCCGCTGTGTTCACTAGACTCACACACTTATCCCATTTTCTGACCAGTGGAACTCATTTTGTTCAGCACTTCTCCTTTGGTGTATTGTTTTCCTTTAATTGTTTATGCCTTTTCTTTATCAGCGTGTATGCGCAATATTCTAAAATTGCATTAAAATCCTTGAATTTATGTTTGAGTACATTGACTTATGCTCTAAAACAGTCAGGGTTGGCACATCGGTAGCGCGCTCACTCACGGATCTGAAGATCGTGGGCTTGAGTCCCAGCCTGAGTTGACTCAGTTCTCTAATCCTTCCGGGGTCTGTAAACTGAGTAGCACAAGAGACTTGTCTCAATGTGCGCAGATGAGCAGGAGGAGTGACAAAGCGTGAAAACGTAGCAACCACATCTGACCCCCCGTGGGCACTGTTTACTGTAAACGTATTTATTTTCGCGCATGTATATTTTCGCGAATTGACTACAAAGTGCACTTTCACATGTATTTAAATTCGCAGATTCGCATACTAGTCAAATAACAATATTATATAAATATTCGCTGTGTACATATTTTCGCGATTTTCATTTCCGCAAAGTTCGCGAAAATAAGTACAGCGCGAAATAACATACGTTTACAGTATGTATCCTGAGATCAGTATAGCCCCATGGTACTGGTGTTCTATGAGGTAGACCTCCTGAAAAGCTAGGGGTCACTAGGGAGATTAGCACCCAGCTCCATGTGCACCTGCACTGCCCAGAAAAAGACCTGATACCGATTAAATGACCAACAAAAAAGGCCGGAGTAACAGCTTAGCTTTAATAGCTTAAAACAGTCAACAGATGTATTATAGTGAACCTCAAATTGCAAACACTTGTGCCACAGCAAAGAAATACAGAAGAAGGACAGTAGACAAAGCAGGCATACAAAAGAGCAGGTGTTGACAATTAAAGCATTTGATTGTGCAATAGGGGAGGTACCGGCACACACAGTAGCCGGTGTTTGTACAGAGCCCAATAGTCCCTACTGGTATACTATAGGGTGATCAGGGCCTACAATAGGGGGCGGCCATTACGTACCTACGGTCCTCAATTAGGTCTGTATCATATTATGTAGGCTCATTAACAGATCAGGGCTTTAATCTTTTAAGGGCCCAATGGTTCTATAACATTTGTCGTCATAATCTATGAATGCAACCCAAGGGCTTTGCTGTCATGATGCATTCATGCATCAAGATGGCAAAGCTTTTACCGTTCAGGAGCCAGGAGAATCTCAGGAGCCAGAAAAATATAGGCACCGCAAACTTTAAAGGTGCCTAACCTATTCACCTCCTGATTAAAAATCACTTTAAAAACAAAGTAAAAGTTCCCGGGTACAACCCGCACATAGATAGAAAATCTTAAAACCCTTCCCCTGAGGTCTGATTATGGGTGTTTTAGGCCACACCAAAAATATAAGTTAGTCAATGAATTTCACATTTATACATGGCCTATATAATTATACTTAACGAGTACAAGGGACACATATTTCGTGTGATTTGTGGGTACTCAATTTTAAAAAATGAGACAAGCCAAAAAATAAATGCATTTCCGGGGTCTGGCTTTAGTACTAAGTTTTATTTTAAAAAATCCTTTATATCCTTCATCCGCAACCTAGGATTTCCTATAACTCGTACTTCGTGTTTTCCTTAGGTTGTAAGCATGAATTCATGATAGGGCCAAAGAAAAAGAGGTTTGTTTCAGGTAACATGGCAAGAAAATGTAGGGTCGGTAGGTCGGACTTTTTTGATTTTTTAAACATTTTCTTACATGAATGTACTACCCAGCCTCTCCGAAGACCCTAAATTTGACCAAAAAAGGTAAAAATATGAAAATGTCTTCAAAATTGCATAAAGAAAAAACGTAGGGTCGGCCCGTTTTGATAGGGTCGGTTGGGTGACCTGAAACAAACCTTT
Organism: Harmothoe impar; assembly: GCA_947462335.1. Lineage (NCBI taxonomy): Eukaryota > Metazoa > Annelida > Polychaeta > Phyllodocida > Polynoidae > Harmothoe > Harmothoe impar. Next base: position 41,007,190 of record OX381714.1, read on the forward strand.
TTTTTGGCCTAGCTATAGATACATACCATTTCAAAGGAACTATGCCCTAATACCTAAATCTTCATAACATCTTCCTTTCCTCACAAACAAGTCCATCAGTAGATTAGATATACCCTCGCCAGGTGTTCATGCACTGGTGGGCAAGGTCCGGTCTGGTAGGTTTGATACCTCATAGTCAAGGAGTAGCCAGTTGTATGTTACATTTATAAATAGTACCGTAAAACCTTGCGTATACGCCGCGGCTTGTACGCGAATCAGACTCAGCTTTCTTTTGATACCAAACATGCCTATATAGGGTGCGGCTTATACGAGAGTTTTTATAAGTATACTACAGTACAAAATTAACAATTCTCAGATGGCCTCTGTGGCTTGTAGTATCGCATCAAACTCGGGGTGCGGCTTATACGCGAGTTAGGCTTATACGCGAGGTTTTACGGTAAGTATGTATTATAAGGGGTAATAGACTGAGGCATCATTCCATCAGGATTTTTAGAGCGAATTGATCAGGAGGCTGATAATTAGTCTAGGGGAGCCTATTTCTGAGAAAGTACAATTCTCTGGCGTGTCGGAAACCTTTAAAGCCCCATAGTCAAGTAGTCAGATTTCATTATACCTTCTCTTGGAGGACCTGTCGAGGCCGACAACGGGCCTGGCTATTTAAATGAGTGTTTTTTGTGGGAATCTTTATTTATCCTCCCAATCCACCACACCTTTCCCCCTGTTGTTAAAAAATGAGCACTCCCTTAATTACCTCTCCTTTCAATATATTGGATAGGCACGTACTTATGATATCACATGGCCAGTCAAGCTTATATAAAGGAAATGAGGCTCAGCCGGTTAGGTAAAGCAGATGGGAAGTCTAAACACATCATTACCGAAAAACCCTGCGTAAAACTGCAGCATGTATGTGAAACAGAACGCGAGTGCGGCTAATAGGATTGTATAGAACGTGGTGCGGCTTAGACGCATTGTTTTACGGTATATGGTCTAGTATTGGTTGTGTAATGCCTATCTGGCTGTTGACCCTGACATTGACCACCACCTTATCTGCTAACTGGACCTGTCTGAAGGGTCCTTATCATGACTACTCTGCTACTGTTTGCCACATGGCTACTGCATGACTGGGATCGTAAATTTTCCCATATAAGCCATACTCGCATATAAGCAGCACTAATTTTGACAATTCCCACAAGCTGCACAGCTGGTCCGAAATTTGCTAATTTTTTTTTGTGTTCACTACTTTATTAAAATTTGATATGTAAAAAAGGTGAACTTTGATAAGCCGCATCCCTATATATAGGCATGTTTCGGCGAGGGATGTCATTGACATCCAATTTATGTCGATGACGATTATTGACATAAAAATGTTGATATGTCAATGTATTGCAATATCATATTTAAACCATCAAGTACATCTGAAACACTGTTTTATTGCCTTGATGATGTGAGAGAAATGACCAAAACAATGGTTAATGGTAGTTGAGCACCAGTTCATTTAGTTTGAAAATGTTCCCTTAACTCCCAGACTTACATACTGCAAGGTAGGAATCTGACCTGAGGCTGGTCGAAAGGCTAACTACCCTGGCTATAACCTCAACTGTTAAAAATCGAGCCCTATGTCCATTAACTGATCTCCCTGTCTGAACATGGTGGATAACGGGTGCACTAGATGCGCTGGCACATTTAGTTAACATGATACAAGTACATACCTTGTTTTCTCCACTGGCCGAGGACAATTTCCCAAAAGACCTATCTTGACATAATTATATCGACATATCAAAATTGTCAATATAGTACATGTATATTGACATACTGACATAATGGCGATATGTAAATATAGCGAATGTCAAAGACATACTTAGTTTCGGCAAAATGATGCTCAGCTAACCAAAAGCTGTCTGCAATTGTCTGCGTCTTTTCTATAACATAAAATGAAAAATAACCATGACTTGCATAGTGGAGTCCTTGGCGAAGGGCACCCAGATCTAGAAAAGTAGCTTTTGACAAAACATCTCTACATATACGGTACAGTGTCACATGATAGTGTAAAAAACCCATGACTCTAGGTTAAGTTATGGGACGCCGAGGCCTGCCATCTCACCCATGGTAAACGGACACGGAACCCATTTGTTTACACTAGAAGAGACATATCCATTATAAACACACTCAAAGCGGTCCCTTTTGAAGCTTTGTAGGGCAAGTATCCCTGTGGAGTTGCATGATCATTTATCATCAAACACTTGAAAAAATAAAAAGATCGAATAATGTGGGATAAATAGCACTCAGTTCGCATGCTGGTAATCTAGGCTTTATTTGCCTTGGATGATGAATAGCTCTAAAAAAACAAGTTACCATGGCCTTTGAATGTTATACACATAATATATAGTGGTAAAGTGAGGTATGGGATTGGTGACTGTCGACCCAGGCCAAATACAGACATTTTAACCACCTGATACATGAAGCCCTGGCTTTTCATTAACCCTTTAAGGACGGATGTCGCTAAAAGATGGCATTTGTCGTCATGAGGCACCAATGCAGCCCCGGCAAGTAACTCGCGGGTGCTACATTGGTGCATCATGCCGACCCTTCGGGAGTGTCTCAACCCCCTAGGGTCGGCATGATGCTTGAGTGCAGCACTGGCGAGTTACTCGCCAGGGCTGCATTCATGCATCATGACGACCAAGGGCATGATGCATTAAGGTATCATGCCGTCCTTAAAGGGTTAAAAGGAACTAGAAGTCTGTCTGGCGGTGAGCAGAAATACCCGGCTTTACCTGTATCCACACAGTGTCCCGCTGAGTCATGTCACAACACTGGTTCACTCAAGTATGTATACAATAATGGTCGTTTCTGAGGAGCAGAGACTAAATCATTATACTTTTTTTTTCAATAAACTTAAAGGAATTCCATCAAATTGTTGAAAAAATTATTGTGAATTGAATCGGGTTTCGCACGGTTTCTCTCTGGTTTATCCATATTATCCACCCTTAAGTTGTGTGGTTCATGAACATCAGATGGTTCAGATGTTTTGTACGGACGGTGCGTAATACAACACATTACAGTGTGAGTGTTATTGGAGAGGGCGAGCAGAGGTACCAGGGACTTGATTTAATTCTTTAGGGCATGTCGCTAAAAGGAGACATTGGTTCATCAGTTCATCACGATGCACTGGCACCAACGCAGCCCCAGCGAGTAACTCGACGGTACTGCATTTGTGCATCATGCCAGCGTTTAGGGAGTGCAGTGATATCTTGCTAGTGCTGTATTCATGCATCATGACGACCATGGTATGATGCATGAATGCGTTATGACGCCCTCAAAGGGTTAACACATGTAGCTGCAATGAGTGCACTAAGCCGAGCCACACCCACAATGTGTGCAGCGCCCCTCATGTGTACCACCCCTATGTGTTATGTTTGCTGTGTAATAAAAGTTGTCCAGCTAACCCTTTAAAGGCCGCATGGTGGTTTAATTAGCTATGGCTTTGCCGTCATAACTGTAGCCATAGCGAGCCAGGGCTGCAAATCATACTGACCCTTCGGGAGTGTATCGACCGTGTAGGCTAAGATTGATGCTTGAATACAGCACTAGTGAGTTACTCGCCAGAGCTGCATTCATGCATTATGACGATAAAGCATAGCACATTAAAACACTATGCGGCCGTTAAATCGGTCATTTCTTAAAGGAGTGATCATTTTTTTACAACAGGGGGGGGGGGGGATTTGGACCCCTTGACCGGGGGGGGGGGGGGGGGGGGTAAAAAACTTAACCTGTTTTGAACCAAAAAGCCAGCGCGGTACTATGCTTTTAAGGGCCCACGTGCGCACCGATTTTCCTGTTGTTAAAAAATGATCACTCCTAAGTTGTGTGGACCCTGTAGTCCCAATTATGCAGCAACCTATTGGTGTGTCCTAATTCTATTGTAACGTTAGCCGTGTGTTAACATAGCGATTGTTGACCCATAGCCGGGGTGTCAAGCCCAGGGCCGGCCTATGTTAAACCATTTAAGACTGCATGTTGTTTTAAAGCTACATTTGGTCTGGTCTTAGCAATACCAGCTGGTAATTTCATCAGATTTGCACCAATATATTGATATCTGGCGATGAGAGTCAACCGGATACATTGATAGATAATGAATAACGTACCGTAAATGCCTGAGTATAACCCGCATATTTCACTACCTGTAAATGTACATCATAATACAAAGCCTGTGTATTACCCGGACCTAGACTTTGAGAATATTGTATGATCCCGCACTGGAGGTTTGGTTCGCGTATAACCTGCGGGTTTTACACTGGGCTTTAGGGTACATCAATTGCATCAGTCGCGACTCGTCAAGGGGGAAAGGACCAAAACTAGAAATCGAAAGAAAATTGCACTTTAAATATGAAGGCAATAAAGTTTCAAGATTAAAATGAAAACATAACATGAATGATGCAAAGATAAGGAATCTGATGCAAGTATTAAGCATATAGAACAGCACTTGACATATCCGCTGGCTGTGAGCCTCGCTGTTTGACTGTGGTGGACTTGACACCAAAGCTCTTGTTTTGTGGGACAAGATGTACAGATATAAAAAAGGCCTACAAAGGCTGAAACGTCGACCACTTACAAAACCCAATTCACTGCCTCAGACGTTATATTTTTGAGTATCTGCAAACTAGAAGAGGGTTTTTGGGAATACTTTACCATCTTTTCTAGATATAAAAAGAGAAAGATTTTGTATTTATACGATTCTACAAATAATCGGAAAGGGCGTCAGGTTATACGAGATAAATAGATGAAGTCCTACAACAGTAGAATGCATTTGTGAGCAGGCAGGCAGAAAGGGAGATTTGTGAAGTACATTGAAGGACGTTGGGTCCTGAGCTGTAAAATGGCATATAGGCCTAACTCGCGAATCAGCCGCATCCCTAACTTTGACAGATGCCACAAGCCGCACAAGCGGTCTGAAAATTGCTAGAATAGTACTGACTACTGTAGTATAGCTAAAGACGCTCCCGTATAAGCCACATTCTCGCCACGCCCCCTTTTTATTCAAGTGACCCGCAGGCATATTTGTTGATAAGGGGTGACATTTTCTGCCTAGAGGGGTAACATCTGTATCATTATTGGACTTTGAACTTATGACACTAGACTGTAGGCCAAATGGGGTACGACCCAGAGTCCAACGAGTATAGAATAAATTATCTTTTGAGTGGGATTCGGTATTTAATACACGCTGGCAAGTAATTTCCTACACCCTACCAACAGTCTTTGATCATTGAGAAATTTCAAAACCACGACCCCTAGTGCTTACTGTCTCAAAATAACAACATTTGGCTTGGTTTTATTGTCACATGAGTGACGTCTCATGTAATGGCATACGATCCTACCATATCGTATGCCACATGGGGTGGGGGCATGGATTACAGACGTCCCTATACTTAAACATAGAGGTGGTTGTATAAGCATATGATGAAATATTATGTATTCCAAAGCTAAAACTCAAAAGGCACAGTGTGGTTGAAATTAAAACCTATATCGAATAACCTAGTTATAATATAACAAAGGGGCCCCCATGTGGTGATACCAGGGTACCAGACACAAGAGTTATGTGAACAATGACTCTTCCTGTCTTTTGTACCACTGACAGTTTGTTATTATCACATCACAAAATGACCCCATTCATCCTAGTCCACAGGGTAGGCTAAGTAAGTGATAAATTGTGAAGTATAGTCATATTAGTTAACTCTAGACAATACAAGTACGCCCGCATGTACATTTAGCCACACATAATCAGCAGGGAAAGTTGGCCATTTAGCATGGTTATTTATAATTGTGATGAGTCCATTGTAATGTTTGATTTCTAGATTGTTATATATGGCCCTCCGTCTACCGGTATGTTGTGACAGTTGTCAGGTCCTAGCATATGATAGTATGATCCCACCATGTAATTTGGCTCTGATACGCAGCTTTAATTCTTTTTTAAACAACACAGAAATAGTACGTTAAGTAGTAGAAGTAGTAGTAGAAACCTAAAGTTGGGAATCAATATAGTTTCTGAGATATCCTGTTACCCTGAATATAAAGTAGACTACCGTACTGTAAATTCTTGTGTATAAGCCTAACTCACCTATTAGCTTAGATAAGTCCTATACGCCTCAGAGAAGGTCTGAAAATTAAATCTAGGTGCATACAAGAGTATGCGTATAAGCCACAACTTGATTTTGAGCCGATCTTGTAAGCCGCACTGGCGTGTACTAGCTGCGGCTTCTATGCAAGAATTGATGGTAACGTAAAACCTCGCATATAAGCCGCGGCTTGTACGCGAATCAGATTCAGCTTTCCTTTGATACTAAACATGCCTGTATAGGATGCGGCTTATACGAATGTTTTTATAAGTATACTACAGTACCAAATTAACAATTCTCAGATGGCCCTTGCGGCTTATAGGATCGCACCAAACTCGGGGTGCGGCTTATACGCGAGGTTTTAGGGTACCATGAATTTAATGTGCATATTTGTGGGATAGAGGGAAGCACTGCTTGTGTGATGTTTATGAGATGTTCAGGTTTGTCATTTCTTCATGTCTTTCTTCTTCAGAGAATGGAACAAAGAACTACACAAAGTGAAGGATGGCCGCAAGCCCAGCCTACTCAAAGCCATGATTCGAGCATTCGGCTGTTCTTATATGCTTATGGGCCTGGTAGCACTCTTTGAGGTAGGGACACATTTGTATGATCCCATGTATGATGTATGATAAAAGTTATAATCAGATGTCAAATAATTCGATTTAAAAAAAATAGTGGTCAACATTGCAAAAACTATGATATTATATTCAAGCGTATCTAAACGGCTTAAGAGCTAGATGCTGATCTGAACCAAGAATCAGATTCATGTAGGAACTGTTTGCTTTCCACTTTCCACTGTAACCTTATATTGCCATCTCATAAATCCTCCCTTCCTCAGTCTTCTTCACCTTCCCAGCTCCTTGGGCCTCTCTAATGATCTGCCTCAACTTTACCATGTCACCTTACCTTATAGGAGGGAACAAAGGTGGCACAGCCACTACTATTGGGAGGCCTGATCCGCTACTTTGCGGCAGACAGTGACGTGACGCGGACTGAGGCGTATCTCTATGCAGGGGGTGTCAGTTTGTGCGCGGTCCTACTCGCCATCTTCCACCACCCCTACTTCTACCAAGTTCAACGTATCGGTATGTGGCTACGGGTGGCCTGCTGTTCTCTTATTTTCAAAAAGGTGAGAAAAATGAACTAAATTTTTATCCAGAGAACACATTTTTGCAACCTACTGAATTTACCACAGGCATACACTGAGCTGTGGTGGAGATCGTCGGCAGAGGTCCGGTAGTATTAGTGTAAAGGTCTGACACTGTGGTGGTACGGTCATCCATGTGACCATGTGACCAAACAGTACATACAGCTAGTGTACACAGCAGACAGTAGATGTCACTAGTATAGGCCTGGTGCTTACTGTGGGAACTAGCTGTATGTAGTGTTTGGTCACGTGGTCACCTGGATGACCGTACCACCACAGTGTCAGACCTTTACACTAATACTACCGAACCTCTGCCGACGATCTCCACCACAGCTCAGTGTATGCCTGTGGAATTTACAGACTAGATAAACGAATATACATACATGCATTTTGTAAATATATATAGTCATTGATGATAAGTTAAAATAATATAGATATATGTGGGATAAGAATCTTATGTTTTGACTTAATTTAAATATATCAACTAAATTCCCAAACATGACCTACTGTGCCCAGTTTAACAGTGTTCTGTTATGATTAGGGTCAAATGAAACAAAAGGATCACTACCTAAATTATGTAGGATAAAGCCAGAGGAATGTTGCAACATTGTACAACAGTGTACTGTATATGAAAATATCATAATGGTACACCCATACTATTTCAGTCTCTACGCCTCAGTAACAGGGCACTCGGTGGGACAACAACAGGACAAATTGTCAATTTGTTATCAAATGATGTTAATAGGTTTGACCAGGTAAATTGCAATGAAAATATTGACTCTACCGCTAACCATGCAAATTACTAACTGTTAAATGTATTGTCTAAATACGATAGTAAATTAGAATATCTGTGACTATATTTACCTAGACCTCTACATCATCCATATCTGTGGAAGTAGAACGATCAATACTGATGAGATTTGCAACTACAAAGGAAAATATCCTGCACAATGTAAAACCATACTACACATACCGTAAAACCCTCGGTACTGGCCGACCCCGGTAATAAAGTAACCCCTCACCCAGATGTTGATCAAAAGATGTATGCACTAGTAGGCTGATATTCGGATAAATCTAAAAACCAATAATTCACATATACACACATCTAACTTGGCTAGTATCACAGTTTTATGTTTCTGGTAAATGTGTTCAGGCTGTTGTCACCCGACCGACCCAATCAAAATCAGGGCCGACCTTACTTTTTTTAATGCAGTTTTGAAGAAATTTTTATATTTTTACACTTTTTTGGGGTTTTACAAACATTTTAAAAACAATTTTACACTTTTTTGTTCAAGTTAAGGTTATCCTAGAGGGGCTGTAAAAAAAAAAAGGGTAAAAAAAAAAGATGATATATTTGTGTTATGTGTAGGCGATCCTGTTCCTGCACTTCCTGTGGGTGGGACCACTGCAGGCCCTGACAGTGCTGGCCATTCTGTGGTACAAACTGGGACCCGCGTCACTCGCCGGCTTCATCATGCTTGTACTCCTCATCCCACTACAGACGGGCATGGGCCGACTCTTCTCTACACTCAGGTCAGTGGCAGTTCTACATCATGGTAGGTTGTATAGGCCAGGGTTCTCCGCAGACTCAAAAATCACACCGTAAGGGTTTTTGCTAGTACATGTATAAGGGTGGATTACAGCAGAACTTAAGGTATTGAAATTCATTGACACCTTTTTTTGGATAGAAAGTGCAAAAAAGGCAATAACTTCTGTTCTAATCGATGGATTTTCAAAATTCAAAAACCTATAGATAGCTAAAATGACACTGGTGGGGATTCTGGGGTAATTTGACGCCGGCGGTAATAAGAATGACACCGGCGGCCCGCCGGTGTCACTGCGGTGTGGGGAGAACCCTGTAGACTTAAGTATCAATGGTTTTCCAAAATAAATAAATAAATCAGATTCAATTAAATTCAAAATTAGTGACCAGTCAGCACACGGACGACTCTTGTCACTTGTGATATGTGCTGTTTATAATAATTATAGCAGTAATTAACACCACATATCACAGGTTGGCTGAACATTATGAAGAATATCTTATCTATGAAGCTTTTTCACAACATTTTCTTTATTTGGAACGTCGATACCCCAAACCGTATGCGAGTCAGTACAATACATTAAACTGCCTTATCCTACTGCAGGAGGAAAACGGCCGTTCAAACAGACGAGCGGATCAGACTCATGAACGAGATTCTTAACGGGATGCGAGTCATCAAAATGTACTGCTGGGAAAATATGTTTGGAGATCTTGTAGCCAAAGTCAGAGAGTAAGTATTTTGATATATTATAACTATATAAAAGACACAGCTAGAATGACGAACCTTTATTTTGAATTAGCTTTTATTTCATTACCATTAAAGATTAACAGATTACACCCTTTCGGCCTATGAAGACTTCATATCTTTTTGATATGTTTCTAATTTGTGAGCCTTCATATTTTAATATATTTAAATTCTTTTGTCTAAAAGTAGTTGTATGCTGCTTATCTCGATATGTAGAAATACAAACCAGTGCATAATTCATGTAAGCCTAGCATGCCAGTAACAAGAAGGGTACCCTGTCCATCTCTAAGTCAATACAGATAGATGTAAAAGTTGAACTACCGTAAAACCTCGCGTATAAGCCGCGGCTTGTACGCGAATCAGACTCGGCTTTCTTTTGATACCAAACATGCCTACATAGGGTGCGGCTTATACGAGAGTTTTTATAAATTTACTACAGTACCAAATTAACAATTCTCAGATGGCCTCTGCGACTTATAGGATCGCACCAAACTAATGGTGCGGCTTATACGCGAGTTAGGCTTATACGCGAGGTAGGCTTATACGCGAGGTTTTGCGGTACATATACATACAAAAATTACAACATGTGATTTTGATAGCATCACCTCCATATTTCCTGCCTTGAATTTTGTTTTGTCTATTTTATGTTTGATTTTCATATATGAACTAATAGCCAAGGCTGCACACTGATTTGACATTAACTCCTAACTCCTTGGCTTCCTACTTATCGCCTTATCTGGTCGTCTTCCAGCCAGGAGGTTCGGCGAGTCCGGGCATCCAGCTATGCAAGAGCATCGATCCAGGCTCCATTTTTTGCATCTGCCAAATTGATAGCTTTCCTCACCTTCACAGCCTATGCCCTGACTGGCAACCCGATGACGGCTGAGACTGTCTTTGTCGCTATCGGCATGTACAACCCAGTCCGTTTGGTAATGACCCTTTTTGTGCCATTCGCCGTGCAAATGGGCACCGAGACCAAAGTGACCATAAGTCGGCTAGAGGTATGTAAGACGAGAAGGGCATATATCCATGTAGTCCGTCCCTTGGTATTGTTTGTTAAAATGTTGCTTTTTATCCGATGTTCTTATTTATTGTTTTTCACTTCAAACTTTGTTGATGTTGTCAAACTGTTGGTAGATATCTGTGTAGGTAGAATGCACGAAGAACTAACGCTTGCTAAAATGTAACCTCTTGTCTGGGTTTCAGTTATAGTGCACTTTTGAATAAACACCCCATCTAGACACTTATTTTGAAATACATCCATTGTACACATGCTTAACCTTTATATGGCGAACTCTTTGTCAGTCGCAAATTACAGGCCTATCAGTAGAATTGCGGTAAATACTAACATAATGTAGACAATGTCTATCAAAAATAAATTGAACTGTTAATTGTCATTACTCTTAGGTCTATTTTCCCCGCAGCAGTGCGCATGTGCATAACATAACTACTGCATGGTGATATTTACTCTCGTTCCCAAACCCTTCCGAAGGAAGGCTCTGGTAACAGCCAAATGACCTTGAACTTTGGATTTTGCTGGGTCTGGGCAACCCCTGCTGGTAGGCTGGAACCAGTGGGCAGGAACCAGAATGTATGATGGTAGTTTTCGGTAGTTTTACCATCAGCCTTTCTGGTTCCATTTCCTGTTCCTGTTCGCTGGTTCCAAGCTACCAGCAGGGGTTGCGCAGACCCAGCAAAATCCCAACATTTGGTAGTTACCAGAGCCTTCCTTCGGAAGGATTTGGGAAAGAGAGTAGGTGATATTTGGCTGCTTTGCCTCCCTCCGAATGTGCACGATTGTTTAAACAGCCTGTGCATGAGTGTGAGACATAACAGGTAGTTTGTTAAATAGCTCAATAAAACGTTTAGAATGTAAGGCAGAATGGGATCATATACAGGTACATTAGTTACTAGAAGAAACAACATCAAAGCATAACAATTAGTGGCAACAGGGTATCATAATCCGTAACAAGTTGAGAAACCACAATTTGTAAAATCAAACTACCACAAGCTTTTTGATCACTTCTTAAGCTTGGACGATATCACACACACACTGAAATCAGAAAACCACGAGCTCTAACATCACACTATTTTCAGCAAATTATTGTAGAAAAGGCACTGCCTAACATCACAATCAGTAACATCAAAGTATTAATTACAAGCTGTGACATCCAAGTATCACAAGCTGTGACATCAAAGTATAACATCCTAATATATAGCATTACAGTACCGCAAGCTGCAGCATCGCATCCCCTTGGTATCATACAGCATAGTGCATCATAACCTGATCATTACAAAGCATCGCAACCTGTGATAATGACATGGATTTCCTTTCATTTGCATCTAAACCTCTAAACCAACATTTCTATACATACTTCAGAATTTTAACAACACTGAAAACCCTCATAACACACCATAAAAACCAAACTCACCTCTGAACCGATTGTGAGTTTGAGAGAACAAATTTTGCTTATATGGAAATATTTGGACACTTTTTAAAACCTTGCATATGTACCGAATGTCAGTTTGACTGAGATAAATAGGCCTTATATACGGAGGGGAAAAGCACAAAAACAAATTCGGCGTATAGCTAAGGTCTTATGCTAAATAAAAACACATCTCATCAACATTGTAACTTTTCTTTTATCCCTGTAGTCTAATTTTCTGTAGTCTTAGAAAGTTTACTCTGTTCTCACAACCTTTATATTTGATGCCGTTTAAGATTTATTTCAGATTTTCCCTCACCACCACCATATTTTTTCAACCCCCCCCCCCTTTGAATGCCCTTCTAATGATCACTTTCCCCCATTTCAGCTGTATATTTTCTCCTCTTTTCACGAGACACCAACCAACAAACTCATCTCAGCTATCTTGTATATTATAAACATAGACTAAGTAAAAAAAAATTGGAAATACCATTTACTCAATAACCGAACAATTTTCAGTTTTTTGCTTGGTTGACAGACTAGAGCTTACCCGAGTAATGTACCAGCTAGGGTCCAAGGGTGTTGCCATGACGATCGCGGTGTTTGGCAGTCGGGTGCTGATCTTCTCAGTGGTGTTGTGCTGGACCCTCCCCGGCCATGCACTCCGGGCACACATCATTTTCCCTACAGCCGCGTTGCTGCATGTGCTCCGCGGGGCCTTTTTCAGCCGCGGCGCTCTGGCCGTGACGATGGGGAGTGAGGCGTGGGCCACTGTAAGGCGACTTAAGGTGCGCTCGTTAAGCTCCAGACCCATCCTGTATATTATCTAGGTCTTAGATATCCACAGAATGCTTAGAACTAGACACAATTCGAGGGGGCGGTAACACTTAACCCTTTAAAGGCCGTATCATGTTTAAATGCAGTATGCCCATTTGTCGTCATTATGCATGAATGCAGCCCTAGTGAGTCCATTCGCCAGAGCTGCATGAATGCATCATGCCAGCCCTTTTGGAGTGAATCAACCCCATATAGTCGGCGTGATGCTTGAATGCAGCACTGGCGAGTTAATCACCCAGGCTGCATGCATGCATCATGACAAATGGTCACACTGCATTAAACACCCTTAATGATTCATAGAGGGATAACTTCACGTGGATTATCTACTAGTACCTTCAACTCTTGTACCTGTTACGACTCCTGAAGTGCCGCCTGTTTCATTAACCTGGCTGTGATATATTAAGCTCGGTGTTAGAAAGATTAAATAGGTTATCATCACCTTGTTAAGAACTAAGTTAAGCCTTTAAGGATGGCATGGCACACTGGTCGTCATGATGCACGAATGCTGCCCCGGCGAGTGACTAGCTGGTGCTGCATTGGTGCATCATTACAATCTGTAGGTTCGGCATGATGCATGAATGCATCATGACGACCAAGGGAATGATGTATGAATGCATCATGCCGTCCTTGAAGGGTTAGCATATCGCTTGTAAAACGCAAAGGCCTCACTCACACGGTTAACCATAAGTTTATTGTTGACAGAAGTGAAATATATGGATTTATAACCAGTATGAGTGAGTCATTAGTTACTAAGGGAATCTCTGGAGTAGAGACTGGTTCAGGTAGCACATTAGGTTAGTTAATGAAGATCGATAAGGTGTAAAACTTTAAACCCTTTTATACCACAGCGGGCCTATAAAGTATAAGGCTCCTTCACTGTATTTAGCATACAGCTTGGTACTCGTCCTATAACTACTACATACACTTGTACAGTAATAATAATACACGCGTTATGGTAGGGTCCTGTGTCGATGGCTGAGATCTAATGCCATATTTCTTCCGCGCATGCAACCTTCAAAGTTAAAAAAAACAACACTATTATTGACATAGAATACAGATGATCTAGTTACTATTAAAGTGCACTTGGATAAATAAACATGCAATGCTCTAGTGCTTCCCAGATAAATGGATGTTGAGCTATCGAGGCTCCGAGTCGTTTTCCCTCCATGCTGCCCTGTAGTACAGATAGTGCTGCAAATTGTTGCGTATATTATAACCAACATCTCGCATCTCACACAAAAGCTGCTTCTATTATCAAACAATTCATATTTGAATTATCTGATTAACTACTAATTTGGTGGATTGTGCTTTCTTTCAAGTCAAAGAGTACCAGATTAACCTACCTGATATGAAGTCACCCTACCAGTCAGATGGCGCACCCCCCACCCCGCCTTCCCATATACACATGCACACCTGCACATCTGTATAATGTTGAATATTATACAAAACTAAATATATGCCAAATAAATCGTTTGAATCTGTATTGTATAAATAGATTTGTAGATGTGATAGGAAGCCCTACATCATATGAACTAGACCTTTTAAGTTAGAAGTTATTAGAGGTTAGATCCCAAGTGTCAAGTCATAGAATAAGTTTTCTTTTGATTATTTCATGATAAACTGTTACAAGAATGTTCCATGTTCAGAAGTAAATATTAGCAGTATGCGATTAAAAGCTCTAATTACTCATTGGAGCCCTCCCCTAAATGTATTTGGGCAACTGTTGGTGTTGTATGTAATTGACCCTGTGCCGACCCTCCTAGTGCACACATGCATGAGCAAGACTTTGTCACGTTTCTAATATTGACATAAATATTTGGTGATGGGTAGAAGATTTCGTGAATATTAGTTTAATATGTGTTATCTTTTGAATAAATATGGTTTTCTTTTGTAGTAATGTCATATCTATTTATTTCCTGTTTTATCATTAAAATACTGTTAAATAAGTTAAACTATTGTTACATTGTACAAAGCAATCAATACATCTATAATAGTCGATAATTATCTAGCTCCATCATTCCCCGTTTAATGTTGTAGAAGCTCAATGTATGAAACCAATTATTCTTAGCACGTATTTCATAATTTCTTAACATTTTCTCGCAGGATTTTCTACTAAAAGAGGATTTAGAGAAAACAACGCGAGTTAAAAGTTCGCCCAAGCGGCCGCCCCCGTCGGACTGTAAGGTGGTGGCCCTCAGCATGTCGGCCTCATGGGAGGAGGTACGTCCAGGCATTCTGTACTTATAACCCTGACTGGTTTAACCCTTTAAGGGTCGTACAGTGCATTAAACCTTTAAGGACGGCACAGTGCATTAATGCATCATGCCGTTGGTCCGCATGATGCATGAATGCAATCCTGGCGAGTAACTCACCAGTGCTGCATTCAGGCATCGAGCTGTCCGTGTGGAGTTGAGACACTCCCGAAGGATGCACCTATACAACACCAGCGAGTTACTCACTGGGGCTGCATTGGTGCATCATGACAAATGTCATCTTTTAGCAACATACATCCTTAAAGGCTTAATGCGTTATGTCACTGGTTGTCATGATGCATGAATGCACAACCCTCTGTGATTGATACGGTCCTGAAGGGTTGGCATGATGCAGACACGTACATGTAGTCCTTGTGAGTAACTCGCCAGGGCTGATTCATGCATCATGACGACAAAGCCCAAAGGTCTTTTTAAAGCATTTTACTCCCATAAAGATCTAAGTCACAAATGGCATAAGAATATCAAGATGCGGACATCTCATTTTCTTTGTCCCAACCCGTTTGGACCATAATATATATGCTATTTATTTGTGTTGTCAAAGTGTTTTCTCTAGATAAAAGCGCACATTAGAAATTACACATTGTGTGATAAGGTCAGTGAAAATGTTTCACACACAGGTTATATGTAAAACCATATATGTATTTGAACGCTTGTATCCTTACTCAGTCTAAAGCTGCAGTCTTCTATATAAATAAATCCTCTTGTACACAGTACTTCCCGTGTTCAGATGTTTTGATATTTTTCAGACACAGGGCATGACGTTAAGTGACATCAGTTTTGACGTTTTACCGGGAGAGCTTTTAGCCATCATTGGACCTGTCGGGTCGGGCAAGGTAAGACTTTATGATATTATAATACCATGTATGTGTACATCGTCCCCAGTCGCTACTGCTAATACAGTTTGATGTAAGACCCTGAACATTGTTGTCTGCAGTCCTCACTGCTGATACAGTTTGATGTAAGACCCTGAACATTGTTGTCTGCAGTCCTCACTGCTGATACAGTTTGATGTAAGGCCCTGTACCTTGTTGTCTGCAGTCCTCACTGCTGATACAGTTTGATGTAAGGCCCTGTACCTTGTTGTCTGCAGTCCTCACTGCTGATACAGTTTGATGTAAGACACTGTACCTTGTTGTCTGCAGTCCTCACTGCTGATACAGTTTGATGTAAGGCCCTGTACCTTGTTGTCTGCAGTCCTCACTGCTGATACAGTTTGATGTAAGACACTGTACCTTGTTGGCTGCAGTCCTCACTGCTGATACAGTTTGATGTAAGGCCCTGTACCTTGTTGTCTGCAGTCCTCACTGCTGATACAGTTTGATGTAAGGCCCTGTACCTTGTTGTCTGCAGTCCTCACTGCTGATACAGTTTGATGTAAGGCCCTGTACCTTGTTGGCTGCAGTCCTCACTGCTGATACAGTTTGATGTAAGGCCCTGTACCTTGTTGGCTGCAGTCCTCACTGCTGATACAGTTTGATGTAAGACCCTGTACCTTGTTGTCTGCAGTCCTCACTGCTGATACAGTTTGATGTCAGACCCTGTACCTTGTTGTCTGCAGTCCTCACTGCTGATACAGTTTGATGTAAGACACTGTACCTTGTTGGCTGCAGTCCTCACTGCTGATACAGTTTGATGTAAGACCCTGTACCTTGTCGTCTGCAGTCCTCACTGCTGATACAGTTTGATGTAAGACCCTGTACCTTGTTGTCTGCAGTCCTCACTGCTGATGGCGTTGCTGGAGGAGCTGCCGTTGCTGGCCGGTACACTGAAGGTGGACGGCCGTGTGGCGTACGTCTCACAGCAGCCCTGGGTGTTCTCCGCCTCGGTCAGACAGAACATCGTCTTCGGGCAGGAGTTTGACATGGCACGTTACCAACGAGCCATAAAAGCAGCGGCACTGGCAAGGGTAAGTTTTGTTCTTTTTGTGTTTCATTTGTGAGCCACCCAGATGATAGGAGTTGTGTAGTCAATGCAATTAAGATGCAATACTTATTGATATACGTCCAGCTATAGCTAATGGCTTTGTGTCGAGTAATAGCTTCATGTCTGTGCTCATGGGATATTGTGGGTTATCTAATACAAATAGACTGTAGTGATCATTAAAGCCCTTTCTATATCATGAAATACATAACTACCTTATGTTAAAAGAAAGAAAACATACTACGAGTAGTAGCTAGCTGTTACAGCTAGCTACTAGTATGTTGAGTGTTGGATGGTTTGAGTGAGGATGTTCAGTAGAAACTAGGAAGTGTCCTTTTATTGTGACCTCAGTTAGCTCTTACTTTAAAAAGGAAAAAAAAAGAAAAGAAAAGATTGCTTTTACTGTGACCCTAATAGGACCTGGAGATGATGCCTGACGGAGACCAGACGTTGATCGGTGAGCGGGGCGCCAGTCTCAGCGGTGGGCAGAAAGCGCGCGTCAGTCTGGCACGTGCTATCTACTTTGACGCAGACATCTACCTGCTAGATGACCCCCTCAGTGCAGTCGACACCAATGTAGGCCGACATATATTTGATAAGTAAGTCTTGTGTTTAGTCTTCATAAATCGACAGTAAATTGAGAATTGGACTATAGAATGTGGATATACATATATATATATATATATATATATATATATATATATATATATATATATATATATATATATATAGGTTATATGGATGAATTGATGGTAGTATGTCGACTGCAGACTTCATTTTGAGGAAAGTTTCACTCATGATAGTTTGATGCACAGTTCCGTATCCTGGCTCGACTCAATAGGACTTACCTAAGTTTTCATTTAGGATGAACTCATTCTTGCTCATATATCTTTAATGTCAATATCTTTATATATATCACAGAAAAAAAAGTGATAGCTTGAGTTTCTTACATAGCATTATAAACACAAACTCTTTGTTTGCGTGTCCAGATGCATCAATGGCGTTCTGCGGTCCAAGCCGCGCATCCTGGTAACTCACCAGCTGCAGTACCTGAAGCAGGCTGACAAGATCCTCATCCTCAAAGACGTAAGTGACACCCAACACGCTACGCACTGGGAAAGTCTAGGGGGTTACTAAGATTTAAGTGATATCCATATTAAACGTAACCAGCCTAATTTCATAACGTGATATCAGTAAGAGTTCTGATGATAGTAACATTATGAACATTTTCAGGGCTGTGCAGTGGACAGACTGTGATCATAGCAAAATTGTGCGATAGTTTTAGGTTATGAGGTAGACATGGGGTGTAATTGTACTATACATGTATAGGCACGGCTGATCAAACATCATTAGCAAAATCCTAGCGCTATGTAGAGTACATGGGCTGTGGTTTTAGTACCATTGTTGTTCAGAGTAATGAGGTGGACATGGGCTGAGATTATAGTAACATTATGCACTTCTTCAAGGTTGGACATGGCCTGTGATTATACAGTATAGTAGTACCAGTACTTAATATTGTGTCTTATTTCAGGGTAATGCGGTGGACATGGGCACGTTTGACCAACTGGCTGAACATGGGGTGGACTTTGCTGAGCTACTCAAGCGTGACGAAGAACCTGAAGAATTAGAGCCAGAAAAACCCCATCTCAATGGGCAGGTGGGTGTATATAAATGACATAGCGCTCATCTGTTCCATTTCTCATTTAGCAGTATTGAAATACAAAAAAAAAGAGAAATATGTATATACAAAAAATGAAATAAATTTGAAATACAACCATAATGTGATAAGACGAATTGCCCGGTAGTTCTATATCGGACGAGCATGTTCAGTTCAGAAACGTTCACAAGAATTCCTACTTTTTGGCTGGAATTTAAAAAAAAATCAAATTATGCTTATTTACCTACAGAAAATTGATCAATGTCTTAAGATTTCCTACATTTTGTCAACCAAACAGTGGCATCTCTGTCAGTTTCAGTTGTGAATTTGTCACAAAACTGCTTAATGACTCTAAATATCTAGACCTAACTTAACTAAATGAAAAGAGTTTCTGAATGTAAATGTATGTCATTTTTGCGGGTGGCAGGTTCGGCTAGATGAGGTGGTGCTGCGTGATGCGTTGATACGTGAAGACGATGCTGTGGGTACAACCTATTTGTCCAAGTCTTTTGACCCCAAGTCCTTCCTGGATGACCACAATGAACTCACCAAGAGTCTGCTCACCAAGACCAAGTAAGGATTTGTCTCATGTTGTTATAAACTATACAGCAAGTATCTGTCGCTGTATCCAACAAGCTCCTTTTACACATAGGCATTATAATGTTATAATCGCATCACAACCCATCTTAGGTAAATCATAACGTCCTGATATGTTGTTAGAAATCCTTTCTACGCGGTGCATTTTTTGAAGAACAGGATTTAAAAAGAAATGAATATCATCATATTAATAGTTTAACCAGTTTTTTTGTCTGTGTATGTATGATCAAGATTCGCCAGTAACAGTGGATCTTGTCAATTCAAGTATGATAAATAAATTTGGATTAACTTTCAATTTTCTTTTAATGCACAGAGATTATTGAAATATCTTAGATACAAATATGATGGGATCTTTAGTAAAGTAGTGGAACTACCATATGAAATAAGCAAATTAATAATGTCTTTTACATTTATAGAATTATTTTGTTTCCTATATATCGCAGGTCGTCCAAGTCTCAGTACGATATCCGGGAGCGTCACCCCGCCATTCGGGGTCACTCAGTTACCCGGTCCCAGATGTCGCTAGCCAAATCAGTAGAGAGCATCGCGCAGCAGGTCGGCTCTATGATCTCACTCGGTACACTCAATGCTGATATCATGGTACGTGTGTGAGGAAAATGTATAATTTGTCGTGTATATTATTAATCTGATATTCTTACACATACAGTGTAGTGTAACAATACCAGTAAAATTAAAGGTTGCAGAACGAGAAGTGACCGCAATATAGAAGACTTCCCCCAACAAGATCCATATTTACATGAAAGAACCTTCTATCTTACAGGGTTTGAAATAAGTTACCAATACGAGTTAAAACCTCAGAAATGAAAGTATTCTATGTATCCTGAAAGGGGAGGGAACTCTGGAAGGGTCGGAGTTTCCGATGACTGAACCATGTAAGATATTTGAGCATGGCACTTAGAGTTTGAATGACATACATAGCTTTATATTAAAACTATATTTGGGAGTCCTCTAAACAAATTCTCAGATGTGCTCCTGAGCGAGTAAGAAATTGTTAAGACTTTGAACCCTATTTTCATCCAATACGGCTAAAAGATAATTTCAATTCCTAATACTCTTTATCTTTCCTGTAACATAACATTATCCTCAGAATGTCATTTCAGAGATGCCACTTTTCCTTCTTCTGTCAGGGATGTAAGTCTTCATGTTTTCACAGGATTTCATGTTTTTCAGAACATTCTCAAAAATGGAAAATATATGAATGGAAAAGCAGATCAGTAGCATTAATTTATAAAACACCTCCTGTCCCTTTCATACCTTGCAATCCATACACTACTCCTGGTACATCTTATCCCCTCCCACACACTACACACACTCCCATCCATTCCTCACCCCACTGCTCCCAACCAGCAGGACGACTCAGGCCAGCTTAGAAGGGACCCTGCTCTGCCCCCACACTCACCCCACCCTCCCTGCAGTGTCTCCCGTGAGGTCCACTCACTGGACCTGCCTCCCCTGCCTCATGTCACATCCTGTTACTGCCTGTTTCTGCCACAAACCAAAAGGCATGAAGAGGGCAGAATGCCCAAGATGATACTGGCTGCTGATTGGACAAAAATAAAATCAGCTGGAGCTGGTTCCCCCATGTGCCTTCTCAGACTCACCAGTGAGTCACTGACTGACCAGCACCAGCAGACACCAACTCACCCTTGCACTCACCCTGCACACGTGGTGGGCACACACTGGTCCGCACACAGGTCCTGGGGCTGGGTACTGGAGGAGGCACCAGTCAGTGGCTGGTGTGTGTGGGGGGGGGGGACGCTGGGTCCGGTGTAGGCTGTATGAGTTCTGGAGTACACCCATAGAGGGCACACCATGGGTTTCACGCCATGCACGTCCACTGACTCTCCAGTGATACTGAAGTACACATACTGCAGCTTCCGACCACCACATAAAAGCAAACCACTGTAAGGGGAGGTGAGGTGGGGGGGGGGGGGCAGGGGTGTAAAGGGGTGTAAGATTTAAAGGTATCCCTGTGCATATATCGCACTGATGTGACTTCCTGTTTTTTTCCCTCTCCCGACTTACATCCCTGTTCTGTAGGAATTCCTACTTTTTCTCTGCTGCGATATCCCTTTAAAAAATATATTGATTTCCGATAGAAAATTTACCTCTGTACATTGTCCTTAACAGGGAGAGTATGTGCCGCCGGTACAGGAGGAGGAGAAGCGAGAGGCGGGGTCAGTGACGATGGGCGTCTACGTGCGCTACTTCTACTACGGGGCGGGGGTGTTTGGTATCTTGTTGCTGATACTACTCAACTTGGCTGCCCAGTCCGCCTACATCCTCTCCGACTGGTGGCTCTCACACTGGTCAGTCACTTGATTTTTAAGAATATTTTCTAAATTTTCAAAAATTCAATATTTTATACTCTTTTATTTGGTCAGTCACTTACATCTTCCATTGTCCTTTTTGAATTTACTTTACTTTTGGCTGGCATAGCCTCAATACAGGTAGATTATACAGTGTAGTGAAGAAAAATGCACTGAAAACCATCTCTAGAGAACATGTATAGAGATCGATATAAGATATCTCGAATCTAAGGATTGGTACACCAAACTCTTAGTACACCCCTGAAACTATTTTTTTTAAAACAACACATATTTAAAGACAAATATATCATTGTGCTTCAGGTCACAAGAGGAGGAGATCCGTATGTCTGCCATGAGTTTGCGTGCATCCGACATGATGACGTATAATGCGTCTAACGTCACGGTCCCCACGATAGACGTGCCAGTCTTCCTTTACATCTACCTCGGCATTACGCTCAGTGTGTTCCTCTTTGGACTCCTCCGCTCACTCCTCGTCTTCAAGATCTTAGTCTCATCCGCCAAAGTCCTACACGACAGAATGTTTACCAGTGTTGTACGATGCCCCATCCTCTTCTTCGACACAAACCCAGTTGGTATGTACAGGAATGAAAGTGACCAATCTAAAAAAATGATTCAGAATATATTTAAACCAGGTCATTACATTGAAAGGCATACATCCTGGCTGCATGGAACTCTTGACTATACATTCCTAATCCTAATGTTCACTTTTTTATTGCCTCACAAAATTTATCTTCCATATAACGTGTAACATTGTGACGAAAATATACCAAAATTTGATAAACACCTCTTAAATATATCACAGCTACTTCTTAGTTTGTCTACAACCTGCTACAATATGTATGTTTAAGCATGCCAGGAATGAAGAACTTAAGTGGAAACAATTTTGAGATACACTTTGATCAATTTTGAACATCTATTAAAGAATAAAATTCTGCCATATTTTCTACAAATTGACTCCATTACTCATGGAAATCACTGTGGAAAGTCACATGATTATATGTACCTTTATATAAATGTATCATCATGTAGCCTAGTTGAACCTACTTTGGGTAGTAGATGCCCCTGTCAAGGCTTATAATAGGGCCTTTACATCACGGTGTTACACATAATGTAGCGCAGTACATAAAGTTTTCTAATCTTGTCACTACAGAACCTTTTCAAATCAACTCTACATGTAAAAACGGTGATGGGCTCAGTTCTGAGTATATAACATATCAAATATCACTCATTTTGTGTATGCAGTATGTCCTATAAGATTATTTCTGGCTTTTTTTCAAACTTTCTTGCAAAGATTGTTTTCACTGAATATAATTAATTTGGACAACAGCCCAATACATCACGGGGTGCCAGATACCTTGAACATCATAACATAATCAACAATATTGCCAAACCTCTCCATTATTTTGCTGATATTTGGAATTTTTAAAGATATTCTTTACAATTTATTGCCCCTTACCACCTAAACAACTTTAACTGTGCTTAGGTGAAAGCCACATCTATGAGTGACCTCTAGCTCTCCGCTGTGACACAGTATTATTTTGCTACAGAAAATTTTGTCACTGTCTTATACAGTCCCCAAATCACCGCTAACAGCTTGACAGCAATACACATAGGGACAATACCCATTTAACTACTGGTCAGGATTATCAATAGCCTTTGTGCCAATGACATGAAGTAGAAGAAAGAGATATGAAAGTATTTGATACAAATTGGGAAGGAGAAACAGACATGCAACACCGTGACGAAAATAAGTGTTTTCCCCGTTGGGAGGCTACAAAACAGAAAAAAAAACTGTCTTTAATGTTAAAAAAAAAAGTCCTAAAGGGTTTGGATGTTTTGTCACACATGCCAAAAAATATAGAAAATTGATATACAAGTATCAATTCTGCAGGGGTATAAGGTTGAAAAGGCCTGAAATCACCAAACGTACATAAATCAGTGGCTTGACCCACTGTATACGGTATATGATCGGTTTTGCCATTCAAAATAAATATTTCTCTTCAATAGATGAGATCTAAATAATTGGTGATACTTTTGTTCCAGGTCGTATTCTGAACCGATTCTCCAAGGACATGGGGCTGTTAGACGAAACACTTCCCTTGACAATGTTTGACTTCATACAGGTAGGAGATTTAGTTTCCATGGCAACCTGTTAGATTTATGGAAAAACTGTGAAGTCAAAGAAAATTTAATGTACTACAATAGACAATATTCTCATTGGAGCTCATTATTCAGGGAAATGTGGTAAATATTGAAATGGAAATAAAGAAAAAGAAAATTGCGAAAAGACACTCCCCTTCCACTTTTGGGCTGGATGCATGACTCCCCTGGTCGTGAAGCCACCATAGTAGAGGGTCAAACATTCGGCTGGTGGAGGGTGAGGATTGAGGGTGAGGAATTTTCACCAAAAAAGTGAAACCTCATGTAAGCCTAACTCGCGTATAAGCCGCACCCGACTTTGGGCCGATCCTATAAGCTGCACTGGCAATCTGCGTATGATGAGTTTAATACCGTAGCATAGTAGTAAAAACTCCCGTATAAGCCACACCCTAACCTTGGCCCGATCCTATAAACTGCACCTGCAATCTGACTCGCGTACTAGCCGCAGCCTATACACGAGGTTTTTACGGTACTCAGAACTCACTAATCCAGTAGTCCCATTGCAACAACTGTTCATATATATCCAATTTTGATATTTATATGTTGATAATCAATAACACATTATGTTACATTCCAGTGCTCACTGACCATCCTGGCTATCGTGTTCGTGGCCGGGGTCGTTAACCCGTGGGTGTTCATCCCTACCACCCCATTGTGTATCCTGTTTGTTATCATCAGACGCTACTTCCTCGCCACCTCCCGGGATATTAAACGACTTGAAGCTACCAGTGAGTGCCCCTATAGGCAATGTATGGGATGGGACTGTTGGTGTATTGGGATAACCTACTATATAAGACTTCCCTTTAATCTTAGAACAATGAAACCGCTGTTACAAAAAGCTTAATGTTCATAATCGACATTGTTGAAACTGCCCATCCTTTACTAATTTGACCTTCAAAAGTGACCATTGCAATGCTAAGAGATAGGTGTGCCACAAGTTGGTTTCCTTGAATTAAAATTTGACGGGTGACTGTATTAAACCAAATGAAATTGACTTTTCACTTTCAATTTCACTCAATCTGTTCTGTATGTTTCTACGCTACCTACCCTAGTTTCCCCCCCGAAAAGGGTAATCAAATGTTCACAGATCACCTGGACTCTAATGCTCTACTTGTACTTTCAGCGCGCAGTCCGGTGTTCACCCATGTGAGTGCCAGTCTACAAGGTCTGCACACTATTCGTGGTTTCCGTGCGGAGGAGCAGTTCATTGGGGAGTTCCACAAACACCAGGACCAACACACGGAGGCCTGGTCCCTCTTCCTCTCCACGAGTCGCTGGCTGGCCGTGCGACTCGACTGGCTCTGCTCACTGTTCATCACCGCTGTAGCCTTCTGTAGCATAGTCGCCTCCGAAGGTTTGAATGGCGGGCTGGTCGGTTTGACACTGACTTATGCGATTAGTCTCATGGGGCTCTTCCAGTGGGGCGTACGACAAAGTGCCGAAGTAGAAAACCAGGTAAGACAAATAGCCTGATAAGCAACCCTATTCATCTATGTGAACAATTAGCCCAAAGGTTATCAACCATTTATAGTCGGATATCAATATGAAACTGGATTCTCAGTTATTGATATTAAACGTTTAGAGGATATTGCCAGGATGTTCCTGATAAATTGTCCATAAAACTCTTTCCCAAGTCAAGTACCGATACTTATGGTCTTAAGGTTTTATTTGTTCTTTTGTTGTTTTCTGCATTTAATTCCATATATAACTAATGTTACACTTTCAAATTCACAGATGACATCAGTGGAGCGAGTCCTGGAGTACTCTAAGTTACCCTCAGAGGCTCCACTCGAGTCACCCCCGGGCCAGGCGCCGGCGCCTGCATGGCCCGTACATGGTATCATCACCGGTGAAAAGGCCATGTTCCGGTACTCGGAGGACGGTCCGCTAGTTCTCAAAGGTCTCAACTTCTGTGTACGAGCACAGGAAAAGGTGCGTACTCCAAACTATTTAACTTGGATATTTTGCCACCGGTGAATACTAATTATGTATAAAGAAATATGTTTTAATATGATACATTTGGTACTGTAAGGGATATTTGCTAGTGGTGAATGGTTTGTAGAAGCGATTTTGAGTTAAGGGAAAAATGCATTATTTTGATCGATATAAAAATATCTCTTTTAAAAAAACATGGTTTCTACATAGTCTATTTATGTCTGATGTTACAGGTAGGAATCGTTGGTCGCACAGGAGCGGGTAAGAGCTCCCTTATTACCATGTTGTTCCGCATGGCTGAGCCCGAGGGACTCATCCGGATAGATGCCATCGACATTACCGCCATCGGCCTCCATGATCTCCGCAAGAAACTCTCCATTATCCCTCAGGTGGGTACAAACTGGAGACATGTCTGAATCTAGTTACTTGGTCAACAAAATTATATTAGATGTACCAGAAATTCTCGCATACAACCCATGAGTCAGACTCGGCTTTAATTTGCTACCGAACATACCTGGCATGTAATATTATGGTGCGGCTTATACAAGAGTTTATAAAAGTATCCTACAGTACTAAGATAACAATTTTCAAACCCCCTCTGCGGCTTGTAGAATTTGTCGAAGTTAGGGGTACAGTATATTTTTTCAAAGTTTTTAGGTGGAAATTATACGCGAGATTCCTGTTATATACATTTTGTACACTGAAATTTACAATGTTTCTGTTCAGATTGTTTTATGAGTTATTGCTCTATTTGTAACATGTTTCTATGTGGTTTGTAGGACCCGGTGCTGTTTACGTGCTCTGTACGCAGGAACCTAGACCCATTCGACCACCACTCAGACCACGATGTGTGGGGTGCTCTCGAAGAGGTAAATATTATTACCATTTGATAGTTTCTGATATAACATCTGTACCATTATTGTCATAGCAACATTCTGTTTGCTCAAGTGCCTCCCAAACTGCACATCACCTCATCGATGCGATCATTCATAGATGTGATCACTGCTGTATTGGGCAAGCAACATTTAAATCTTGTGTCCAACTGCGAGACAGACTTCCACTATTTTTGGATGACTCATCGCTAACTGGAGGCAGTTCAGTAGGGTACTATGTATGCCTAGACGTTCAATAAATGAGTCGCCTGCAATATATTCAATATAAACGAAAACAACTCATTGTAGTAAAACGTCATTTTTAATCATATATCTATCTTAATGTATAATGTGATTATGAAACCATTTTATATGTGTTTTAGGTTCAACTAAAGCCTGCAATACAAGACTTGCCGGACGGCCTCCATTCGTCTGTGTCAGAGGGTGGCATTAATTTCAGCGTGGGGCAGCGACAGCTCATGTGTCTGGCACGCGCTATCCTCCGAAAAAATAAAATCCTTGTCATAGACGAAGCCACCGCTAACGTAGACCCAAGGTAAGGTAGAGCCTGTAATACACTACTGCCATTCAATGTAAAAAGTCGAATATTCTGGTAAAGCTTGGTCACTGTTTCCATGGCAATCGATGTTCTATTTTTCAAAATACAGAAATGACCATGAAAAATCTTGGTTCCCTATTTATCTTAGCCTTAAAATTGTATTTTCATCACTAATATTATATATCTTGTCTGAGAGTAAAATAGCAACATACCGGGCAAATTCATGTAGGGAAGTTTCAAGTTGAGACGATGCTATGACTCTTCTGGACCACAAAAAAAAAAAAAAAAAAAAAAATTCATGTAGGGAAAACTAGTTTTAGATGTTGCAATTTTGGCACGGGATCTACAGATATTTACCTTTACAGTGCTCAAGATAACAAAATGTACCGGTAGTATAAAAAATAACCCTGATGGAAGAGCAACTTTTGTTTAAACAAGCTTCATACTTCAATATTTCAAGAAAGATTAATGCTAGCTATTTGTTGTACTTCTAGTTGTGTTGTATGAAACTGTAACAATAAAATCGTAAGTTAAACCAATATCATGTTAATTTGCAGGACGGATGCTCTAATCCAGCAGACCATCAGACAGAAATTCCAGAACTGTACCGTCTTAACGATCGCTCACCGTCTCCACACCATCATGGACTCAGACAGAGTTATGGTAAGGGACCGCTTTTACGACTATAATCATTGAACTTTAAACTAACTAAACATCTCTATGTAAAGTACCCTTAACTCATCAAAAGATATTAATAACTCATCAAACCTAAACAAATAAACAACTTTCAATGGCCATTAGAAAATGTTACCAACTGACTCTATTTTCATAAGGGGAAAATGTCTAACAATTTAAAGAAGGGAAAAAAACAATTGCTGTCATCATTGATAAAAAAAAAAGTATCATGTTGCGTTTCAGGTTCTGAGTGATGGTAAGATACAAGAGTACGATGAGCCATACACACTTCTACAGAACGACGGCTCAGCCTTCTACCAGATGGTGGAGCAGACCGGTAAGGCCGAGACCGAGCGCTTGCTGGACATCGCACGGGAAGCCTACCTCATCCGGAACCAACCCGACCCCAACAGTATCATACCCGACAGCTGCCGGCCTCACATCACGTCTAACGTAGAGTCGACGCAGAATGGAACCGTAGAGTTGACCTCTATTGTATGAATGTGTTACATTGTATAAAGGTGTTGCAAGATGTTCCGCTTTTCATAAAGGAACGTATCATAATTATTGATGTTTCCAGCTTTAGTTCACAAATGTCTGAGATTCGAGAAAGAAGTTAGATATGTCACCATGGATAGACTAATAGGTCAGACAGATGGATAGTCTTAAAGGTCAAATATATGTCATGAATATGACGGTTATGTCATGAAGGTTAGATCATCTGTCATGAAGGTCAAGGAAGAAATGTCTAAGATGTCAGATAGGTATTCCGAATAAGGCCCAGTGGGTATGTCATAATGGTTAGAAAGATCAGGAGATGTTCCTAAAGTATATGCCATAAGAGTCAGGGAAGGCCTGATATATCTATAGCAAAGACCAGAGAGATGGCTGTCTAAACGTTAAGCAAAGGACGACATTATATATTTCAGGAGAGTCCGGGAAATACCAGAAAGATATTTGTAAAAAAATGGAAGAGTAAAGACCGTATCCAGCCCTACAGCCAGGTGTTCAACCTGGTATTTGGCAAAGTGCTTATATTGTATTTTTGATATGTTGTTATTTGTTAAGTACAAATATATGTTCTGAGTGTATTTATAGGAACTATATCTACATCGATTAAGCTGAGGAAATGTGTAGAAATGAAGGGTTTCTTAGTGTGTCTTGTGTAGAAGTGAGGGTTGAATGAAGAGAATTATCAACCCTTTATGGATGGCATGTTGCTTAAAGGAGACATTTGCCGTCATGATGCACCAATGCAGCGCCGGGGCGAGTAACTCGTGGGAGCTGCATTGGGACATGATACTAACACTACAGGAGTGTATCAACCCCATAGGATCATTATGATGCATGCATGCAGCCCTAACGATTAACTCGCCAGGGGTAAATTCTTTTACATTCATGCATCATTATCATGACGAGCAAGAGCTTTATGTACTGATTAATGCGCTGTGCTACCCTTAAAGGGTTGTATATATAGTGTGTACCAGGGAAGTATATGTGTGAATGGGAAAGTTTTGTTGAGGACAGTGTACAACTGTATGGATACCAGAGACAGAACTTCAATTAAAGTCTACATGAACGGGTAATCAAAGATTGAAATTGTGATGCAAATACTAACAGTTGGTTTAAGCTTTCAAACAACGTCTGAGTTTACGCAAGTGTCAAAAAGGCAAATGATGATTAGGCCGCTTAAAAAAATTTATCAGCTTTACGGATACTTTTCTGTAAAAAGTGGTGAGGGCGGGAGGCTTTTTATTTTTATTTTTATTTTGTTTTTGGTTGACGAGGGAGGTCCTTTTTTATTTTTATTTACTAAATATTGTTTCTATTGTACTATTTCTATATATTACCATACAGAAATCCTATTATTAACCATGTAATTGATATACCCAAGTTAAAGACATTGATATAAGGAATGATATGCTACTTTAATTATGTTTCTACACCAAATAATAGCTGAGATATGAAATTCCGTTTTTTGAGGGGGTATTTTTTCAGTTGATGCGGATTTTTTTGATTTTTTTTTTGAGGAAAAATGGAATAAAAAGCAGTGATGCGGCCCCTTCTAAGTGATGCGGGCGGTGTCTGTAAAGCTGATAAATTATTTTAAGTGGCCTTATGTGTGCATGTGTCAAAGAGTCAAAAACATGTGGAATAAGGGTCCATTCCTCCTAGGGTTTATCATGCATTGAACTAATATTAACTTAGTCACCGATGTTTATGTAACGCCCCACATCGAGTAACAATGATTATATTTGGTACACAATATAATGTTAATAGCCTAACAACATGAACGATTTTATATTGACGTAAAGTTGAACGTTGGTGCTATGGAAGTGCAATGTTTTCTCAGAAAGTGGTAATGGTGTGCTAACCCCATAGTCACACTAATTTGGGGTTATCTTAGCTAGTATATCAAAAGTGACGCCAAATTTAACAGATATTTATAAAGGCATATACTGGTACCTGTTTTATGGGTTTAATGTGTACACCAGTGTCAAAGACTGAACATGGAATACCAATTTATTCCTTTCTTGTCAAATTAAGAAATTACCGCGTTTTTTTATAAAGAGGATTGTCTTCTTTAAAGGAGAGGTTCTTAAAGATTGAGTTTCACACTCAGGGGTCTTCTTCATGGTTTTGCTGTCACCAAATATAGACACCATGTTAAATTTCCAAATGATGTTTCTCAAAATGATTTCAACCAAACATCTATGTATGGCTTCCTGTTGAAAGGTTTTACATTGTCAGTATACAGTTCACTATGGTTTCTATAATAGTGTTTGCCAGGGTAGTCCTATCTTCTGTAATATCTCCTGTAACACTTCTGTAATATTTCCTGTAACACAAGAAGGCCAAGTCGCGCACACACGTACTTTTATGTATGGTTTTGATGATTTATTGTTTCATGATATCTATCCAAATGGATAGGACAGGTGGCAAGATGAAACTTAATACGATGAGATTGCATTTTAAGCACCATTTTAACCAGTGTAAATATTCTCTTTTGACGTATACTACTGTATTTATTACGATCTTGATATACTTTATAACCATTTGTATTTTATTCCAGTCGTATATCAAAGTTGAAAAGGAATATATATGTGTTTCATACCGGTCCAAACATGTTCTTGAAAACCTTAACGTAAATGATCTCGCAACAATTTGAAATATACTTTTGAAATGGTTTTAGTGAGACCGTAACTGCTGTATTTAGATAAGTAGTAAAATATGTTCCTTATTATGAGTACCAGAAGTCCAACAGTACATGTATATGGTAATACCACAGGTGTGTAATGGGTTTTTGTTCGTTCTGTTGACAGTCCTAGCATTCTGAGCACTCTAATCATTAGATATTAGTCAAAGCCAGACAAGACTTACACTGCAGCATAATCTGGTAGAGGGCGTAGTGGTTGGCTCTCGGCGCTTGGACAACGTAGGAGGCAAGACAAGAGTCTGTAGAGCTCAGTGATTTGTAAATTTTTCTAACTAATGTTAGTCTTACTTTTATGATACTTACCGGTAAACTATTAGGGCAGAAGAGGGAGGTGGTTAGGGCTTTATGTCATTATCGGGTATATCAAATACATGAAAGAGTCGGGCCTTAAACTGGGCTATAAAAATTAAATGAGCTTTAAAACAATAGTCAACTTTACATAAAAGTATATAGAGCATGGACTGCTCTGTTAACTATTATCAAATCGACCACACTCTTGGTCGAATTTGACAAGCTGCTGTGATGCCTAACATCAAAAATAACATGCATAATACTTTGAAATAACACAATGTTAAACAAGATGTGATACATTAATTTATGTTAATTGTCAAAATATGTCTTTGCTTAAACAGAGTTGGGTACTGACTACTCGGTTCAATGTCAAAGAGTAGTGATACCAATGAGAAAGAGGGAGCTCTCTCTCTCTAATAGGGAGGTATGTCACTTGTATGTTTGTGGAGTAATGTACATTTCCTCCTATATCAATACATGATGCCTTAATGTATGTATTAAGGAAGCCTCTTCGTTAGTATTAGGCCTATATATTTCAGTGTGAACCAAATGAATGAGAAACAGATTTCATACATATTTATTGATCAGCAGCCACCATGGTGAACACAAGCTTATGCTGTTATGTAAAGACATAGTTTTGATCACCGTATACGTTCTTTGTACAGATGAAAACAGGGATATATTGAAAACCTGTATTCATATTCAGGAAAAAAAACCGTTAAGATGGCAATAAAAAATGAAAATGTGGGGTTGAGTTCGATGTCACATTTAATAGCCGTACAAAGTGCAACATTAACTCTCCTATACTGTTTGCACTATTCTTGAAAATTAGTTTTCTTTATGCTTCCCCGTCACTGATTTGAAATCAAATCCCCTGGTAAATATGCGATTCTGATGAAGCCCATACTCTCCTTTCAAACGTATTAAATCCAGAAAAGATTATTCTAATTTGAGGCGTCTTTATTTTTGACCACATGTACATCCAACGTCATGAGCTTACTCACAAAGACTACATCTATCTCGCCAATACTCAATGTTAAAATAAACATGAATAAACTTAATGCTGCCTTGTGGTACAATGTACCTACATCAAATACTGAAGTGAAGTATGAGATACTGCCCTCATCTCTTGTACCGTAGTCTCAAGTATGAATGATACTTTACATAACTATTTAAGGAGTCACACAGAAAAGTGACTTCATATCACCAAATGATAACTTCATGATGACTTCATATTGACACATATTAACCCTTTAAGGACAGATGTCTCTAAAAGATGACATTTGTCGTTATGATGCAGCCCGAGCGAGTAACTCACAGGTACTGCATCCGTGCATCATGCTGGCCCTTAGGGAGTGTCTCATGCCCATGGGATCGGCATGATGCTTGAATGCAGCCCTGACGAGTTACTCGCCAGGGCTGCATTCATGCATCATGACGACCAAGTGCATGATGCATTAATGCATGATGCCGTCATTAAAGGGTTAATGTATGAGAATACAACTCTACGACGTACTACATACCATTCTACGGGGTCTATGCATTGTACCATTCCACGTGATGCATGCATCCTAAGTATAGACATAACCCTGGCGTATTTACTCCTTCCTACTCGTATTTACTCCTTCCTACTCGTCTACTCTCGTCCCAAAAGATATGACAATTCATCAGCCCTCCTAAATCAAAATATACAATGATATAGGCCTATTATATATTATAATTAAATAACATGAACCAGCATGTGATTTGGTGATATCTGAGCTACATGCACGATACGATAATGAAGTTATCCACAGAGAAAGTAATTTTCATAAATAATATTGACGAATGTTATCACAATGGCTTGGAATAGAACAATCCCCCTAACTCTCAAACCTGCTTTTGTTTGATATTACATCACTCTAATGCTGTGGCTTCCTCTAGCATTGGTCTTATCTTCATAAGGCTCCGGAACGAGTGGAAGAAGTCGCCCATCCCAAACCACCAGATTCCCCCTCGGTACGGACAGTCGCGCATCGGGTTAAACCTGCCTCGGTAGAACTGACCGTTGAGGTTGGACGACCCACAGTCGGCAAACCACCACCCACTGTCTAACATGGAGGCACAGTTGTGGGCCGGCCAGTCGTCGTTATCCCTGTCTGGGGTAGAGAAGGGACGGCCTTGATGGAACCGGAGCGAATCACCTATACAATGTGGGTTTAAAAAAACAATATTAATGAGGCGAAGGCAGCAGTGTTTTACAGAGATGCCACTTTTCCTACTTTTGTAGGAATTCCTACATTTTCACTGGAATTTCTGTGACAAAGAATGTTGATTTCCTACGAAAAGTTAACTATAATCCCAAGATCTCCTACTTGTCGTTGACTTGTGAGTGACATTTCTGGTTTCAATTTAATGCAGAGTTTCATAAATTAAGTAGTTTTTCATGTGGGGCCTACGCATTAATTAAGGGAGTAATGGTTATTAACGAGGGCTACCGAAGTTTAATGCGTCGGCTAGAGACCTGATTTTTGTGAGAATTTCAGAATTTCAGAATTTATGTAAGTTGAGAATGTAAAATCTCTCTCTCTCTCTGGGAGGGCCAGAATATACATTGGAATGATATCCGCCATCTTTCTGTATACTACTGTGGTGGTTCGTAGTTAACTCTAGGTTAAAGAACAACGATCACGGCAGTTTCCAGGTGCGAGAATATATCTGTCTTTATTCACAAGAATAACAACTCTAGTTCCTTTACTAGGGAACGATCAGTGTAGAATTAATACACACAGGTAGATCAGGTTTCTCTATAAATAGAGGAAACGGTCAGTATACAACTCTTAGCATACAACTCTGTCCGCACGGTTGGACCTGTGAAGTCTCTCGTCAGTCGGGCCTGCACTGACTGCCGTTCCAGGTAAACACATGGGTCTTATATAACACCGGCTCTTAGATCACGTGGCCAGGTGGGTGGGTCGGCCGCCCACCTGAGAGCGGCACACGGTTACCTGAAGAGGACCTGCGCCCTCTCCCGGGAACTGTGTGCACTAGCTCCAGGTGGAGAAGCCGAGTAAACAGACGTTACCCGGAAATACCGTGTATGAGATTAATATGTAATATCATGCCCCTACACTACCCCCCCTAGACAAAACTAGGTGGTAACGAACATATATACGGTTTTCCTAGTTTATAGAAAACACTTTAGACCAACGACTTTACAGTTATTGTCTATACAGTAACTAGGGGCGTAAACATATTATTACGACATACTACACAAGCTAGATCATCAAACTCAATATAAATATGGCATTACACTGTAATAGCAACCATAATGGATGATTTATGACATGTGAATATAATATCATACATACAATCGAACGGCTTGACACATTTCGATATGACTTCCTTATGAAGTTTCCATACTTGGTTATTTAAAAAAAAAAATGCGCATGGGGTGTGTATATGTGAGCAGGCAAGCAGAAAGGGGTATCCCCGCGGGATTAGTACCAATTTTAGCCACCAGGGGGCTCCACCATGGCCTAAATTGGAAGAAACAGGCTAATATTTGTTTTCCGGTACTTTTTTCTGGAGAATTCAGTAGTTTAATACAAAACATTCCATTTTCAGTGAAAAGCTTCCTTATTTGGAATGCAAAAAGAACGTTTTAGAGCCTAAATGAGTGTCTTTGTTGATATGTGTTGCCATGGAAACATGATTTTCATTCCAAATACAGAAAATAAAGAAGCCCATTGATAGAATGATTCACAAGGATCACTACGGTCAAAACAGAATAAAATTATCATTTCTAGATCAAAAGCTATGGCCTATAGGAGAAAATGTATGATCATTTTCTAATTATTCTAATTATGCTAATTAGATAGAGATATCTTGGAAACTATGAGACTTAGAGCTAATTTGGGGTTTGGACAGGGCCATGCCCACCCATATTCATATAGCCATTTCTCAAAAACTAGAAATGATATCCTCTTGTGTAATATATCAATGGAAAGCTTATGATATCAATTTTAAAGTTGACATTTTTGTCGGATATCCCTTTCCCCTTACCTGTACACATATATATTTAAGTTGAACAGAAAAGTTATTAAAAACCAGTCCTGATAAGGACTCACAACCACCAGCGTCTTACATTGGTTTGTGATTTAATGAAAACATTCACACAATGGATAACAGTAACCACAGCCTTTGTTTTAAGCCGGGTAATCCGATTATGTAACCGGAAATATTAATACCTCTCGCAACATACAACAGAGTCAACACACACGACAATACCTTACGGTATAATTAGCATATACACATAGTCTTAACGACTTACTATAAACATTACGGGTAGCCACGTTTCCTAGCTTATCAGATCATACAATTGTAGGGGCTAGGGTTATACGGGGTTGTTATATGACGAGTGCTGTTGGATGCTGTGTTGCGAGCTCAGTCCGAACCCTTCAGTCCGACGGTAGGTGGCGACACCTACTCCGGGCTTGGGGTATGGACAGAGGTCGCTATAGGCTTCCGGTCTGCGTGTGCGCACGCAGGCTGGCTGCCTATATATACCCGGCATCTGACGGTACTCGTCGGTTACTCTGAGCCACGCTGGTGAAGAGACCCCGTGATCATATCGGCTGCTTAGCCTACTGACCCGTTCCGAACTCTATAGGGAGTTCGCACACTTAGTGACTGCTTGTTTAGGTTTACCTGAATAAACCTGATATTGCAACCTGTAACACTTGATCCGAACTGTGTCGACTTTGTTCTTTAATTGATACTCTACCAATATCATAAAGATACAAAAGATCGTTTATTACACTGGTGCCGTGACCAGGACTGAGTGAAACGCAGGTTAGCCTGTGCAGTAGCACAGACCTCGGGCTCTGGACGGAGCAGCGAGGTCTCCGGATGAGGCAGCAGCCTTGTCACCGGAAGGGTTAGATGCCAGTTATGAGGCAGATACCCACAGTAGGGCGAATGTTCCATCCGGAACAGACGCAGCACGAGGACCCAAGGGTCCTACCATAATGAGCCGCTCATTAGAAGAAATGAACTTGTCCTTGTTCAATGTTGGTGGGTCAAGCTCAGCCGCGCCGACTCCGAGGAGGTTTACCCTGTTGGAGGAGCGTCGCTTTGACGACATGAGAGAGGCCCGAGTACAGGAACGTGTACAGATGGCTCAAATGGAATTGTTGACCATTCAGAAGCAATCCAATGAATGGAAAAGCAGTCTGATTGCATTGGAAGGTGCAGTCACACACCGAGCTTCCAAAATCAAGGAAAAGGACGCAAGACTGTCTACCTTGTTGGAGGAGAATGAGAAACTGGTACAATCCCTCAGCAGAGTCCGGGCGGAATACGACCAGAAAGAAGCGGACCTACGAGGGATCCGGTCCGAGTTTGTCGAGGCAAACACGGAGCTGAACCATATTTGCGCAGCCCGAGACGCTGTAATCCATGAGGCAGAAGGGGCCCGATCAGCCATTGTTCGGGACACAGAGGACTTACAGGAGGTCCGCCGAAGTCTAGTGACAGAGTGTGACATTCTGAAAGCAAAAAGAACTGCTTTACAGCAGTTTTTATCAGAAACGCGAGAGAGTATACAGGACAACAGTACCTCTTTCGCATCCGCGAACAATGGTAGTCCGGAAGGCCTCCATTACATGAGTTTTACCGACACTCCCAATCAGCCTATGGGACGTGGGGTAACCATAGAGCCTGCCTTGTCAACCTCAACACCAGGACGACCCCTCGGAGTGGGACGATCCAGGGGCAGAGGCAGGGCGAGTGATTACTCACCGAGGGTGGGGATCAGTGGTATCCGTCCGATACCAAAACAGGTCTTCGCAGCCCCGACCGGTCTAGCCTCAGTAGGTAGGGGAAGACGATTGTCGGAGTTGGTCCGGAGTCCACGATCACAGTTGAAAGTGGACGAACAGGAACTCGACGCGGAACGCTTGAAGAAAGCGGCAGAACAGGATAAGGCGGCGAAAACCGATCTGACTCCTTCAAGTTTGTTGCAATGGCGAGAATGCCAAGCAACCATATTGTTCCAGGAACAGAAAAACTTGGAAATAGAAAGGCGAGACGTGTATCGCAAACAGCAGGCTGCCTTGGAGCAGCAGCAGAAACGGATGAAGGAGAACGCGGCCCTCGCAGAGGAGTTAGCGGAGCAGGAAGCGGCGGTTCTGAGGGCTCGAAAGGAAGGGCTCCGAGCCGCCGGAGAAGCTGCTAAAGCTAAATTGGAAAAAGCTCAGCAAGAGGAGGAGGCTGAGAAGCAGGCCAAGGAATTGGAAAAGGAGAAGTCAGAGCATCAACGATTGCTTGCTCTGGCCCAGCAGTGTCAGTACATGACTGATCAGGAGAAGAACTGGTGGTTCGGACAAGGCGTGGACCCCACTACGGACTTAGTGTCGTATGGGACCTACCAGGCTTTTCTGGACAGACAGAGTAGCGTACCAGCTATGGGCGCTACTCCAGGGGCGACTCCTGGTACGAAGAGCCCGAAGAAGGCTCCGAGAAGAACAATGCTGAGTACAGAATTGCAAGAATTGTACGATACGAATCCCGCCATAGCGGGGATCGGATTGCACAATGTCGGTGCGGAAAAGGACGCGACAGCATCCATTTCTAAATGTCTGGCGATAACCTCTAAAATTAGAGGTTCGTCCAACGCTGCTAGACGCATAGCTAGCGAGCCATTTCCCTACTGGCAGAAGAATTCGTGGGAAGATTGGTTGGGAGCCACCGTTGAGGATATAAACCTCAGTGGGTGGGATCAACAGGATGCAATCCCGTACGTGTGTAAGGGATTACGCATGGGAGATGGTCTCATGGCAGTTGAGCAGTGGAAGGAGGATTGCGGACCTCGCGGTACTTTCAAACAGCTCGTAGAAATCGGAACCATCCTGTACGGAGATTCCGCTCGGATTGATCCGATGGTCGCTTTTAAGAAGCGCGTGCAAGGCAAGAACGAAGCTCCGAGGGTCTTCGGACTTGCATTGATGAGACTCCTGAAGAAGGTACACCCTGCTTCAGGAATCCACGATGCCTTATTTTCTAAGGAATTGTTCTCTCAGTTCGTTGCCGGACTGAGAGATCCTGACATACAACAAACGGTGTATGACACGTGGAGAGCAGATACGTCACTAGATGACCTTTTTAAGGCCATCGACATACATGCTCTCAAAAAGTCACTGTTAGGGGACCGGATGCCTACCCGGGCCTGGGCCATTATAGAATGTTCTCCGGAACAGTCTGATGGTTCGGGCAGTGATGAGGAGGGGGCTATAGCTTCAGCGGCTCAGTTCAAGAGGAATGGGAATTCCTCTAAACCGCCGTGGAAGAATAAGAAGCCGGAAGGGGGTGGGAACCCCCCTCCAAAAAGGGAGTCATCGGATCCGAAGGTTCCGATGATGGACGCAGCGTTTTTCACATCGCTGTTTGAGAAGATGACGACTTCCATTCAGGGGGCTACCCAGCCTAACAGAAGGAAGATCAATCGGAGGACCGCTAAGTGCTATAGGTGCTTAGAGATCGGTCACTTTGCTGCGGAGTGTACAGCTCCGAGTCCGAAAGTTCCCGGAAAGGAGGGAAACTAGAGGGGGTAGTCCGAAAAGGCGAGCGGACAACCCCTGCAGATGAAGTACGCCAACATACCAGAGAGGTAGAGCCTAGTGAAATTCAGAAGACAGGAAGGGAATCAGGGGTGGCTTCGAGCTTTAGGAGCTCGGATGCCGGCCTGATTAACATTCCAGTCCATCAGTTGCCCGGCAATGAGGCAGGGAGGCCCATTACGGATAGGAACGAGGAAGTTGCGGCTGTCACAGACACCGTGTGGGTAGGGAGTACCCAGCTTTCCCCGGATCATCCATGTTTCGACCATTTGAAGAAACATGGCCTTGATCTGGCTGCTCCGAAGGATTTCAAACGCTTCACTGTAAACCCGTCTCCGCTGGGGGGGAGGCGGTGGTATGTGTCTGTTACTGTGGCCGGTAGGGCGGGCGAATTTTTAGTAGATACGGGAGCTAGCCACTCCTTTATCTCCTCCAGATTCTATGCTCTTATGCCGGACAGTCGTGATAACTTCAAAACGAGGGTAAACGCCTGTTCGGCCGATGGGTCGAGTATGCTAACGTATGGGCGCGCGTTCATACCTGTCCGAATTGGAGGGAAGGAGTATGTGGCTTCTCCCACCATTGCGGATATTGCAGACGACGGTATACTGGGGTTGGATTTTTCGGCGTTGTATGACGCGGTCCTGAATCCTGGTACAGGGGTACTCCGAATAGAGCACCCGTACCGTGCGGTGGAGCAATGTGTGCTCCGACAAGTATCGACAGTGGCAACGGTGGTCCAAACTGTTAAGATTCCTCCCGGACAGACGTGTGACGTGCTGGTCCGAAGCAAGGGGCTTAGGAGAGAGGAAGAAGCAGTTGTGGAACCGGATGTGGCCATGTTGGGAAGCATCGGTTTGACAGGCATGGATACCCTAGTGGGGGATGGTGCTTGGACCGTGGTGCCGGTTTCTAACCCCGGGTTGGAACCACAGTATCTTAGGAAAGATACAGTGTTGGGGAAGGTGTTCACCAGTGAGGCCGTAGTGTCCGCTGGACAGGTGAGCATGAAGGGTGACCCTTCTCCGACCCCTTTGAGTGAGGGACTCGAGAAAATGATATCCGAAACGGATCTGACGGATCGGATGGATCTCGACTCTCTAAGGAGGCTGGTAGTGAAGTATCAGGATGCATGGCAGGTGGAGGGGGAGCCGTTAGGCCGAACCGACAAAGTGTTGCATTCTATCAATACTGGGGATGCACAGCCTTTCAAAATGCCTTACCGACGTTTGCCGTTGGGTAAGAAAGCTGTTGTTGAAGAACAAGTGAAAACCATGCTGGAACAGAAGGTGATAGTGCCTAGCACTAGTCCCTGGTCCAGTCCGGTTCAGATGGTTACTAAAAAGGATGGGTCTATCCGATTTTGTATCGATTATAGACGCCTGAATGGAGTAACCAAGAAAAATGCATATCCTCTCCCCCGAATTGATGAGACTCTGGACTCGCTGGGTGGGAACCAATGGTTCTGCACCCTTGATCTGCAGTCCGGGTATTGGCAGATCGGGATGAAGGAGGAGGATAAAGAGAAGACGGCTTTTACGAGTCACATTGGACTGTATCAGTTTGAACTGATGCCTTTCGGGTTATGCAACGCCCCGGCCACATTTGAGGCTATGATGGAAACTCTGTTGAGTGATCTATTGTGGCGCAAGTGCTTGGTATACTTGGATGATGTCATTGTCTTCGGCAAGACGTTTGAGGAGTGTGCGTTGAACCTCGGAGAGGTGTTGGAACGAATTCGGTCCAATGGCTTGACATTAAAGCCAAAGAAGTGTGAACTTTTTCGGAAGTCCATGGTCTATTTGGGCCGGATCATCTCCACCGAGGGTGTGCAGGCTGATCCGGCTAAACTGGAGACTGTGGAGACTTGGGAAGTTCCAAAAGGACCAAAGGATATCAGATCCTTTCTAGGGTTCTGTTCCTATTACAGGGACTTCATCCCCGGGTTCTCGAGGGTGTCTCAGCCGCTTCAACGGTTGAGCCATTGGACTCCGGGGAGGAAAAAAGAACCCTTCCCATGGGGGATGGAACAGAATGCAGCCTTCAAAGAGATTAAGGCGTTATTCCGGACCACCCCGGTGCTGAGATACCCTACGGAGAAGGGGCATTTCATCCTTGACACTGATGCGAGCAATGAGAGCATCGGGGCCGCATTGTCCCAAATCCAGGACGGAGTAGAGGTCCCGTTGGCGTTCGCTAGTAACAGTATGAACAAGGCACAGAGAAATTACTGTACTACCAAGCGAGAGTTGCTCGCAGTGGTGGTATACACGAAGAAGTTTCGGCACTTCTTATATAGAGGGAATTTCACACTTCGTACCGATCATTCGGCCCTCAGGTGGCTCCTTAATTTTAAGGATGCGGAGGGAATGATTGGTCGATGGTTGAATCACCTCAGCGAGTTCGGACTGGAGAACTCTCATATCCAGCACCGAGCGGGCACGAAGCATATTAATGCTGACTGCCTAAGTAGACGTCCGGTACGCCGTTGTGTGCGTCCGGAATGTGGGGATTGTGGTGCTCACAATGCTGTGGTAGCGAGTGTGCGTTTGCCTTATGATGGGTTGTTGCAAAACCTGTTGGATTGGTCCACCGACACTATAAGGACGTACCAGATGGCCGATCCTACCATAGCACGACTGAGGGAGCTTGTCCCTACTGGGGTCTGTCCAGTGAGACCCGAAATATCGCTGGAAAACCGTGAAATGCGACGTTTCTTGGCACAGTTCCATGAACTGGAGGTCCGAGACTCGTTGTTGTGCAGGTGGAAGACTTGTCCCGGAAAGCGGAGGGTATTACAAATGGTAATCCCTGCTGCCATGAGGAAAGACATCCTGTACTACTGCCACGGCCATTCCACTAGTGGGCATTTCGGAAAGAAACGCTCTTTGGAACGGCTGAGTCGGAGATATTACTGGCCCGGAATGTCTGGCGACCTCTTGAGGTGGATAGAGACATGTCCGGCATGTTGTTTAGGCAAGCCTGGTCCTGGAATAGGGAAATTGCCACTGCAGCAGGAACTATTCGGGGTGAGATTTGCTCGAATAGCCGTGGATATTATCAGTGGAGTGAAACCCACTCCAAAGGGTAATACGTGTATGATGGTAGTCTCGGACTACTATACCAAATACACCAGAGTGTACCCACTAGAGGATCATACTGCTGCTACTTGTGCGGAAGCACTAGTGAAGGGGTGGATCCTCCATCTGGGGGCTCCCTTGATGTTACATAGCGATCAAGGGAGAGAATTTGAGTCCAAACTTTGGGCAGCTATGTGTCATCAGTTGGCTATATGCAAAACTCGGACCAATCCGTACCGACCACAGTCCGACGGGCAGGTGGAGCGGTTCAATCGGACCTTGATCCAGGTTTTGAAGCCATTAGTGAACTCCCATATGGACGATTGGGATGATCAGTGCGAATTTGTGGTACATGCGTATAACAATACGGTCCACACTTCGACGAATTGCACACCGAACCTCTTGGTGTTCGGAGAGGACTTGATCATGCCGGCGGATTTGGTATTCGGGGTGGTAGGGATCAGTCCAGAAGCACCATGTACGGTGCTATTTGTGGAATCTCTACGAGAGAGGTTCAAATTTGCCTACGAAACAGTTAGGGCTCATTTGCTCAAAGCTGCGAATTGGCAAAAGGTAGGTTATGACACCGGATTGAAGTTGCGACGTTTCGTAGTGGGGGATAGAGTAATCCGCCTACACGAACCGCTCTACAACATCAAGCTGGCGAATAACTGGGATGGACCACACACCGTGGTTAAATGTATCAGTCAGACGACTGTGTTGATTCAGTCCGAAGCAGGGCGCATCCGGACGAGCCATGTGGCTCGGTTGCGTGCTTGGGCTGGAAGGGAGCTCACCCCGGAAACGGAGGTGGAAAAGGGAACTTCGGAGGCTAAATTTGTACCTTTGGAAGGGGTGTCAGATGATACCCCTAAGAGAGTGGTACGAAAGAAGCTCCAGAAGACCGTGAAAAAGAAAGTCTCGGCAGGCGAAGGAAGAAGGGCCCGGAAAACTAAAATCAAGGCTGGAATTTTAGTTAAGAACGAGGGTCCTTCGGCCAGGTTACGAGAGGTGAACGGGAAACCCGTTCGGCGAAGCCCAAGGCTGGTGGCCAGAGGGGCGGTAACCTAGCTTGTTTACACAACGAGTGTGGTGTCCTGTGTTGTTTTATATGTTATATGTGTGCTACCAACAGGGGCGCTCAGAGTTGAATAGAAAAGAATGTTGGAGTGCTCCCCGAGGGTGGTGGACGGATAATCCGGTGGGGTAATCTTCGATTTCCCATATTAATCCACTAATACTCCTGACGAACTCTTTATTCGAAGTATATTTTGACTTTTGCGAGCCGCCTACGTGGCAGTGTGATCCCCCGAGCCCGAGCTGCGGGCGGGAAAGGTCGTGACCTGATTAATCTATAATTGGGTCACACCGGGTAACGGGATCGCGTCCAATCACGCGAGACGCTGCGCATGCGCTTTGTTTTAAAAACAAAAGCGAGGGAACGCCATATTGATTTTGGGGCTCACCCGGATCAATCGTGCGTGCGGCAGCAGCGGAGAAGTCGGCGTTTTTGGGCAACTAGAAGAGTAGAAGAGTTATAAAAAGAGTAGGAACTGTGAGTACTCTTTCCTGGTCCGTCTAAGACAAAGAGGGAGACGGGGAACTAAGTGTTTCCCCGTCAAACTCCCGTCGTAAGACACTTGAAAGAAGTGAGGATGGCCGAGCAGCAGCTCCGCCAGTCCGAACTCTCCGGTCACTCCGAGGTGGCGTCCGCCACCGAGGAGCACATGGACGCTCAGAGCCCCAGTGGTGATGAGCTCAGTCAGACTCTGTCGGAACTACGTGTGGATCCGATCGTGTCACCGATTCGGAAGTCTCCGTCACCCGAGGGTAGCGAGGACTCCGGAATGTTGCGAGGGATCGCCTACAGTGCAGTAGAATCGAACCCCTCCGAGTCGACTGGACATCTCTCTCGGATGTGCAGTCTGAGCATTTCGCCAAGCCTCAAGAAGACAGTTACCAGGAAACTGTCTATGGGAGGCGACAGCGACTCCGACACTGCACGTCCGAGGACGCGCGGTGGCAAGGGTGCTACCAGAGATCGGTCCCGGTCGGCCGATGGCAAGGTTAGTACCAAGGCTCTCAAACACGTAGGTGTTGGAAAGAAGCCTCTGGGGAAGGACGAGCCTAAAAAGCCCGATCCGAAGAAGCCTAGTACCCAGGGTACTAAGAAAGCGGATCCGAAGGTTGCCACTGCCACAGTAACCAAAGATCCGAAGACGGTCACTCCCAAGGCTCCGACTCCAAAGGTGCCAAAGGAACAAAAGAAAGCTGATCCGAAGCCAGCGGCTAAGGATCAGAAGAAGAAGGGACAGACGTCCGGC
The DNA here is from genome assembly GCA_947462335.1 of Harmothoe impar. Taxonomy (NCBI): domain Eukaryota; kingdom Metazoa; phylum Annelida; class Polychaeta; order Phyllodocida; family Polynoidae; genus Harmothoe; species Harmothoe impar. Next base: position 41,051,507 of record OX381714.1, read on the forward strand.
AGCAGTCAGGCTGTCAAGACTCCGGGCCCTACTAAGTCAAACATCCCGATCCCTAGCAAGGAGAAGGATACTGGAAAAGCAGTTGGAATGTCAGCTGCTCCGACGTCAGCCGTGGATGTGTTGTCCTTCTCGCGAGGGTTGGACAACAGCTCTGCAGTGGCCGCTACGGCCGCAGCCATGGCTGGTACGTCCGGGCACGGGGGAGCTCGTCCGAAAACGACAACTCACCCATCCGACACTAGGACCGAGGAGGCTATGGATGCATCATCCGCAGCTCATACGGTCCAAGTTGTGCAGGAGGTGCTGTCCGGCATCACCTTCCAGCTACCTGCTCCAGTGGGGCAAAGAAAAGAAGTCCCCGTTCGGGTGGAGATGCCTCCTCAAGGAGCAGCCCCCGTCCGAGTGGAGACTCCTCAACAGCAATCCGAGCCCCGTCTGGAGCCATCCACTATGGATACTTCTGATGAGGCCGGCAAGCTGGACCAAGCCGCAGGCGGTGGTCCAGGTGGATCGGGGGTACCAATAATCCCCCCAGTCCAACATGAAGTATGGGATAAAGCGGACGCCGACGTCCCATCCCTGCTACGAGGAGCCATCATCGCACAGATGAGCAAGGATGAGATCAGGTCATTTGACTTGGTCCAGATGAGAACCTTCCGGGGGCTGGACATTCTGTCCGACCGGTTTCCGACCTGGTTCCCGGCCCACGTGACGGCTGCAATGGAAGGCCTCAAAGACCAAGCGGCTAACGCTCGCTTGGTTGCTGAGACTGAAGGGCGCCCCGAACTTCTCGCGGCCCTTGAATACGACCTGCTAATCGCAGACGAATTCAAGGTCGTGCATAATCGGAGGGAGAAAAGGCGACATCTGACGCCAGCCATGAGGCTGGCCCGGAACATGGAGAAAAAGACTAACGAGTCTATTCTTAATGATACTCTGGAGGACGAGATTGTCCAACAGAGCACAGCTGCGACTAGAACTGCTGACACTAGTAAGATGGAGAAGGCCAGTCGTAGGCATCAATACCTACGAGAGACCATCCGGTTGACATCTCTGAATGCGGGTCAGTCCCCTGAAGAGGTGGATGAAGTTCTGAAGGGATTGGACAAGAACACAATCCCGGACAACGAACTGCAGGAATTGGTCCGGACTGCCCTCCGAGCCAATGCCGCTAGTGGGTTTCATTTCTTTAAACCCATGTGTATAAATGACTGTGTTAAAGATAAGCGGTCATCAAAGCTTCCGGAGGAGGTGGGGCCCGACGGTCTCTCCGACGACGAAGAATGGATCAAACCTGATCCTTTAGACAAGTCGGTACAGCTGTACCACTTCGAATTGCTGGAGAAGGTCCGAACTGGTAGCACCAAATACCATTCGCTCCTTCAGAAGGCAAAGTTGGCATGGGCAATGTCTAGATGGCATTCATTTAGTAAGTGCCCATTCAAAGCTTGTCGGGACATCGACGAGACCCTGGAGAAACCCCGAACTTGGCCTACCAAGGTTCGGTATGCAAGACATCTTACCCGCTATCATGTACGTCATTTCATGCGATATGACTGCCTGAGTGTGGGTTCGAAGGGCAGCAAGGGTTGTCCGAATGGGGGTCTGTTCTACACCAGAGCAGATATCATTCGACACCTTGCCAAGTTCCATGGCTTGGCTCTGGAGACCGCAGCGGAACGCATTCAGGCCGCTCACGCAGAAGTCTACTCCCATTTTGGGACCACGGTAGACAAGAATGACAACCTCGAGGTGGATTTTGGCACCAACGAGAAAGGGAAGGTGCGGGTATTCTACAAGGTAAACCCGGACCGCACGTATCTCCATGTACCGGAGGGCGAACTCTTCGATGAATTCGAAGAGTATCAGCAGCGTACCAGTACGCGGAAGCGGCGAGCTCCGAGAAAATCCGACGGATCCTCGGAGCCCACCGACCCGAAGAAACAGAAAACGGACGAAAGGCAGTCCGTTATGGAGAAGGCAGATCCGGGGTACAAAGGACCGGCATTTACCTCTCGCACGACTGACTGGAAGTCGGGCCCCCAGGGCAGGCCACCTCGGCCAAGTCCGGAGGATCCGAACTCCAGTACGGGAGGGGCGTTCGTTGACGAATTCCCCAATATGGATTTGGTTCCGGGAGCGGAGTCACAGACTCTCACCCAGACGGGGAAGACCAAGGCTTCGGTGAAGCAAAAGCCGAAGCCAACACAGACTCCGGATCCCCCACAGGAGGCTCCGGAGGGGCACCATGTCCTACGACTAAGGGGCCCTCCCTCGTTTCCTCCCGCCGACTTCAAGTCCTACGAAGCCGGACAGGAGGCCTTGGATCGGTGGCAGGATAACTTCCACCGATTGCTAGCTGGCTTAAGTCAGGAGGTGGCGATGTTGTCGCTGGACACAGTGCATCATCTCCACCGGAGTGAAGTCGCTACTCAGAAAGCAGCGGCCATGGAGTCGGTTCAGGAGGAGCGTGAAAATGCTCGGACTGAACGAGTTGCTGCTAAATCCGAAAGGAAGAAGCAGAGGCTGGCAGTCAAGAACGCCGAGGAGAAACTGGACCACGAACGTCGGAGGTTCAGAGACTGCTTCGCGCACGAGATGCACGAATGGGATGGGACTCGGGCTCAGATTGAGCTCTGGCTCCAGGAGTTAACGCTGGCGGAAGCTGCGTCAGACTCTGAGGACGAGGAGGCTGCGGCCAAGTCGAGTCCTAAAGACGACTCGGAGTCCGGATAGGATTATCCTATCTTAGGACCCGATCAAGAAGAAGGGGGGGTATTTTAAGTATACCAACCCTACATGTGAAAAACACTCTAATATAGGGTGTACAAGGATCCGGACGAGAAGAAGCGGCAGGCTGGCTACGCAAGGAGGCAGTCTGCCAGGCAGAACGGACGGAGGAGGACGAGGAGATCCGGAGAGAAACCCAAAGCTCGGGACAGGAGTACACTAACACCATGGATCTGATACGAGATGTTTTTTTATATAAACTATATATATCAGGACCGAGTGCTCCTAATTATAAGTCCGAAGATCGCCTGGAGGCAGGACTTGGAATTTTTTTATATATACTACTATAAGCTCCCGAGCATGAGCTATGAACTTTCTCGTTCCGGTTAGTAGGAGCTGAATGAAGTAGGTTCTGAAAGCCGGGCGGAATGCATCATCATCAACAGAGGATCCGGATCTTCGCTATAAAATCACGTATGATATCTTTTATAATAATACTTTAATATGTTTCTAAAAACCTTAAGAGAAGTGATAGTGTTTATCACTTATAAAGTATTATTCATTACGAGTGTAATTAGCTCGGGGTCCTGAAGGGATGAAATTTTTTTTTACTGTGATATTGTACTTTTTCAAGTGTTGTGTATACTATATGTATAGATTAACTCCATCTATCCTAGGGAATGGGGCGTAATTTTAATTACGATCTATATATGTAGATATGTGTGTAATTAATACCTTTTTGTGTTCAACAGTAACGTCATATTGTTTGTAAGGTATAACTTTAATAAACCCCTAAGGTGGTATTTATAAGATAATGCCAGTCCGAAGTGTGTTCGGACTATAACCTTAATTATTTACCTCCCGGTTATTATCTGGTAGGGGGTAGTGTAGGGGCTAGGGTTATACGGGGTTGTTATATGACGAGTGCTGTTGGATGCTGTGTTGCGAGCTCAGTCCGAACCCTTCAGTCCGACGGTAGGTGGCGACACCTACTCCGGGCTTGGGGTATGGACAGAGGTCGCTATAGGCTTCCGGTCTGCGTGTGCGCACGCAGGCTGGCTGCCTATATATACCCGGCATCTGACGGTACTCGTCGGTTACTCTGAGCCACGCTGGTGAAGAGACCCCGTGATCATATCGGCTGCTTAGCCTACTGACCCGTTCCGAACTCTATAGGGAGTTCGCACACTTAGTGACTGCTTGTTTAGGTTTACCTGAATAAACCTGATATTGCAACCTGTAACACTTGATCCGAACTGTGTCGACTTTGTTCTTTAATTGATACTCTACCAATATCATAAAGATACAAAAGATCGTTTATTACACAATCTTCATATATAGTATATTATGAAACCCGATTCATATGGTAAGTTTGAGAACACCATATTGGAACACCTGAGGGGATATGTATCACATAATAATGACTTGTTTTATATATTAAAACGTTTTAATGAGTAACCTGGCAGTGTACCTGGAAACCCTCACAATTAAATATAGCTTACTGGTGATCTAGTTGTAGACTCGGTGCTCTCCGCTTCTAATAGACGAATGAGTGAGGTGCTCTCCTCTTCTTAATACTGTTTCTTGGATAAATATCACCCGAAGGTAAGTTCATATGTACACAGCTCGCTAAGTATCCCGTCCTCACTCCAGTAAAGTTCATGACATAGAAAACTATAATCCGGCTGGAAACCACGAGTATTGTCTGTTTGACACGTAATCCTTGGACGGGAACAGTTTATAACACAGCATAATAGTATCAGGAACACATCATGGTAACGTATCCCAAAAGTTAGTTTCAGGGACGTTAGTTTGGTAGCTTCCCGGTGGAGTCCTGCTTCCCCATCGGGTAGGCTATAGTTGAGAGTTGAGTAGTTAGGTAAGTCCAGAGCTTCCACGGAAGGTTCCCCCCGCGTTGGTCCATATGCATCTAAAAAGATGCCCCTCTTTTTCCCTTGAGAAGGGAAACCCCGTCATAAAAATTTATGACGTCAGATTAACTGAAAGAACAATTAATCTATCCGGAAACTATTATAGTCTCCTCCTCTATTTCTAAAAAAAAAATTAGAAATAGACTCTGAACCTTCTGTTAGTATTTTAACCTAACGGTTCATCTCTTGCCCTTATTAAAGCAAGCGCGTGCTCAGCCGTGCCATCCCAAGCATCGAGAGTCACGCCAAACACCCCGTAAAATTTTACGTTCATGTCCTGTAACCGATTGGTTAACTTCTCGTTCTCCTGACGAACGAACCCTGCTGCGGCCTCAGCATTCTTCTGGCCTATAGCAGCTTCTCTTGACTTTTTAGCCAAGTAGTCCACATTGCCGACAGCGACCAATGTTTTCTCCTCCCTGTGGGCAATCTTTAGACCATGCGTGAACAGGCCTAACATCTTGGTGTTGTATTCCACCGCTAGCTCGCGTTGGGATTCCTGGAATTCTGTAACAATTCTCTGTCCCACCTCGCAGCTTGCCTTCTCTTCCCGAGAGAAGTAGTTAACTATCGGGACGTATTTTAATTTTACGCCACCGGTAGTTTCCGTGCGGGAGGTACCCGCGACTGGCTGGATGACAACCGGCTCCTGGCTTACAGGAATCACGGGTTTTACATCCGCTCGCGGTGCTTTCGCAGCCGCTGCAGCCTTCGGGACAGATATGCCCCGAGGAGTTACTACTGAGATCAGTGATTTGGGCTCAGTTTTCACGGTCAAGCTCTGCATATCCCGGGTTGGGGTAGTGGGAGACCGGACGTCCCTGGGGGTTGATTTTGCAATTGCCCCCAGATGGTACGTCAAAGGCAGGGAAGCCTTTGTTCTGGTAGCCGAGCTTTCTTTAGGCCGGGCACCTCCACAGTCTGGTTGACTGTTGGCACTGTCTGAACTGCTCAGACGTCTAGTACGGTACTCCATGTTAGTAGCCGCCGCTGCATGTCCACCGGAATCACGTTTCCGATCTTTCCGGTCTGTGAACAGCGGGTCTGGATACTCGCGATAATAGTAGCGACCTTCCGGGGCATGATAAATCCCATAGTAGGAATTATCGAGTTCCTCCAAAGTGGATCCAGCATGTCTCCGTTTTGGTCCGGGGGAGACCGCAGGCAGACCGACTCTTCCCCCGGGAACTACCTCGGGTTTCCGGCTGACGGAAATTACCGCCGCCTCTCCGAGAAGTACGGGTAGTGCATAACACCGTATATTCCTCGTCATTCATGGCGAACTTGTTGCGTCCGTCCACTCTGGCAATCCTGGCTTTAAACTTCCCATCCGCGACCTCGCAGAAAAAGGGAGTTGCCGGCCGGATCTTAGCCTTCTGATCTTCCGTGAGTGACTTGTACTGGTCACATACGGCATCATGTAGCGCATTCACACGATTGCGAGCTACACTGATTCCCATATTATGGCAATCCTTCATGTGGCGCATGAGCTCACCTCTCCGGGGTTCTAGACACCCGTTACACAGTTGTGATTCCCTACCTACTGTAATATCACAGTGGTACACCACGCAGTGGTGCATGTGATTTTCACAGAGGTGTCGCAGAAACCGTTGCTTTGTTACAAACACGGTTCTGTCAGTGCCTATCGTGTTTACACACGTGGCGAATGGGCACCAGTTTCTTTCCCGTTGATTATACCAACGGTTGCTCGCAAAAAGAAGCTTTTCTTTCTGCTCCTTACTGTAGTAAGTATCCGGCAGGATCCTGAGTTGATCTAGCCACTGCTGGTAAAAAGCAGACGGAGGACGGTCCCGGGGGGTATTCCGGATCCAATCCTCGTCGTCACTCTGACCTTTACAGTTGGTCGCGAGTGGACATCCAAAATTGGTAGGACCAATCGGACACTGTTCCCATGAATTGGGAATAAACACGCGGAACTTATTGTTCGCGTTCTGCCAGATTCGCCTCATCACGTCATTAGGCGGGATGGGGTCTTCTGGAGCGTTTCCTGGTTCTTCAGCGTTAGCCGGAACCTCTCCCTCCTCCGCATCCAAATGAGCCGGACTACGGAGAGGGCTGAGACGAGCTGGGTTGATTACCAGCGCAGCCGCCACAGCGGCCGCTGCACCCGCTGCGGCGGTCATATCTGCCACAAGGGCCGGGGTGGGGATGGTGATGCCTGTGCTGGAGGGCGCCGGAGTATTGGCTTCGTTAATGTCCATAGCCTCATCCGTAGCCTCCTCAGCCCGTGGGATGACGGGCTGTCCCCCGGAAGGTTGTTCCGGTAATCCTTCTGCTAACACAGAATCTGGCAAGTTAGCTAACCTTGCCTTCTCGTTCCGGCGAGCCTGACGTCCTCTCTCCTGGACAAACTCGTCCGACTGGTTACTGTCGGCCGAGCTCGACCGGTTTGAGGCCCCCCTCTCACCTTTACTGCCGCGCCCCCTAGGTGTGGCTTTCAGCGCTTTTATACGCGCCTTCTCTTCCGCACTGGAAGATCTGGTTCATACTGTACGAACCGCCTCATCAACCAAACACGATATGGCAATATCCCGTTTTACGTTGTGAGAATCCATGTAGTCCTCGATAGTGGCTACTTCCAGGATGTACGAAACTACTCCCTGCGTATTAACGGCAGCAATTTCGTACTCCTTCCGAGTTTTCGGTTCACGGAGTTTCCCGATTCGTGCCCGGTACCTGTTGACGCCAGTCAACAACATCCCGGCAACTCCACAATTCGGGTCTAGGGACAGAATTGGGAGTGCTGGCATTAACCGCTTGATGTCTGCGATATGCAAATCGAAGACAGCTCGTCGTAAGGAGTAGCATACGAGTAGTCCTTTCTGGAGTGCCTCCCAGTACACAAACCAGTCCGGGGGCATCTCCTCCTGCTCCTCCACTAATAGGAAGAGCAATATCGCCTGCCGTGTCAGCGGGTCAATCCGGCGGGGAGCTCCCTCCGCCGTGAGTCGTAGCACGTCCGCGTGCAGATCCACTTCACGTCCATCGTAATTGGACATGAAGCCTCCTAGTGTTGGTACTGCCGGGCGGGGTTTTTCAACGTCCACCGGCGGTTCCCCATGGTACAATGGACCCGGATCCTGATACTCAGCTTCGCTGGTATCAGCCTGACCGTCAGCTGGGCTGATGGCCTCAATGTCTAGCCCTTCCAAGTAATTGGCGGCGACATTAGCAGGGCGTAGCGGTGACTGAGAGTCAGCGTCGACGTCCATTATCCCCTCTTGTCCCAGGAAATCTATAGATTCCTGGTCCACGAGGTCAGGTTGATTATCAACCACATTTCCTCCGCTAGCGGAGTCGCCCTCCTGAAGAGGGTCCACCTGTTGGTGGTCTGTCTCGGAAGACATGTTTTGTGTCACACTCAAGAAAAGTGTATTGTTGATGGATTATAGGGGATCCACCTCCCCACTGCGAGAATGGTCGTGTCCGAGCCCTCACGTCTGCTCTGGACCTCCTCTCAACCCCAACTGGCGATTCCCGCCGAGCCGCGTGCCTTATATAAGGCGCGCCACCGCGCATGCGCAACCCCGCGCGTCCCATGACCCAGTTCCTTGGAACCAGGTCACCGCGCGTTCAATTGTAAACAGGTACCCTCATTCCACGTGTTAATCCTTACGCTCTGTCAACTCGTCGAGAGTATCAATGAAATATATATGAATGGCATAATAAAGCACATTCACCGGATTATCCGTCCATCACCCATGGGATCCTTGACAGGGGGACTATCACGATCATTCCGACCGTACTTACTTCCACACATAACTGATTACAACATTTAAATATTTAACAAGATTACAGGTCACCACACTCGTTGTGTACCGGCTTAGGTTATACCGTCCCTAGCTAGTAACCGGGGACTGCGTCTTATGTTTTTAGGCATAACATTAGACCTGGTTCTAGGACACGCTTTTTCCAGAGTGGATTTAGCCTTAACCACACTCTTCCGGGTCCTTTTCCCTTCAGCCAGCGAGACTTTATTAGCCGCCTTCTTCCCGGATCTTTTTGGGATGACGGGCTTATGCACCATTAGTTTCCGGGAAACCTCCTTCCGCGGCCTCCCGCGTTTCCGGGGAGGTTCCTTCACTAATTTCCGCTGTTCACTTTCCTCTATCAAAGTATCAACTTCCAACTCATACGAGTCCAGGGACAAATCTCTACCCTTCCACTCTCTTAGTCGAGCTACATTAGATTTATACATCTTCCCCTGTAATGAACGGATCACTACAGTACTGTCACTTACTATACGGGTAACCACAAAGGGCCCGTCCCAATTACTAGCAAGTTTCAGAGTCGATAACGGCTCATGTAATCTTACTACCTGATCACCAACTTTGAATCGTCTCGGCTTAAGGCCTAGATCATAGCCGGTCTTCTGCCAGGTAGCATTCTTCTGCAGTTCAGTTCTCACCAATTCATAAGCATATTTGAATTGATCTCTTAATGACTCCACAAACATAACATGGCAGGGGGTTTCCGGGTTCATTCCTACCACCCCAAATACCAGGTCAGCGGGCATTATCAAATCCTCCCCGAAAACTAACAGATTCGGGGAACAGGAGGTACTAGAATGGACAGTGCTATTATATGCATGACACACATAATCACACTGCTCATCCCAGTCGTCCATTTTATCATTCACCAGGGATTTCAATACCTGAATCAATGTACGATTGAATCTCTCAACCATTCCATCACTTTGTGGCCGGTAGGGATTTGTTCTCGTCTTACAAATCGCCAATCGGTGACACATTTCCTGCCAAAGATCAGATTCAAATTCCCGACCTTGATCACTATGCATCATTAGGGGAACCCCAAGATGCAATACCCAACCTTTAACAAAAGCTTTTGCACAGGTTGCCGCCTTGTGATCCGCTAATGGAAACACTCTCGTATACTTGGTATAATAATCAGTGACAACCATCATACAAGTATTACCCTCAGGGGTAGTTTTAAACCCACTGATAATATCTATGGCGACTCGCGCAAATCTTACTCCAAACAACTCCTGGGACAAAGGCATTTTTCCCATCCCAGGCCCAGGTTTGTTTTTACAACAATCCGGGCAAGTAGCAATCCATCTTAATAGATCACTACTCATCCCTGGCCAGTAATATCTCCTTTTCAGACGTTCCAGGGAACGCTTTTTCCCGAAATGTCCACTGGTCAGGTGTCCATGGCAATAATACATAACATCCCTCCTCATACCGGAAGGTATTACCACTTGCCGGACTCTCCTACCGGATGAATTAATCTTCCACCGGTAGATGATGCCGCTCTGGACCTCTAGCTCTGCCCATTGAGCTATTAGTCGTCTCATTTCCCGATTCTCCAGGGAAATCTCAGGCCGCGGGGGCCGTATCCTCCTAGGTAACAATACCAACAACCGGCTAAGGTTAGGATCCTTTTCCTGGAACTTCCGGATGGTTCCCATGGACCACTCCAGAACCCCAGTTCCCTTGATCTCAAAGGGAATCCTTGCTCCGGCTATGACAGCCTCATGCTGACCACAGTCATCACAGTTGGTGTTTTCGCACTTCCTGATAGGACGTCGGGAAAGTGCATCAGCATTTACATGCTTTACCCCAGCTCTATGCTGGATCTGACTTTGCTCCAAACCGAACTCGGAAAGGTGTGCTAGCCAACGTCCAATCATTCCTTCCGCATCTTTGAAATTCAATAACCATCTCAAAGAGGAATGATCTGTTCTTAGCGTAAAATCTGACCCCCAAAGGAAATGTTTGAACTTTTTAGTATAAACTATCACAGCCAACAATTCCCTTTTAGTGGTACAATAATTTCGCTGAGTCTTACTCATAGTATTACTAGCAAAGGCAATGGGAACCTCCACTCCGCCTTGGACTTGACTGAGGGCGGCCCCAATACTCTCATTGCTAGCATCTGTATCCAATATAAAATGACCATCCGGGGTGGGATACTTTAACACCGGGGTCTCTACAAACAACTTTTTTATTGCTGAGAAAGCTGTATCCTGTTCCTTCCCCCAGGGGAACTCTTCCTTCCTATTTCCGGGTGTCCAGTGTGACAAACACTGGATCGGATAGGCTACCCGGGAATATCCCGGCAGGAAATCCCTATAATATGAGCAGAATCCTAAAAAGGATCGCACATCTTTAGGACCCCTGGGTACTTCCCATTCAGTCACACTCCTGATCTTTTCCGGATCCGCCTTAACCCCCTCGGTGGAAATAATCCGCCCTAGGTAGGTAATATCCTTCTTAAACAGATTGCATTTCTTTGGTTTCAATTTGAGACCGTTAGACATGATTCGGTTTAAGACTTCCTCTAAATTACTTAAACAATCCGCAAAGGTCTTCCCAAACACAATTACGTCATCCAAGTAAACTAGACATTTCCGCCATAATAAATCACTTAATAGTGTCTCCATCATGGCTTCAAAGGTGGCCGGCGCGTTACATAACCCGAACGGCATTACCTTATATTCAAACAACCCGATATGGCTGGAAAACGCGATTTTCTCCATATCTTCAGGCTTCATGCCTACTTGCCAATACCCGGACTGTAAATCCAGGGTACAGAACCATTCATTCCCTCCCAGGGAATCAATCGTCTCATCTATCCTAGGAAGAGGATAGGAGTTCTTTTTGGTCAACCCATTCAGTTTCCGGTAATCAATACAGAACCGTATGCTACCATCCTTCTTGGTTACCATACACACAGGGGAGGACCAAGGACTCATGCTGGGAACAATAACATTATCCTTCAGCATTTTCGCTATTTCTTCCTCGGCTACAATCTTCTTCTTGAGGGGTAACCTCCTATAAGGAATCTTAAAAGCGGGGTTATCCCCGGTTTTAATTTCATGCAATACCTTATCGGTTCTCCCCAGGGGTTCCCCTGGGGCCGCAAAAGCTTGCCTGCACCTCTTCAGCATAGCTTTTAGAGCTTCCTGATCATTCTCATCCGTTATGGACGATCCTGTTAACAACCTAGTTAACTCTTCATGCAATTCCTCTTCTCCTCCTTCTTCTAACCTCAGGTCTTGGTGGCTACCGGTGACTGCCTCCGCAAGTATCACTTTCCCAACTTCAGTGCCTTTCTCAAGATATACTGTGGAGTTTCCGGGGTTGGAAATGGGTGTCACTGTCCATCTGGAATTCCCTACTAGGGTATCCGCAGATTCCAATCCCTTCCGGGATAATACAGCCATATCCGGCTCGATTACCGCTAATCCTCTCTGGATTAGCCTCCCTGAACTGACTAACACGTCACAGGTCATTCCCGGGGGAATCTTCACAGTCTGTGCCACACTAGCGACACTACTTATCACTCTCAACTTACAGAGTATGGTCATATCATACGGGTATTCAATTTTCAACTTCCCACTTTTCGGATTCAAAGTCGCACCGAAAAGCGCCGCAAAATCCAAACCAAGAATACCGTCATCTTCAATCTCAGCTATGGTCGGGGCCCAAACAAATTCTTTCCCGGCCACAGAGATTATCAGAAAAGTCCGTCCAAATGTCCTCATTCTGGTACCATCGGCCGTACATGCGTTTACCCTCATTGTGAGGTTCTCTAACATATTCGGCAATAAGCTGATGAATCTCTTAGAGACCATGGAGTGGCTAGCTCCAGTATCCATAAGAAACTCCCCAGTCTTTCCTTGTACAGAACAGGAAACGTACCACCTCTTCCCATCAGTTACTGAGGGATTCCTAGTAAACCGGTGAAGGTCACTATCAGTGCCCAGGTCGAACCCACATCCTTTCAGGTGTTCCAGACAAGGATGACCCGGGGGAAGCCTGGTTCCTCCAACCTTAACCAACTCTTTGGTTATTGACTCCTCTAAACTGGCACTAGGTTTCCCATACGCGCACCCCTGGGCGCCTGTTGTACCAGTCTCCCCAGCCTCATGGTTTCCGGGATGTACGGTCCCATCTCCCTTCTTGCTGGACGCATTCACTGCTAATGAATCTTCACCGCCAACGTCGGTGATAATCTGACATATTTCCTCAGGGGTTACCGTCCTGCCATCCCCGGTAACCCCCTCTAATTTCCCGAAACCTCACTTCTTAAAACAGGTTTCTCTGCTTTGCATTCAGATGCAAAGTGCCCTTTGACTTGACATCTGTAACACTGGACAGTGTTACGATCGACCCTAGGGCGGCGCCTGGTTTGATTATCAAACACCTCGTTCATGCGTTTAATCATGGACTCCATTAAGGTATTTAATGAGTTTCCTGACGCATTTGTTTTATCCGGAGTGGTCGTCTCCGGGGTCTGGGTTTTCTGACTGGGTTTAGTCTGAGGCTCCCGAATGTCGGGTTTCCGGGGGGTTTCCGAATAACCTTTGTTACTAGGAAGCTTCCCGGAAGCTGGGGTTGAGCTAGATTTCTGTCGACCCTTGAATTTCAGGGCGTCTACTCTCTCCTCCCCTTCAGATTCTTCCGCGGAAGAATCGTCTCCATCTAAGGAATGTTCAATTCCAGAGACGCGCTGCCCCCTATTAGCGGGTATCATACCAGCCAACAGTATCTTCTTCTTGTCATGTTGATCAATCGCCATGAACAAATCTGCTAGGGAAGACCCAGCTTCCCAAGCTCTACCACAAACTTTAGCATGTTCAGGATCACTCAATCCACTAATAAATCTTACAAATAGGGATTCTATGTAATATTCAGCATCCCTACTCCATTCTGGCCTAGCCTGCCGCAATAATCGCTGCAATTCTAGCCCAAAAATTTTAGCAGATTCCTTTGGTTTCTGCGTTCTTCTCTGAAACAGAGTCCAGTGATCTACTGTCACCATTTTCCCAAAGGTATAACAAGCTAATACTTCCAGCTGGTCGTATGTAGCTTCCGGCCCGTAAGTGTCCCTCCATTCTTCAACCACTATCTTACCCGGGCCGTCACTCAACCATATCACAAAAGCTCCCAAGGATTCCTCCTTGTTCCAGCAATTGTACTTACAATCATCTAAAAGTGATTGATATTCTTCCTTCCAGGGTCGTAAACCCCTGTAACGCTTAGTCACGCGTGCAGTTCTCTTAGCGGCATAATTAGAATGCACTAATTGACCCGACATGCGTCTACTCCAAGCCAGTAAGTCTGTACCGTCTTGACCTCGGCTGGAGCAATCTAGTCCCAAATTACCTATGGCTGGGTCTCGATTATGTAATCGGTGTTCCGCCGGGGTCATTGTTACCCTTCGGTTCAAAGGAACCTTTATCTTGGGTATATCGTCAGAAGATTTATCTGATTCCGAGTCTGTACCCTCATCAAAGCGTGGGCCTTGATAACCGGACAATCCCTGAGTGTTTTTATGCACTGGATTTGACCTTCCCTTCGTTTTCTGCTGTGACCCCTTATTCAGACTACCCCTCGGCCTATTTTCAGGGTCTTTATTGACTCCCGAATGTGTATCAGTGGTCGGAGGTGGATATGAATAAGTTACATCCGGGCAATATCTATAATTACCCTTGCTATCATAATCTCCCGGGTTCCCATACTGAGCCGGGTCATCTCCCGAAAAGGGGTTCAATGAGCCATAACTATAGTTCACGACTTCATCTCGGAATTTATTTTTATAATGTCGAGACACTTCCTCCTCTGGAGACATTTCCCTGTTAACCTGACCAATACTGGCATGATTAACTGGTTCCCGTTCAAGAGAGCGCCCGGTGATATTCACTCTCTTTGAATCCTTCCCTCTGTTTTTATACACAGAGTCTTCCACATTCCTCAATCCATTATCATTAATAAATGGATCGAATTGAGGTAATGCATCCACCTTCCTAGCAGCAAGAGTGCTGTCCAGAACAGTTTCCGGCCTGATAGCTGGAACTTGTTCCTCCCCCTGCTGTTCCATTGCCTTCGACAATTCACCCCGCAGGAGAGTTTTCCTGGCTTCCAGGGAACAGACAGCCTCCACCTCAGCTTTCCGTTTCCTTTCTAACTCTTCCGTTTCTTCCAGGATTTGTATCCTGGTGGATTCGTTATCCTTGACCAACTGGTCTCTGCCCTTCTCGAGCTCTTCTGTCCCCTTCTTCAGGGCATACCATTCTCTAGAGTATTTTTTCAACTCCCTCTCATACCTCTCCTTAAGAGATTCGGAATGTTCATTCTCCTTCTGGTTCTCAGCAATCTTTGCTTGAATCTTTTGGTATTCATGCGATTCCTGAGCAACCTTCTTTTTCATATACCGGTTGTCTTCTATCAACCGTTCTCTCTCTTCTGTCAGAGTTCCTTTTACCCTCTGATTCTCAGAGAGGATCTCGTCCCTTTCTTTTACCAGGGATGTCAATTCCTCAGTCAATGCAGCATACTGATCTTCCATTGACTGCTTGTCCAATCGGACATTCTCCCAGTAGAGGTCATCCTCTTCCCGAGCCAAACGCTCGTCATATTCCCTCTGGAATCTCTCATCCCCTACATAGGGTTCCACCCAGGAAAGATCCTGCAATTTCCTCTTCTTCTGTTCTGGCTTCAAGCCCTCCCCAGGGTCCATCCCTGGCACCTCCAGGCGAGTTGATTCCAACTCCCCTTCACTCAGCTCTGGGCCAGAGCCGCCCAGGCTACCACCGGTAGCCATTGTCTGTCCACTAAAGGACTGTCTGTCCACTCAAGGACTTCCTGTTCAGTATAACCCGAACATATTCCCGAACAATTAACTTGTTCTGCTACCTTCACTGCTACTGGTCACGGCACCAGTGTGGTGGTTCGTAGTTAACTCTAGGTTAAAGAACAACGATCACGGCAGTTTCCAGGTGCGAGAATATATCTGTCTTTATTCACAAGAATAACAACTCTAGTTCCTTTACTAGGGAACGATCAGTGTAGAATTAATACACACAGGTAGATCAGGTTTCTCTATAAATAGAGGAAACGGTCAGTATACAACTCTTAGCATACAACTCTGTCCGCACGGTTGGACCTGTGAAGTCTCTCGTCAGTCGGGCCTGCACTGACTGCCGTTCCAGGTAAACACATGGGTCTTATATAACACCGGCTCTTAGATCACGTGGCCAGGTGGGTGGGTCGGCCGCCCACCTGAGAGCGGCACACGGTTACCTGAAGAGGACCTGCGCCCTCTCCCGGGAACTGTGTGCACTAGCTCCAGGTGGAGAAGCCGAGTAAACAGACGTTACCCGGAAATACCGTGTATGAGATTAATATGTAATATCATGCCCCTACACTACTAACAATGTTTCATTAGTACACCGTGGCGATTGTGTTAGTTTTTCTATTACCATAAGAATGATGGCAAGAGAACAACAACGCCCGAATATAGTACTGGTTCTGGGTAAAGACTAGTAATACTCAAAGATCATGCATTGGTATTAAAATGTAAGGGCCGCATCATGCTTTAATTTAGGCTTTGTCTTCATGATGGACGAATGCAGCTGTGTTAAGTACTATCCAGAGGATACGGCAATATTACAATATGACTTCTATATTAGTACAATACGTACGCTACACTATTATAATCGAGATCAGTGTATTCATTTTAAAACATGACTTACCAGCATCTCCAGAGTAGTTGGCATACATGAGTCTGTAAAGTTGAGCCTCAGTTCCCACAGTGAACCCTGAGTAATCTGCATGTCTGTGGATAGAGGGCGTGTCCCACGTCTGTATCTCAATCCTCAGCTCGTACCTCCTTCCTCCAGCAGGTGTAGTGAGGTGGTGGAGGGCTTCATTGCCCACCCAGTGGTCCACTTCCCGCTGCCCGAACCCCGACTTGTAGGCCACCCAGCCCTGTTTAAACTCCTGCCGTCCATCTCGCCGCCTCTGGATCACCTGGAGGAAGCATCAAGGGGTGGTACAATCATGGTGGAGGCTAAATACAGTGGCCCCAAACGGGCCAAGAGATGTTTTTTTTTTTAAGTTCAACATTCATGAAAAAAAAAATCAAAAACATTTGGGCATTTCATTTTCTATGTGCCTAATGCTAAAATATACCTGTCAATGGCTGATTCACATCGGTTGATAGACTGACACTGAGTGACAGCATCCATTTTCCAAATGAAAAACACTTTGGACATCTTTTTTTTTTCAATCTGGACATTGTTTTTGGTTAAAGTTGAACTATTTTTTTATAATCCTTTTCTTTTAAAAATCACAATTTTGACTTAACTAAAAGAGTGAGTAATTTACATGGATCATGACGACCAAGGGCAATATGTATGTATACACTGTATTACTGTACTTGTTTTTCCTATAGTAACGGTTTTTGAGGTATCTGGTTGGCGCTCATATAGTAGGTTAGTCTAGTAAATTAAGTCATTAATGTACTTTGTGGCCCATAAATGGTTAATAAAGACAACTCACGGTCCAGGCGGTGTCGTTGGCCGCCATACCGTCACACCACACAGCCGTCTTCCTGTTCCCCGGGTACACCACGTACACCTTGTCCTCCCGGGCTCCCTGAACCTACAATACACACAGCAGGATAGGTATTAGGTGGGAAAATAATATAATATTAGTCAGTGTAGGGTTCCTGAGTAGGGTCACACATCCCTTGGCGAGTTACTCACCAGAGCTACCTTCACACGTTATGACGACGAAGGGCATAATTCAGTAAAGAAATATATACGGCCCTTAAAGGGTTAGGCACACTGATGGCAGTGTGGTTGTGTGTGAGAGAGAATCGGACCATAATTCGACCACCCAAGACCTTTATTCATTTAATACCAAAAATCTAACATCCCTACCCCTTTAAAAGCTCAAAACTGAACGGGGAAGAACTTCTTCCAGAGCTATGACATACTCATACATTGCACTTTGTGTCACCTATACTCTTACCAGCAAAGGGCAGTTAGAGAATCTATCATGCAAAAGTTACTACAGATTCAAATGTTCGCCTCTAGGTAATAATGTGGTCGACTCTATCTATAGGGCCGCAAAGTGCGCTGACACATTGTGCCCTTGATCGATAAGTATGATGCATGAATGCACCATTGGCGAGTAACTCATCATTGCTGCATTTGTCCATCATGCCGATCATATGGGATTGATACACCCCTGTAGGGTCGGAATGATGCATGAATACAGCACTGGCGAGTTACTCGCCAGGGACAGCACTGGCGAGTTACTCGCCAGGGCTGCTTCCATGCATCATGACGAATAGCGGGATATCAAATTGATGCAGTATGCAGCCCTTAAAGGGTTGAATGAATCTACCCTAAGAGTACCCCTATATATATTAAAATGGACAGACATGAGCTTATTATGACAACATCGCAGAACATGGATTATCACTTACCTTGTGGTCCTGACAGTCACGTGGGTGGAACTCTTCTGCGTCTCTCACGTCTCCGTTTGCCGCCACCAGGGGCAGCACCAGCAACACCGATAGTGTTACCATGGTTACCATACTAACACACTGCATACCTAATGTAAGCCTTGTCGTGTATGGCTGTATAGCTCAAATGCTAGGTTATATTTAAAATATACAAGGAATCTGCCTTGTGTGTGTATGCCTATAGTGAGCAGTTTAGGCTAAATATTGGTTATTTGGTGAGTATCCAAATTGGCCAGGTTCTAAGGCTTATGCGAATTGGCTGGTAGAAATCTGCACTTTGGAGTGTGCAGGGGTTGTACTAGTTAATGACAGACGTTGGACTAGGAGACCCAAACAGACGCAAGAAGGCATACTGGTTACCATACTTCATACTGGTAGTTTATATAGCGTTGTGGACCTAAACCCATGACGTCAACATTAATGGCAATTTAAGGATTCTGGTTTTTATGTGAGTTCAAAGTATGAGGGAAGTTATTGACACACTGTGTTCCCACATAGGGACCTAAACCAACTAGGTTTATCTATATTTGGGAATGAGTGGTGTGGTGGTGGGTAGGATAAAGTGTGGGTTCCTGGTACTAAAACCGGAGCTACTCGCGAGCCGCTCAGCCTTGGACATTTAGACTGAACATAGTCACTATGTCAGAAAGGGAACAGGGTGATAGACGGATACCATCTATATTAAGGATAATCAGAGGTAGGAATTTGAAAAGGGGTCTTTAAACAATAATCTAAATAAAGTCCAATACGGTACGTGAGGCAGGTGCGTGGAGGTTAGGATGGGTCCTGGGGATGGGCTGATACAGTATTAGTATAGACCTCTTTCTGTTTTCAAAACTGCGGAAGTAAAAATGTGACAAAAGTCACAAAAGTATGTTAACTCTATCATAAAAGATAACACGTATAAGAAAATGGCCCATAAAGACGTCGTGTTGCATTTCTACTTTCGACTTTGGGTCTCTGCTACATATGTTCCTAAATTATTGTTCTGATTAACATAGAGGTGCTCTATCGTATTCAATGAAAATCACACGGGGAGTCCCCATTGTAGACAAACATTGGTGAATTAACAGAGTTAAGAATAGTTACAAGCGACAAGCTATTTCATGAGAGATACTAAAGGACACAGAGCCGAATAACTGAGCTCATCATGAATTATCAGTGCTGTATATGTATTATTAAAGTAATTTAGCAATTTAAATGATACCCTGTTTGAATCTAAATTGTATATACCGGGTATGTATATTTCCGGTTCCATTGTGAGCCAAATGAATTAATAAAAAATTAGCCTTGGTTATCTCCCTTTAGCTGGAAACAATGAATGCCCTATACGGTAGCAATTGTAAACACAATGTGTTATAACCGGGTACCCAGTATAGGGCCCATAACCCACTTTCCCAAAACCCACAGTCGGGGACAGGAAGGGAGAGGTCCCGCTACTGTCAGGTCATGACAGTGTCATGGTATAGGTTTATTACATTGTAATAATAGAATGTGTCAAAGGTCCTCGGATGTAAACATAATGTACTCCTAACCAAATCCGCCTTTACTTAAACATTTGGTAACCAAAGTGATTTCATACTTCGAGGAGAAATTGGCTAGAGCGACATTAATCATACCCAGCTTTGCCCTTCTTTTAATGATGAGAGAGAGAGAGAGAGAGAGAGAGAGAGAGAGAGAGAGAGAGAGAGGGAGGGTGCCATTCACTGCTAGATATGAAGAGAGAGGGGACAGCAACATTTCTATGAAGGGAGAGAGGCTTATGTAGAGAAATATGAAGGAAGAAAAAAAGTAGATATATTATGTACAGAGAGATAGAGGTGAGAGACAATTGCGATATCTGTAATGAAAGTGATGATATATGTCGTTCGTCCCAAGTAATCACTACCAGTCATACAAAACATGCACTTGCCCTTCTTTCTTCTAAATCTATATATTTTGTTTTAGGAACCAACAGCGTTCTTGACCTTTTATTTTACAATAATAAAGAAGCTATGTTGTAAAGTGTCTGACACAAACAGGTCAGAGCAGGAGGCCACCCTAATGAGACTAAACCATATATACTCCCTACGAAACGGAACACTGTATACAACAATGAAAGTAATGAGAGATGACGACTGGGCTAGATATATCGAAGAAAGAAAGAAAGAAAGCGATAAAGAATGAGAGATAGTGTGGGGACAGAGAGTAGGGATATGTACAATGAGAGATAGTGTGGGGTCAGAGAGAGGGGGATAGGTACAATGACTACAATGGGAGATATTGTGGGGACAGAGAGAGGAGGTGGTACAGTGAGAGATAGAGAGAGAGAGAGAGAGAGAGAGAGAGAGAGAGAGAGAGAGAGAGAGAGAGGCTGAGTTGTATAACGAGAGATATACTGTGCCATGGAGACGACAAGGGTAGAGAATGTGAGAAGGACTGAGAGGGAGATACACATGGGAATGTGACGTCTATAGATTCCTGGCTAGATGCTCTAACAGCCCTGAGGGTATCATTGATTACTGGTACTGTAGCAGCCCTGGTAACAAGGCACACTAAAGGAACATTGTTCAACGTTATAGGGGTCGATTTAACCAACGTTCACAATAAAACGTTCATTCAATATTATTCTCATCAATCACCGTCAAACGTCTATTTATCATTGACTAGTAACATCTTTGACAATTTGTTACCCCTCCAAATAGCCCTAAGTAAAGGTTGTGTTGAGGTAAATTTAATTTACTCGACGTCACATGATCGTTATTTCAACATTGAATCGGGTCCAACTTTCCACGTTGGATTGAGTCAACAGTTTAACATTAATCAACGTTGTATATCCATTAGTTCACTAGAGCAGCACTAGAAAAGCCGGGTGTGGCCTCTTGCTGAAAATGACGCTTTAAACCAACGTCAATCTGTTACCCTGGAGGAGAGAGAGTAGCAGGTGAGAGATAGGTTACCACCCCCTGCTGAGCCCCCTACCACCTCTCACATTACACCTACATGGGCACTCCTCCAGGGGGTGACTGCAGGTGGATTATCACCACTCCTGGGTGTGGGTATCTGTTGACACGCTGGAGGTTTATATAATATATACACCGTTAATAAGATCTGACAATGTGCAATGGGATTTAATTATTTGAAATAAAAGTAGACATCTAACCACACATTAGATTTGAATATATTTGATACACCTTTAATCGTATAATACACTATGTACAATATTCCATTAACATCTTTATCATACCTTATAAGTATCGTCAAAATGATAAAAAGAAATTCATAACCAACTGCCCTCGTGTGTCCGGCTTCAATGCACAGTGACAGAACCTCACCATCGTATAGCTTTGTCATTAGCATTTGATAAAATTGCACAATTAGTGGGAAACAGTATACACCATTTTAGATTCATGATGCCCTGCCCCTCCTCCGACTTCACTTATTTTGCTTATCAATTTTGACACCAAGCAGCAGTCAGTCCCCTTCACTCCAAATAGTCGACATAATGCTTGAATGCAGCACTGAAGAGTTACTCACCAGGGTTTCCTTAATGCATCACAACGACGTAATGCACACGATGCCATCCTTACTTGTTTAATGAGCCACCCATCTTGGTGGCTTTTGTCTTAGATTCAGTTCACAGAAATACATAAATGACTTTCAAAAATAGACATCGTATCATGTTCTATTTACTGTAAGATATTGTCTTTGAACGCGCAACAGATCTTGGACTCTCTGCCTCTGTGTTTTATAAATATATCCCCTGTTTTGAATCTCTCAACATGTAGACTCAGATTATAAACTTACTTAATAATTGGAGGTGTTGCACATAATTCATTGGTGACGTTATCAAATGAATACCACATGGTACACGATGACACCATACACTTGAATAATCATTAATCGCCTGTATATAAACTGCTGTTCCGATTTCATAGCAAAAGTTCCAATGAATTAAAAATGTCGCCAATGTGATATCGTTTTACATCTACAACCCAGGCTATCTCATATATATTATGTAGTCGTTCGTAAACATACCACCCATATTCCACCATGACATTCCAATCCCTCAAAACTACACCTTAACCTGTAGATAGCTGGCCTTTGTTTAATTTACCCCACATGCCTAATGCAGAGTTATGACATGACATATACACAGTAAATATACATTTAACACATGGGGGCTTAACACTAAGTGCAAGAGTCGTCATTTTCAGGGCAGTTGTAGCGCCTACCGTCCATGATCCACCAATGTTTTATGCACATCTATAGGATTTATATATGCATCAATTGATCCATTAGAGCCGCGAACTTCTCATGGAATGTAAATCGTCACTTATGAATAATCAGATAGAAAGACATGGCATTCGAATGTCAACTTTCTATTCAATTTTGTTCTCTTAGGCTAAAACGCGAATAAACAGAAAAAAGGTTTCCCTGTTAAATTGCTAGTTAGGCTATATGGATGATAGTGTCTCACCAAATCGATACAAGTTGAAAGTCTATGACTAGGCGCAATTTAGGACCGGCTTGATAGATAACGGGTTCTTAGGGCAGACATTGGAATAAAATATCTCTTAACCTTTTCCGCGTATTCTGTCTACATCTGCCCCTAGGCCACTCAAAACAGATATTTCTCATCACCAAGCTTAAATATATAAGGGAATTCAGACTTTTCCCGATCAATTTTCACATTTTACTAATTCAGAGTTTCTTGATTGGCAGACGTTGTCATAATGCGAGTTCTTCCTAGCTGACTGCATTACTGACAGCTTGAGCTTTGATTTGATATCAAATCTGCCGATATCTTTCCACTTTTAACATATTTTTCATCAAAAATGCAAAAGAAAGGTTTTCCCCAAATCACGATTTTTATGATGCGCGCGGTGATGAGAAACCAGTTTATCTTTTTGAGTGGCCTATATCAACCGTTTTCTTTCAAGCCGGTCATAGATTGCACCCGGTCATAGATTGCAGCTGGTCATAGACTTTCAATTTGTATCGATTTGGTGAGACACATCAAGTATCAAAAGCTATATCCCTGTTCTGCACATGCCCATACCGGCTTTGCCCTGAAGATTATTCTGTGGAGATTGAAATACATGATGCACACATAAAAACATCAGTCACCTTGTGTTCTTGAACAAAACCGACTAACCTCCCTAATGCAGAGTTGACATGATAAAATGGTACCAAGACAACTACAGTAAGACGTTCCACCTGAGTTGTGTATACATACATGTATAGCAGATTGCATGATGTGTGTGCGATACACAGAACTATATAGCTGCTTAGTGATACTTACACACACACTCTAAAATATGTGTGTTGAGGGAACATGTATTTAAAGAGTAACACACTTTGACTAGCGTAACAAAGTAACACACTTTTGAGGTCAACACACTTTGAGTAGCGTGTAGTGTGTCACAATACAAAGATGTGTTAAAAGTGACTTCAAAAAAGCATGTAAACACAACACACTTTTCTTAGAGTACATAGACAGCTGGGTCGATAAGCGACATGTTCACAATAATAATGATCCTGGACGGAGTATGTCATTGTCATTCATAATAAGGACACATCTGCTTTGCGTGGCATTTGCCTTGAAACGATAACTTGAACAATTGAAGGACAAACATTCGCCTCACTGTGATGGAACTTCCGTTGATTATCCACTTTAGAGCTAATAGAGACGCAATGTCAATCTGCTCTCTAACCCTTATATTAGCTTCTACCCTCGACATAACGGTCAGCACAAACCTAGACAGTCAAGGCCATGCATTGGGCATTCCAAATTTTGCAAAAGTTTGCATAACCTGGACGGAATGACTTTCTGATCGGCCACCGAGCTTGTTGGTGATCAATACTGGTAGAAATAAAACAAGCAGTGAGCTAGTTGCTGGTGCTATGATGCAACCAGGCCGGAAGCAGCACACTGCAATGCATTCTGGACTAGGTGTGAATCCATGTCAATATGGCTGACTTCCGGCTAATAGTCGATTAGGGGTGTATACAGGTCATCCAAACACTAGTCTGAGGGTGGGGAATATATGCTTATGCAATGCATTAATGTCCATGGGGCTCTTCGGTTTGCCATAGACCTGTGTCCAGCCGAGCCAGTTTAACTATATGTTGGTTGGACCCCTATAGTCTTTACACACACATACTATATATTGAATAGATTTAGTATTACATATTATAGCCAATCTTCATTTCATCAGATGTAGTCTGTGTGATTATGATATAGGATGCCTGGATAGGATGAGATACATAACGTGTCCAATACCTCCCATTAGCAGCTTTACATGGCTGATTTCAGGTTCAGTCGTCAAATGGGTTGTAGCCGGGTCGGGGTTGTTCCTCCCCCATGCCGCTGACCGGCGGCATGCCCCCCTTGCCCGTCCGGCTGGGGCCCCGTCTACCCGGCGTGCCCCCCGGTCCGCCCACCGCCCGCACCTCCTGGTACTTACTGGCATTCTCATACCCGGGTGGCGCGGAGTCACCGGGCGCGGCCATCTTGTCCCCCGGCGTGTCCCCCGAGTGTCTACTCCCTGCTGGTTCCGCGTCGGCGTCCTTCTGCATCCTCTCCTCCTGCTGGTTCACCATGACGTCATCCGGCGTGAAATCAGGGCCCTTCTCCCCTCCTTGCCTTACCACCCCGTCCTCCTGACGGTCCGTCACCGTCCCGTTTCCTGACGTCTTCTCTACGTCATCGACGTTGACGGTGACGCCGTCTATACGGAGGGCCTTGAGACATGTCGTAAAGCAGGAGGCGGCCCACTCCCGGTCCAGGTAGCCGGGGGTGGCCCGCGGCCGGAGTTGCCGGATCTCCAGTACCACGGCGGTGCCGGCCCCGCAGGCCAGGAGGCCGGCCATGAAGAGAAGGATCGGGGTGAAGGTGTGCAGCATGGACCATGAGATCAGCCACAGGATCATCGTCAGGATGCACAGGAACCCTGCCGAAAAAAATACAAAGGTGTTCTCACTCAGTGGTTACAAGTCTCAGATGTCATGAAGGTCTTCTGACGGTAAGATGCGGTGAGATTGGTAAAATCAATTTTGAAATTGTAGTGTAAAGTATAGACAACTTTGATTACACAGGGCGGATCCAGGACTTTGGAAAAGAGGGGGGGGGGGGGGAGGGCGGGCGTGTAATACCTACAGCGTTGGGGGTGTTGGACCAGATACATTAAATGTACAGAAAAATAGGGGGGGGAATAGAATTCGAAGTTGTGTTGGAAGAACCAGACCAAATCACCCGTTTCCTTATACTACTCACAGCTCCGCCCGCCCAAATCTCCCGTTTCGATATACTACTCACTGCCCTGTTGTCCCCCTTCTTCCCTTCATGCATGTCACCTGAATCGAAATGGCACTTTCCATACTACTTACATTGTTCCACACGTCAAACACTTCTTGTGAACAAGAATGGGATTTATTAACACATATGAATGCACAAACTCCATGGATGCGATTTTGTATGCTATGGCACGAGTCTGCCTCTTAATATTCTAGTTCAAGATCGCACCATCACCTACAGAATTGCTTCCGTGGAGTACACTTACATGACGCTATCTTAAACAATTGGGATACCTTAACACTTAAGGACCACATAATGCAACTATGCATTATTGCGCAGCCCAGTGCTACGTTCAAGCGTCATGGCGACCATTCGGCATTGATACATTCAAGAATTAATGCATCATGACAACACAGGGCATTAAGTGAATTACAACACCATGTAGCCCTTAAAGGGTTATCACAATATCATGCTATCTTGAACTCCAACTTACCTGTGAGGAATGTGAAGACTGCAGTCACAATATGCAGCACCTTCTTCCTGTGGCTGCCAGGCATGAAGACCCAGGAGAAGAGCAGGCTCACCGTGACCACCCCGCACAGGTAGACCAGGGTGGTCACCTCCCGGGTGCCACCCGCCATCACCGGCTCTGTCGGCATGAAGCTTAACAATAAGGACATCCCGAACAGGTACCACGCATACTTAAGGCATATTGAAGTATTGTAGAAATGGCCGTCAGTATTAGGAATATCCTTCGTGTCGTTCATCCCACTTGCTATGCTATTCCCTGTTTCGGCCGGAGAGGGGGTAGGTTTGCCGGTGGTATCCTTCTCTGAAACTGTGTTCACCACCTCGCCCTCCTTGGCCTGCTCTACGTTGATCTTGTTCTTGGACTTGCGCAGTGAGGGTAGTTTGAATTTGAAGTCTTGCATCTCCCAGACGGCAAAGAGGCCCGCGAAGACGGTGAGGATGGCGACTCCTACAGCCGCCTCGATAACGTTGTCATAACGCTCGAAGTCATCCCACTGGTAGAGGACCACCACTGATACCACTGAGAACACACCTGTAGGGGGTGAACGGAGTGAGCATCATTCATTCAACGTTGAATCAACATTGTATCAACATTGTCACCACTTATCAATGTTGATCCAATGTTCTGTGCCCACTGGGTAGGGGGACAACAGGCGGAGGGCACCAAGGGAGTCATACGGCTATGAAGCACAAACATGCACATAGATGTATATGACTCCAGATAAAGACCAACAAAGGAAAAAAACACATACAGTACTCCTTATAAAAAAAGACGTTCATGTTGAGAAGGAACCAGGGCTTTCTTGTGGCATGTTATTACGTCTTACATGACAGCACTTTATATTTGAGACATCAATTTTCTCTTTCCCCCAGCATTCTACTTGTACAGATGACACAGTGCACAGGTAACCCTCGCCGTATTTGTCTGTAGTTAG
Organism: Harmothoe impar; assembly: GCA_947462335.1. Lineage (NCBI taxonomy): Eukaryota > Metazoa > Annelida > Polychaeta > Phyllodocida > Polynoidae > Harmothoe > Harmothoe impar. Next base: position 41,078,218 of record OX381714.1, read on the forward strand.
TCTGAGTATAATACAGTCAATAACCTTCATGTCGTGTTTTGTTACCAAAAGCACTGGTCCATACCCGGTTTATATTGACAAAGGGTCTTTGGTAAAGCCGCTTACAAATCTATGGTAAGGTAATCTCATCATACCCCCTCTTCTGTGATGTAATCGGGTACTTATCAGTATCAATGACAGGTTTGTATCTAATTACATTCATTTTCATAGAACTATATTCTATATTAAATAACTACAAAGTGCTAGTGAGGTTATTTATGCTATGGTATGGCATTATCATACCTTGTGCAGGGTATCAATACACCATGAATGTGTACCAGATACATCAAATGTGTTTCCCTTGATGTTACCTGGTCATTAGTTTCTGCATTCCCCATTACATACCTATACTGCTCCTCCCATGCATTCCCATCCCAACCCCTTGTCTACACACATCCTCTTACAAATGAACTACTAGTACACAAATTATTATCATCGTACCTATGCCCCGACCTCTGGCCCATAGGCGGACACCATCCACGTTCGGGAAATATTGAATTAAGGGCGGGCTTTCGGCTTCTTGGCATGCCAGCGTCGTGGGTTTTATTTTTTGCAGAAAAGGGGGTTATCTTTCTTAATAAGAATCAACGTTTTATTCTGACAAAGGAGCTTTTTTTCTCAATCTGACATCGTAGATATAGGAAAGGAAAGTTTTGACAACATGAATGAAATGATACCCCCTCTTTACTTAGGGCCATAACCCATTAGCCGATTTGGATGCATTATCGGCCGATACATCCGCAAAAGTATACTACAAAGTACTATATTGGGCCAGTTTGTTGAGGCTGTATCGGCCGATAATGCATCCAAATCGGCTAATGGGTTATGACCTTATAGTGCACTAGTTACGTTGGCATACACCAACATGAGACTGGCACACTTCAATTATACTCAGGTATGGGAGAAACAGATGAGATGTAGCCTACTTGGATGGGATTTCTATTTATGCATCGTTCTGAATCAATATCAGGGTAGGGTACCACAAATACAGAGGCTGTGAATATACACGCTTTCGCCTCACCTGCATGACTATATCGGGACAATAGTCGGCAGATTGTACCACTATTTTGACATGTCTGTTACCAAATGTTACGTTTGTTACCATAATAGCAATCCAATTTGCAACATGGTCAATGGTATACGTTTTAAACGTATTTTTCTGCTACAAATGACTTAGGCCATATAAGAAAGAAACATAATCTAAGATGTTGTTTAGATAGATCGTATAAAATAATGTCACTACATGAGGGAAGGCTAACGACCTTAATTTTCCGTGATAACCGACATCTCAAAACTATTGGATCACCCCTGACTTTGATATTGGTAGATAATGCATAATTGGTCCATATCACTATCATTATTAATATGGCACTATCGATCCATCTGTTTTATACTGTTTGATGTTCCGTTAGTTTATAGCACAATGAAACACTAAGAACATTACCTCCCGTGATATAGCTGTTCCCTCATTTCCACGGGGGAACAGACACCATTATAGGGGTCTCTTTTTGCAAGTCATCTCTGGCGAAATTGAAAAAGGGGTCCATTTTACACTGAAAAACAGCTAAGTCACCCCACCTCCCCCCGCATTGATGGTGTTAGCTGGGCACACCATTTAGTTCAACATTTAATCATGTTGAATCAACATTTAATCAACATTGGCAGCCAGTTATTGATGAATGTTCTGTGCCCATTTCAAGAGAGAGTGCGGGGACCGGGGTTGATCATCATAGTACACTTGACTCACCGACTAAGAAGTCTGCCGACATGACCGCCAGGTGGACAATCCTGTTGTTGTGTACCTCCCGGATGTACACCCACGTGTAGGTCAACACGCATGCGCACAGCAACAGGAAGCACGTGACGCTGAGCACGGCTGTGGGACCGGAAGTGAGTCCTGTGGCGGCGGCTATGGGGAAGAGGAGCAGGAGAAGGGCGAGATGTACCTCCAGTAGGGCCAGCTTAAGCCACCGGGAGGAACGCTCAAACGACGCCATCTTGTCGGGGCCACTGCCGGTGTCATGGAATTGTCACTTACACTACTCACAGTGGGTGAAACTGCTGAAAGGAAACATAGGATTGGCCATTACTAGCTATTAAGCTACAGTCAACTCCCTCCTAACGGCCACCCCTCTATAGCGGCCACCTCACCAATGCGGCCATATTTGGGAAGTCCCAACCGTTTTTCCCTTTAATTTGATGTAAAAAACTCCCCCTATTGCGGCCACCCCTCTAATGCGGCCACCCCACCCTGCGGCCACTGATTTTACAGTCCCAAATGAAGAATTACTCCCTCTAATGCGGCCATCTGTACAATACAGAGATAATATTTTCCTACTTTTATTATTGGAATTTCTGTAGTCTGCTATTAAAAGTTATATTTTTCTGCAAAACAATTACAATGGTAATCATAATTGTAAGATTTCCTACTTTTTCTTGGCGACTGAGGGGCATCTCTGAGAATAATTCAATGAAACCCTGAAATGTATTTCCGTTTACCAGTTTACATGTGGACTCTGGTCACATTTGTAGTCATTATGGGGGGGGGGGGGCACTGGGGGGGAGCTCTAGCTTTAACACCTCGCTCTCCCAGCTGCAAGCCCCCCCCCCCCCCCCCCCCCCAGCCACACACACACATCCCGCTCATGTTCTGCTTGACTGACTGAGAGGTGAGGTCTATTTTCATTGTAAATCGGAGCCCCCCCCCCACCCCTCCACTGTCAAATAAGAGAAAGAGACCTGTTATACTTAAATTTCACACTATTCTAGGAAACTACTAGTTAAACTACAATAATGATAATAATAATAATAATAATAATAATAATAATAATAATAATAATAATAATAATAATAATAATAATAATAATAATAATAATAAACTGTTTTAATTGACACCTTAAGCTCTAACTTTGATTAGCATTGACTCCCTCCAGTGCAGCCACCTCACTAATGCGGCCAATTTTGGATAGTCCCAAGGGTGTCCGGATTAGAGGGAGTTGACTGTAATATATTACACTATCGGATATTTTAGGTCTGGGCCCGTAGGTTTTTCAAGCTGCGGGCCCGGGTGGCCCATGACTGAAAAACTTAGTGTCTATACCCCTGACTATCCCTCTCTGGATTTTGAAATTCATAGTACCTAAACAACTCTTTGCGAAAACCTATCCACAGGCACATTTTGTCATAGACTGTTTATACATAGCCATGACGACTTTATGGAACTATCATGAATAATTATATTGATTGTTAATTCTATAACTGTACATACAAATTATTCTTAATTGCATGGTTGGATACATATTGATAATATATTAAACCCATTGGAAATTGAAATTTATCCATTTTCTAACCACAAGTATCAAAATCATCTAAATATCGCTATAGCGCATGTAATGACTCACAGAGTACTTTGGTAACCCCTGGTTAGCCTGACTAAACTTGCTAAAGACTAACTCTGTAGGTTCATACTTTAATGCTTTAGATTAAAACCACACCACTTTGTCTGCTACTTGTTGGGTTTCTAGTTATGCTGTGTACATATTCCTTAAAACTACAAAAGTATTATAACTCTGTGACATATTGCTAAAGAAAAAAGTAGGCTTATTATACAAGCACATATTAATACCATGATACCTCCTCCTGCATATGTGACCCACTCTATATATCACTATGTTGTCCTGTACACTGTAACAGGCCACCTATATAGACTGAGTGCATACCCTAACCCAGTAGGCACAAAAATCAGTTCAATGTTGAATCAACATTGCATCAACATTGAATCAACATTGTCAACCAGTTTTCAATGTTGATTCAATGTTCTGTGCCCACTGGGAAGCTTACCCCAAATGTTAAGCCTGTCAGCCCTAATCACCCGGTGTTAATGGTTGATGAGACACCATGGAGCACATACCTGCACAGCAGCCTCTGCCTCCCTGGCTACCTTCTACCCGCCACCGCCAACTGCTGCCGCCGGGTTTGTTTGTACCAGTCTCCATGGTGATACGAGGGGACGGCCACCCAGCGTCATCCGGGGCCTGGTTTCCATGGTAACGGGACGCGGCGGTAGTTAGGTTGTAATAGAGACTGGTGCAGGTAGAGACACAGCTGAAAGGTTCATTAGACACAGGTGAGGTATGTAGATACAGGTGGGACTAATTATACTACTAGTACCACTGTATATGTGTGTCAGTGTGAAGGACACGTGGGGACAGTGTTACAGTGTTCACGTGTGTGATATGTTTGAGGCTTGGATACATTTATATACATCATCTGGCTCCTGGGTGTGGTTCATGCTAGGTTCATAACATTGGGATAGGCCTACTGATATAATCATAAGCTTGTCTTGCAAAACGTCACATCTACTTTTGTGATTTAAATGGGGATAAAAAAGCAGGCTCTTTACCAGAAAGAAGCAGGCTCTTTACCAGGTATACACTTAGCTACACTGGGGTACACAGCCGTAATCTATAGGAAAAAAGTGAATGCCCTACCTCCTAACCCCACTATAAAGGAGAAATCCTAGTACCTAGGCTTATCGATTTTACCTTATACTTCACTTGTAACCAGATCTCAAACCCCGATTCACGCCCAACTTTAGTAGTGAAATAGATAATAGCAGATTTAGTAAAACAAACCACAAAACAAAGTAGCACACAACACACTGTACCTATCCATTCACCCCTGGTGTCTAGGTTCCCATGCTCACAGGTAGCATACCCCTGGGATGCACCTACATATAAAGGACATGTACACTTTTAGACAGCTCATCATCATTCATTACACCTCAATGCCACGCCTGTCACATCTGTCACGTCCTCTACACCTGTCACACTAATGTGACACTGTCACACGTGGTGCCGACATTAGCCTACCTCTGGGACTATAGGCTAAAACACACGTTTTCTAATTAGGGGTATTCATGGTATATGTGTGAGGTATATCACTAGTAAACTGTTATTTGATAAATCTGATCCCATGTCAGAACACAGGCTGAGTCTCTGTACATCCCAAAGGAATACACCAACGTAAATGTACAATTTCACCTGACCATTTCTGTCTGGCCATAGTGTATGCTAAACTGATTAGAAAGTATCAACCTAAATGTAAAACTCCAAAGATGACTCTCAAACTAACTCCCTCTACCCGAAAGTCCTATACCTTTTAGAATCTGAGCCCCTAATTTTAAACACGTCCTGCCCTGTAACATGAGTCCAGAATTGGACCCAGAATTAATTTCCTAAGCATCAGATTATATCCCTGGCAGTAACTCAACCAACTGATCCAAATATATGGCATCATAGGTCTGCATCTTCCAATGTGGTAAAGAAGTACTGTGCACTGTTCAAGTACTAGGCTTTCATATGGATATCTACATTTCTAAATATACAACAGGTGAACTACATGAAGCCATTCCAAACTTTCATAAACCAAGATCAAAGATAGGGAGACCTTGTAGGATGGTTCATCAGTGTCCAATAACCTGCACATCTGAGGCTAAAACTGCATGCTCAGCCAAACATCTTTTTGAACATGTGCCAAGTTTACCTACACAACCCCATATTATAATATAATATATGTACCATGCACTCTCTCTCCGATGGTTAACGTGATATATCACATCATTCAACTGGTTGGAAAATGTGAAACTATCTATAATCTATAACATCTTTCTTTCCAGATAAAGACATTTGAGACACACATTATCTGGTTGGGGACCCATTTCACCCTCTCACCACAGATGATGCTAACGCACTATACCACTCCTAGATAGATCATGTCAATTCTTTGCCACCGAGTGTCAACGATGCCCTCGAAGCAATTTTCCTTGAAGTAAAACCCTGTAATAATTATGTTGTCCTATTTGTCCTTAAAGTAAACCTAGGTTCTCCTTTTTGTCTTCAAAGTAATACCCTGTGATGTGTTCTCCTTTTTTGCCCTTCACAGTAAACCCTGTAAAACGTCCTCCCTTTTTCTGTCTACACAGAGAAAAGAAACAGCATCGAAAGGGAGTACAGGTTGCTTCTAGAATGACCCCCCTCTCTAGTCTAGGGGAGCCCAGATGCTTATGTGACTCCTTTAGGTGAGTCAGGAAGATATGAGACTCCCCCAGGTGACTCCTTTAGGTTAGCCAGGGAGTTACCTAGGCTCCTTTAGGCAACCTGGGCTCCCCTAGAGAGGGGAGTCATACTGGAGGCAACCTGGACCCCCTTTTGACTCTGTTTCCTTTCTCTGTGTACCATCTAGTTATATTCATTTGAAAATATTACAACTGAGCAGGCATTTTAGTCGTCTTACGTGGTTCCTGTTATACTAAAACGGCAGGGCAGTCAAATTCACCTAGCATGTAGCGATTGCCACCTAAAGCTGGCCAAATAAGCTGTCAAGCAGCAAGCCCCTTATTGCAACTCATAAGTTGATGATCACATTAATATGTCTTCAACATATTATAATTATATTTATTACTCCAGCAATAAATTAAGACACTTACCGGGTATATTAAAGGATAAACACATACCTCATTACAAAGTAAACAAAAACAAACGTTATGCAACGTTATATAATGGCAAAACGTTATTTAACGTTAAAAACGTTATTTTGACCTAAAATACCGTATTTTTGTTAGCTGGGTAACCGCTCCCCCCCCCCACCCTCCCCAAACTTACCCACACATTCTCTTGGCTACCCCCAACCACCACGCCCATATCCACCCACCCATTTACCTCATTACTCTCACTGTATGTGTATTATAGTATCTGACACAATAGCACGTGGTGTCACCTTGACGAGTGACCTCGGTAGGTGTGCAGGTTATAGTTGTATGCCAGCTGAGGCCATGCCCATTCTGCACCGTCAACAGTTGCAACCAGGTAGTGTAGGTACACAGTAGAATATACTGTACCTTTACAGTTATGTTGTAGGTACACAGTAGAATCTACTGTACCTTTACAGTTATATTGTAGGTACACAGTAGAATCTACTGTACCTTTACAGTTATATTGTAGGTACACAGTAGAATCTACTGTACCTTTACAGTTATATTGTAGGTACACAGTAGAATCTACTGTACCTTTACTGTTATATTGTAGGTACACAGTAGGATCTACTGTACCTTTACAGTTATATTGTAGGTACACAGTAGAATCTACTGTACCTTTACTGTTATATTGTAGGTACACAGTAGGATCTACCATAGTTCTAGTATTGGTACACAGTAGAATGTGATGTAGTTTTACAGTTATAGTATAAAAGTACAGTGGACTCTCCTATCGTATCTACAATGTGTGTATCACTAGGAGGTCCCAGTCCAGATATACGAGGGATATACCAGTGCTGTCGTCATAGTATCTGAAGGGAATGTGAGTTATGCATGAACTGTTTCATCAGCATGATGAGCATGCTTTACTACAATCTGTGCAGAATTATTTGCTTTTATACAATTTCCCCCTTCAAACATAGTTGCCAGTGTCATCAATGGCCACAGTTAAATTGATGGTAGAAAGGGGTTAGCGTCACTGTCGCGACCGTGCTGCCTACAATGTGTGTATATTTCAACCAGTACATACAAATCTTACCTTTATCAAACTGATACTGTGATATGAGGGGTTGACAGCTGTCTAGCTACCCCTTATCCCTAGAGGACGGTGCTCCAGCACTAGTATGACAGCGTGGTATCCAGCAACATCTGCTACTGTTATAACAAAACGCAGGTATAGGTGTCACTGACCGCCACCATCCTCATTAAATCCAGGTAACACTGTACTATAATGTAGTTGGGCGATGACCACCACAGGTGAGGTGATGACCACAGGTAAGTAAGGTGATACCACCCAGGTGAGGGGACCAGAGACAGGTGTGTACTACTACTACTACATGTGGTGTTGTTACACGCTACTGGAGGAGGGAGGCGGCAGCACCGATCGCTGATATTCACCACCACTCTATTCTACCCCAGCCCTACCTCCAGGGTCTCTGCTACAACCCTGCCCCCCCCCCCCCCACCTACCCACACACACCCTCTGCAGACCCCACCCACCTCATTGTGCCGCCGACCTGCTCCCCCTGCATACTGTACTCTGCCCTCATTCCTACCTGTTATATCAATCCGCTCACCAGGGGTGGTATGTTGGAAGCAAGGATTATCCTACCCCCACCCCCACACCCACCCCTACACCCACCCAGATGCATCCAAATGATGGTAAATGGCCCATTGACACAGAAAAACGTTGACAGGATTGCCCTTCTAACGTAAGTGACCACCCCTTCTTGATCAACCCCACAACTATGTCAAACGAATCCATCATTCCTTCTGCAGTACTTACCTCTTGCCTATTCCCCCCTCAATTCCAAGGGCACATTAATCAGAGAACCTACTTACCACCACCACCACTGTACCTGTACAGGTGTAAGGTGCCTGCTGCACACCCCACTCTGCATCTACTACTTACCACCACCACCACCGCTGTACCTGTACAGGTGTAAGGTGCCTGCAGCACACCCCACTCTGCATCTACTACTTACCACCACCACCACCGCTGTACCTGTACAGGTGTAAGGTGCCTGCAGCACACCCCACTCTGCATCTACTACTTACCACCACCACCACCACTGTACCTGTACAGGTGTAAGGTGCCTGCTGCACACCCCACTCTGCATCTACTACTTACCACCACCACCACCACTGTACCTGTACAGGTGTAAGGTGCCTGCTGCACACCCCACTCTGCATCTACTACTTACCACCACCACCACCGCTGTACCTGTACAGGTGTAAGGTGCCTGCAGCACACCCCACTCTGCATCTACTACTTACCACCACCACCACCACCACCACTGTACCTGTACAGGTGTAAGGTGCCTGCAGCACATCACACTCTGCATCTACTACTTACCACCACCACCACCACTGTACCTGTACAGGTGTAAGGTGCCTGCTGCACACCCCACTCTGCATCTACTACTTACCACCACCACCACCGCTGTACCTGTACAGGTGTAAGGTGCCTGCAGCACACCCCACTCTGCACCTATTACTAACCCCCACCACAACCACTACCACCACTACCGACCACTGTACCTGTACAGGTATAAGGTGCCTGCAGCACACCCACTCTGCACCTACTACTTACCACCACCACCACTACCCCCACCACCACCACCACTGTACCTGTACAGGTATAAGGTGCCTGCAGCACACCCCACTCTGCACCTACTACTCACCACCACCACCACCACCACCACTACCACCACCACCACCACCACTGTACCTGTACAGGTGTAAGGTGCCTGCAGCACGCCCCACTCTGCACCTACTACTTACCACCAGCACCACTACCCCCACCACCACCACCACTGTACCTGTACAGTTGTAAGGTGCCTGCAGCACGCCCCACTCTGCTCCTACTACTTACCACCACCACCACTACCCCCACCACCACCACCACTGTACCTGTACAGTTGTAAGGTGCCTGCAGCACGCCCCACTCTGCACCTACTACTTACCACCACCACCACTACCCCCACCACCACCACCACTGTACCTGTACAGTTGTAAGGTGCCTGCAGCACACCCCACTCTGCTCCTACTAGTTCCTGAAAGTCTTCACTGACATGCCATAAGCGACAGTTTTTCAGTAGATTGACAATAAAGTATTCGGACGTGTTAAAATTTGATAATACTAGTCTTGTCTATTGTTATGTAAGGGACCGAAATGATGTTAAGTACATGATACTTATCCTCTATGAGGCCTTAGTCCAGTGGCGGATGTTATTCGCCTGTATATAATTGACTAAGACTAGTACTCAGCTTGTTATGTAGTTGGCAGATAGTATGGCGGTTCCATTATCAGGTACATGGGTCTATTTTATGAGGGAAAAGTGTAACGACTATGGGAGGGAGGAGTGTTCTCCACCAGCTCCACCGGTTGGTGGGCCGTTAGTACCCTGGTCAACTGTGAGGGGTGCGGCGGTGGGATGTGACGTGACGTCCCACTGATACGACTTTATAAGGCGGCGGTATTTCCACGGCGGGCAGTCAGAGTCAAGCTGAAGATTTTACAGAGCCTGTGGTAAATTAGACTGTAGTAACTCCTATCACAGTATTTTCAGCGGCTTATACAAATCTCTGTGACGGTAATTGCTCCTAGTTAAATGTGGGGAAGCGTATAGGGTAGGTTCACCATGAGTCAGACACATACACTGAGGTTGTCGATGTACACTGTGTTCAAGTGTTTGTTTCTTGGAGAGAATAACACTTTAACTTTACTTGACAAATATAGAGCTTAGAATGCTTGAATAGCCACAAATCAAGTGTCCAACCTCAAGGTAGGCCTACTTGGAAATTAAGAACTGTCAATGGTGGAATATTTATGCCTTATTGACAGTTCCCACTTACATTTGAGTCAAAAAAAAAAGTCCACCTAAAATCGGTTTTGCACCTTTTATCGGTTTTGCACCTAAATTCGGGTTTGCACTTGAAATTGGTTTTGCACTCAAAATCGATTTTGCACAAAAAATCGACTTTTCCATCAAAAGCGACTTTTTGCATCAAAGAGACTTTTTACACCAAAATTATTTTCTAACTGTCAATACCAGAAAATAGCAGGATAGAATTCTCTTATAGACAATTCGAACTGTCAATACCAGGATAAAATCATCTTATTGACAGTTCCATTTTAGTTCTATTTTAGAACTGTCAATGAGAGAATCTTGAATCTGTTATTGACAGTTCGAGCTGTCAATGAGAGAATTCTATCCTGCTATTGACAGTTCGAACTGTCAAGAAGGAAAATTATTCTGTTATTGACATAGGCTCATGAATACAGTGAATACTAGTATATAGGAAGTCATTTTGAGCAATTCGGGATAAATTCATTTTGCATGTGACCCCCTATTTTTGTTTGTTTTCAACATGTTTCTAATGACCATATATGAATGCATGCCTACATTTTCATTGAGATATTATTGGGAAAAATGTAGAAAAATATGATTTTCTCATGAGGGCCTGTATGTAATCCACCTGAGTTAGACTACGCCCCAAAGGACAAATAAACCCTGCGACAAAGCATTTTTTCTTTTCTTTATGTTCCACAAGCATCAAGATGATATCCCTGAGAATGATCATGAAAAATTGTTGGTCGATCTACAAACAGTTAGACTGTGTTAAGTACCTTTAAAGGGGGACTGAGTCGGTGACCTAACCCCACCGATGTTGTGAATTCAGAGCTCTCTTATGGTATATATACATATATGTGCCCGCCTCCAGGTGAATCTACCCTGTAGAGGTGTGGGGGGGGGGGAGGGGAGAAAGCAGGCATCAGCATGCAAAGCTGGGAGAAGATGTTAGACATCTCATGTCATATTTACAAACAATGGTGACTGCTATAATATAATCGTATTCTGCCTGCCTTCCCCGACCTCTTATCAGCCCCAGCCCCTTCTTCATTTTTTGTCATATTAGAGAAATGAGAAAAAGAATAAGGAAAGCTAGAATTAAGTAATTAAAATCATGTAACACTGAGAATGCCTTTTATTCGAACAATTATGTGTACGCCTAGAGGAGTGGCAGTGTGTGCAATTTCTACATTGGCTAAATACTTTTCGTACATATTTTCGCTAATTTCGCGGAAATGAAAAATCCGTGAAAAATATGTACAATGTCAATATTTATCCAGTATAGTTACACTGTAAGAATGTTACAAAAATCGTGAATTCAAATATACTTAAGTAATATTTAGCAATACTTTTGAAAATTTATACAGGCGGAATTATCTACGTTTACAGTATATCGATCTTGGGGGGTGTTGACGATAACACCTGCCTCACAACACCGGAGGACAATCATTAGGTCAAGATAGAAAGCACATGCCAAATGGAAATATCTTCTCCATGCATGTCTAAAGTTGATTTTCAGATTGTCTTTTTAACATTCCGGACTTGTGGAACCTTGAGGTTTTGTATACTGTAGTGCAATATACATACATAGCATTACCATACTATATTTAGATTTGACTTTGTTAAGGCAAAACTAATCCCTTTGCACCTGCAGATGGGACCTCATCCACATACTGTTGATGTCATCGGTCTGAAATGGTATTGTACAATCACCCCTAGGTATTTCACCTCTGTTCAGTTCGATTCATGTAACTAGGGTAAATTGGCTAACCATTAGTCAAATGCAGGTCCAATAGTAATTAAATTCTGCTAAGGGGAACTACAATTAGACAATTCTCAACCATACTTATTATAAATCTGAATGACATTCACATCAGAAATTGATCCTTCATCATATTGTCCATAAGTCCTCTGTAGCGTAGTTTCTACAATCATAAGACTTGTCCAATAGTATTACTGCTTGGCAGAAACCATGCGGCGTAGTAGATGTGAAATTAGTTTTCCAAATGCCCAGATATCCTTACTCTGATCTAAGGCTGTGGGGCACATATCTACTCCCAATTGAAGGTCATTCTGTAAATTAAAATGCCCAGTTACTATCAAACAGCTACAGCACCAATTATGTTTACAGGTGTTATTTTTAATATCCGTACCATTTAGTTTCAATATTCATATCTGTATCATTATTATTAATACTGTGGTTATTTTAATTATACATGTACATAGAGGTTATGTATTATGAATAGGCAAATTTGATTCATATTTATTACATGTACAAGTGCAATATGGCTCAGAATTGTAAACCCACCTCTGTCCCACTGACAGTAATGTTCGCAGGGTCCAGGTTAGGACAACTGCATCCTTTGGCATGTAGCTCAGCTAAGATGGCTGCCAGATTCCTTGAGATACTCAGAACCAAGTTGTGTGGCAGGACGTTATAATGACTGAGGAATGCTTTCAGGTCCATCATCTGCTTCTGAAGGTCTGGTAAATGCACTGTTACTGACAAGGCTAAAAGAGAACGAGCGAGAGAAGGTTAAAAACGCTATCCATATGAAACCTGAATCATCACTGTGGTCAGATGAAAATATTGCACTTTTCTGTGAAGCGGATTGGAGAAGGGGCTCCCCAAAACCTAGTTCAATCGTCACACAAAATCTCATATCTTTTACTAGGTATAACTAGGTTATGAAGTGTGAATATAAGAAAACCAGAGAAAGATTCATGGCATATCACATCAGGTTAGCAGATATGTGGGCCATCGGGGGAAAACGTGCCTCCAGGGGGGATTTTTAGTACTGGTTTTGGCCAACAGGGGGCAGTATATGGTTAAAAAATATATTAAAAAATTCTTTAGACCAATATTTGTATAGGGAATCCAGTGATATGCTTAGAATTATTCCATCTCGGCTGAAAACGTTTCATTTTTGGAATGCGAAAGGAACATTTGTTGCCATGGCAACATGGAAAATTGGCATAAATGGTAATTTCTAGTTGCCATGGAAACACTCCATTATTCCAAATGGGAATTTTTTGCCACAAATGTTTTTGAAAATTTCTCAAGGAACTCAGATTTGAAAAGAGACGTCAGAAATTCCCTATAGAACCAATTTTATGATAAAAACATCAGATGTTTTTGGTTATTTTTCAACAAAACTGTATTTTATGCATTATTAGTATCCATAATAGGATATAATGGATTTAGAGTTTATTTGCCATTTTCAGTTGTACACACCCACCCTGGTTTGACAAGCAGTTACAGCAAAACTACTTGGGATATTTTAGCTCAAGATATCTCATTTTAAAGCCTGTAACATGAACTTTGAAAAGCCATTTCCCCCCTGGAGGCATGTTTTCCCCCATCCGGCCACATATGTTAAGCTTACTTGATACGGTTGATGATATAGGTGCTTTGCTTGCTTCTTTCGCTTGTTTCTGAAAATTCATATAGCATAGAAAAAGTTGTGAATTATTACAATTTGTCAGCACTATAAGACTTGAACACAACCCCAAAGCTATACGACTGAGTAGATTTGTTTCAGAACCATAGTATGTCCCTTACCATCTACTCTAGGCAGTTGCAGAAATATAGTTATGTTGCTAAGTTAAAATACGGTATTCAGTAATTGGTAAGCTAGAAGAATTAGAAAGTAGTATGAGGGTCTCACTGCTTTAAGTCTGATCGATGAGATGGTATAGAGGAGAGGGTTGATGGCACTGTTAATGGGCAGGAGGAAGACCACCACCCAGGCATACACCTCCCCAGGTACTGTTGCTCCCATTCCAGCTGCTAGACCTGCAGGGACACATTCATTATGAATTAATATATCAATAATCTTTACTCATAAATGGCTCATCATTAGTGTATGGGAGAACTGTGATGCCTTTGAAATTGTTGTTTACTATTTTTGTGTTAGGGCTACCTATGTATTAAAGTATGATAGATTCTTGTGTTTCTTTTTTAGGAGATTTTTTTTGTAGTTTACGGTAAGCCCTCTTAGGGGCTAGTGTTGACTATAGTTACATCATGGTCAGCAGTACATCTCACATTGAAAACAGTAAAACAATGGCCTAGTGAGATGTTGTCGGAACCAATACTCCACCCACATCTGGAAACACATAAGCTAAGGCTCCACAACACAATTTTTGGGTAATTCTCAATGATCATTCCATCATCCCATTGTACCTTAGCCTTCCCTCAAGTAGACCATGTATTAGGGATACAACAGATCAGAAGGAAATGAATGTAAGGGTTTGTTTATATTACGTACATCACAGGTATAGATCTATAGAGTTGGGCATTTCAGTAAAGTAAAGAGATTATTTATGGCCAGCCTAGTTAACAAACTATTTTACGTCAAAATAACGTTTTAAATGTTTAAATGACGTCAAAATAACATTTTTTGTTTACTGGGAGTATCTAAATGGTCTGATAACTAACATGATGGATATTTTCTGGATTAAGACAATAAAGCCCATTTACTGACTTACCCATACTATTTATCGGCACCCAACAGAGGAAGTCTGTGAAGACCACAAGGGTCAAGCGGCGAGCGAGCGCAATATCACCTTGATTTGGTTTCTGTCCATGAGTGAAGTTCTTAGTCTGGTCAGTACTCTTTTTAACCACATGGAATAAGTATGCATAAGCCACAAAAATAAACATGAAACACATGAAGTTCATCCCATGGAATATGCCAATGGAGAATTGCCAGCCAGGACTATAATCTTGAGTAAGGTAGATTGATATACACACACTAGACTTCCCATAGAATCCATCACCAAAATAAGAGATGGGCATCAGTGGCAGGGCTGCAAGGAATAATCCTAACAACCAGATGAATGCCATCACCATTTTGGCTTGTTTCATGCCAAAGTTGGTGGATTGGAGGGGGAAAACAATTTTGTAGAACCGATCCGCTGAAATGAGGCAGAGAGTGAACACAGAGGTTTCACTGGAGAATGTATTAATGAAGCCAAGAAACTGACAAATCCAACTATTTGTCCAGACATCTGCAAACTCAATATAGACTCCCCTGAAGTAGGCATCAACTGAGGCTAGAGTGACCATGTATAAACCCATGAAGAAGTCTGCTACAGCAAGGTTCATCACAGAGAATGAGTAAACTGTCATCTTTTCTGACCGCCGGTAGATCAACACAAACATATTGCACAAGAAGGCCATCAGACCAAGCACCCAAAGGAACACCTTTAAAACATCTCGACTCATTAGGTCTTCACAAGAACTAAACTCATCTCGTTTGGGCAGACAATCCTCTTCAAGAACCTTTTCACTTACAAAACAACAGTACTTGAAGAGGTCACTTTTCAGAACATTGAGATTGGGAACATTCATAAACTCTTTGCGGGTTATTTCTAAGCCAATATTGCCTGATACATCCAGATGTGTTAGTGTTTCTAGACCCTTTAAGGCATTGACAAATGTCATTATCTCATTCTGTGATAAATCTAAAGATTTGATCATAGGCATACCACCAAATGCTTCTGTTTCAATAGTTTTAATACCTAGTGCTCCTAGTTCCAGGAATTCAATTCTATCTAGTCCAGCAAAAGCAAATGTTTGAATGGTAACCAATCCAGAATTATCTTTAAGCAACAACACCTTCAAATTAATTAAACCATGAAAGGTATAACTCCTAATAACCTCTATGCTATTATTAGACAGGTCCAGGTAGTGCAAATTGCTTAGAGAAGAAAATATGCCAACAGGTAACTCTAATAATCCATTTGACCTTAGAATTAATTCACCAAGTGACAAAAATCCTTCAAATGTCCCATTCTTGATACTTAGGTTGTTTGAGGTAAAATTCAATTTCCGAGCATGTGTTGATATAGTGTCAGGTATCGAGGTAAGCCCAGCATCTTGACATTTGAAGGTTAGTCCTGTACAGCTGCATTCCTCTGGGCATGTAACATCACAGAGCTGCTCATCAGTACCTTCCCGACATTGTCTTATACCATCACATCGCTGCTTCATGGTGACACAGATGTTCTCACCCTCACATCGGAGATGGCCAGAACAGGTGAAATTAGCTGGGGGGGGGGTGGAATATTGTAAATGATAAGTCATTATCACACATTTTAACAGTCATCAAAACAAACATTATATTAGCAATATCTATTCATATTCATTTGCTGCATAGCTTTTTGAATTTGACCTTTAAATCACCTCTAGCTCAAACTGTGTCTGGCTGGATTAAGTTGTCTACATTTTTGCCAACTTAAAGATAAGCATCAACGGCTGAATCTCCTGCAGTATATCCTTTCCAGAGAGGTCTGTTTCAACTTATATCTATCAACAGATTAATGCATAAGTCTTTTCTTAGAATGTATATTCTTAAACATATAAACATACCACAGTCCTGTTCATCTTCCTTGCCAATACAGTCTGAAGTTCCATCACAGATCCGTTCTAGTGGTATGCAGTGACCCTCAGCACACTTAAGATACCCTGGTGGACACTTGAAGTCACCTGTTGAAAGAAGTAGTTCATCTTTATCATTATAATATGTGACATGATCTGCGAAAAGGGCCCTTGGTGCAGGGCCCCTTTTCCAATTACATGTCACATATTATCACACTCTATTATTGACAAAAGTAAAGGTATAAGACATATTTATTACTGTAGGAGGTGTAATTGGTGTATCATACGTACCACAGTCTTGGAGGTGTGACAGGTCTCTACACCCTGTTTTGTCACCATACTTATCCCGGTCTGCCACACACTGCTCTTGGCGTGACACCCACTGCCCTATTCGACATCGGAAATCTTCCCGGGAACGATTAGCATCTGTCAGGCATTTAGAAGAAAGAAACATAATTCTGCTTATTCCTCAATGCTGCATCGCAACACTTAACACTTGCATTATATGGAATAACAACGTTCAGGATAACTAAATTCATGGTCAGACACTGACCGTTATGACTGTATGATTTATTGATGTAATTAGTGTATGTGTAATACACAAACAGGTCGAGGTCATTCAAGTGAATCTATTTGTAGTATAAGAAGACACAGCCATCAATAGAATCTATGTGAGGCATTAATGGTTTAACCATAAACTATTATTTGATTTGGCTAACATGTTATTATGGCTTTTTGTGTCAGTATGTATACATGTTTACATTGGATGTGGGATTTTCTAAATTATTTAAAATATTTTTGCAATGAAAGGTCAAATTAAATAGGTCATCAGTATTTGAGGCAGTTAGTACTACTTTTGATTTTCAATGGATTAATCTTAGCAAATCAAAGTAAGGGTATTTGAAAGGAGAATAAAGTTTGACGTTTTGATAATTTTCAAATATTTAAGTACTCACATTGATAACAGACCAGCGGCCCTACATAGTGGTATTGATACTGGCTCCCAGCAAATTGGGTACCACTCAGAGAGAGGGCTATTATAGGTAGATCGTCTAGCGAAGTTACAACCCCAGCGTCCATGGTCAGGCGACGTGGATTGGTGGTTCCAGAGGTTGTACAGCTGCATCTTTGTTAAGAATAATCACAATATTGAATTTTCATTCTTACTCAGAGCCTTTACTAGAATTGTCATACAGAACTGGGTTCCTTACAAGTACCCATTACCAACTTATCAGTTCAGCCTTACAAGGATCAACAGACAAAGTAATATAGCATGATAATATGGGAATATAATTACTGTCTATTTTTGTCATTGCAAGATGATGTCAGCAGACACTGGCAGCCTTCTGATGTGATGGTCCATGGGCGCTGTTCCCCATCAATATTCACCCAATAGTCCTCATCTATCATACCGTTAGCCGCGAAACACTCAATACTGACATACTGTTCGCATCTGATACTGGATGATGTAACAGCCTACATGACAAACATAATGTGCACAATTAGGTATAGTTTGGGTTTTAAGTTATTTTTTCGTAAGTTAAAGGGCCTAAGGAGGGAGTCCTAGCTGCAGAATGCAATTTTGGAACCCTAAATGGTAGACTGAATAGGGACAAATTGGTATTTTGTAGCAAAATGGTCTGTTGTCGATTTTGTGGTTGTGCCAAACCATCTGAACTGTCTCCTAGTGATCTCTGCGGTGCCACATAATGAATCTGGTGACAATCAACCGTGTAAATTTCAATCTTTCTTACATAACTGATGTGGATGGTTTCTACAAAGGTGATGTTCATCCCATCCTTTTATCATTATATGTGTAAACTGATGTAGGGGCACAAATAATACGTGTACATATAGGTCCGTGGAGTCAGAGCGGGAAGTGCCTCCAACGGACACTAGGTGGCAACACCTACGCCATGTCCTTTCGGTTATCCGGTAGCGGAGCCAGGCAAGGCACTCCAGACGGCGCTACGGAGGAGTGCCACGTCGACACTGCTTGGTCCGCGCTCAGGGTATATAAGAGGCCGAGGTTGGCTACCTCAGAGAGTTCGTCCCAGGACGAGCTCTGACCCACACCTTTCGTAACTTCGCTTTGATAGGGGCACCTACACCCCTCCCACACTATGGTTCCTGCACCAGCCATGCTGGCTCAGGGCCTGACTGTCCGGTATTGCTAAACTTCGAACTATCGATAGAATCCTGTGTGTCTTCGAATGGTTAAAAGACCAAGTGAACAGAGTAGAGACCTTCGTGTACTTTTGAGGCTGTGATCGAATAAAAACCTGTTGCATTCAAACCGAATTTGGAACCTGAGTTCGCGTTATACGTAAACGAAACCCCTACACTATTCATATATATTGCAATTATTTAGATTACATAGAGAAAGGTGGGTCGCTACCTCTTGAATATGGACACACTGCGCAGGTATTTGCGCATATAGCTTAAATGGCTTAGAATGAGCTGATATTTACTCACTGGGTACATATATATGCTGATTAAGCAATATCCAAAATTTAGACGTTTTTGAGAAAAATTGAGCTTTTTATTGGACTTTGAATATTTGATATATTTGTAGCTGATAATATTTGCTATTTTTGACATTAGCTAAAAAATTGGAATTATTAATCAATAAATCATTATCTAGGTTGCTATAAATGCCATTACATTGCTTGCAGTAACCAAAGGTATGAAGAACAACCATTTTATACCCTGATTCTTGCCGTTTTACCCAACATTTTAGGCATTAAATATAAGATTTTGACGATTTTTGCACTATTTTTTAACTTCAAAGGCCAAAAAACCTAAAAATATGCCCGGGACCCCCTACCAATATGTTAGCAAATGATCTTAACTATTTTTTGAGAGAGTTAAAAAAAATTCTGTTAACTTTGAATACTATTTTTAGCTAATAAAGCTACAAAATAATGAAAATTTGTTCCTATTCTTTCCGGAAACATCATATTTTTACCCAGAATGCCATTGCATACAACTGTAAAATTATTTTTGCAATAAAGTGGAACATGTATAGGCGTTTCACATGTGAAGTTTTACATTTCTGTGCATAACTGTTGATATGAAAAAAATCATGGAAGTTTTCACATTTTTTTCTATATTTTTGTGAAAAATGAAAATACTTTAATTTTTCAAAAATCTGTAACTTAAAAAGTAGCTCGGGACCCCAGTAGTATAGTATGTATCGGAACGGGACTATAGTTAAGTACTGTTTATTACTCAATCGACATGCAGCCAATCAGAGGCCTCCATTTGACCGGAAGTGACGTCACATGCCCATATAAGGGCATACCGGAAGTGACGTCACGTGACCTTGACCTAGTTAGAGGTCAAGGTCATGACTCAGCCAATCAGAGGCTTCCATTTGCCCGGAAGTGATGTCACACGCCCATATAAGGGCATACCGGAAGTGACGTCATGTGACGTCACACGCCCATATAAGGGCATACCGGAAGTGACGTCATGTGACCTTCACATGTACATATAAGGGCATACCGGAAGTGACGTCAAGCGACCTTGACTTAGTTAGAGGCTTCTGATTGGCTGGTACACCGGAAGTGACCCATTTATGCAAATGAGGGGCCTACTTCTGGTCAAATGGAGACCTCTGATTGGTTGGGTCATGAAGAAATGTGTCTCTTAATTTAATTTTGTTTAGGAAGTGATCGATTTTAGGATCACGCGACCGGAAGTGACCTGATGAGTCACGTGACTAGAAGTGACGACGACACATACCTTAATTAGACGATTCAGCAGCGACCGGAGGAAGTGTCACTTTAAGAGGACACGCTAGTTAATTGTTATAATTGTTTTACTTACTAATAAAAGAAGACGTATGAAAATAAACACAACAATAATTTTATTTTATTTTTTTATTTTCTTTTTTTTCAATTCTAATAACACTCTATTTTTGAAAAGATGCGCTCAATCAATCAATAACACACTTTTTTCATATTTTAAAGGACTCGTTGTCACACCGTTAGAATGCACGCGACGCTTATAATACAAGTAGCGCACGTCATCTTTCTCTATGGTGTAAGTGGCCATTTTTGGTTCGTACCACTTTTGAAATTTATATTTACCGCAAGGAGAGTTTTTCGTTTTCGAAAACATTTAAGAAGACGACTACTTCTGTACACTTTTTTTTTAAGATTTTCTTTCACCGGTTCCGCTGATTTGATCGTAGCAAATGTAAGTCTTAGGGTTGACACTTGGGATCCCGTCACCTTCTCACGCCGCTTTTTCTTTTCTTTCTGAAGTATGTCTCTCTCAGGCGAGGTTTGACTACACACAGGCAAACATCAGAGGCACCCAATAGCGCTAATTCTACCTTCAGACAAAGGTCAGGCACGGCTGGCCTATAATAGACGGGTCAAGGGCTATTCTAGTGAGGGTCAGGCTACGCAGGACATTCAATAAAAAGCTGGAGTTTGGCAAACTTGCTTTTGAAAGTCTGACCATGCGGGATCCTCATGCCATAGTCTGGCAATGCTGAACTCTTGGGAGAGTATGCCGGACTCTTGCTGGCCAGACTTTCAAGCAAATTTGCCAAAGTCCAGCTTGTTATTGAATTTCCGGCGTAGCCTGACCCTCAGTAGAATAGTCCTTGACTCATCTATTATAGGTCAGCAGCGCCTGACCCTTGTATGAGAGTAGTATTGGCGACATTGGCCGACTCTGATATTTACCCGTGTGTACGGCGGGAGGAAGGGGTTCACAGCCACTGCTTGCGCTTATAGAGCGCTACTAGCGGAGGTCTGGATGAGGAGACTACGGTGTTTGTCTTTTGCTTGTGCAGCTGCTGCTGCTGCTGCTGCTGACGATGTCACGGATGCCGCTGACAGATACTGCTGCTTGTGCTGCACGAGACTGAGTAGCCGCTATTACTAATGCTACTAATACTAGTATGAGAAAATACATTTAGTCAATTGATTAAATCAAGGAGGTTTTCTGACTTCAGTGGATCGTTTAGCCATCGGCCACGGGCAAAACTTGAAACCATTTTATACATGGGACAATTGGCAGACTCGAAACGTGTTGGTACCATAGGGTCGATCATGTTCATCATCAGTTCAGGCAAAGGAAGTGTGTCGACAGCACGCGAAAACTTCATGTCTGAATGTTTCAACACAAGACTTTTTATCACACTCACACAGCTGCTTTGAAGAGTGAATCCTTGACCAAACTTGTGCTTTTCCAACACAGCTTTGGCCTCTTTCTGTGCAGTAAGGGATCTCTCTTTCGGGTTCATCTCAGTGCTGTCTAGCATGTCCTCAAAGTCTTTAACATAATGTTCCAACGGACTACAAATGATGGACTCCAGATCATCGTCCGCATATGTCGTCTCCTCGCACCATATTGTGTCTTCGCCTGTTTCGAATTCCGTCATTTTCTTGACAATCTCCTCCTGAGTGCCTTGCATATATCGAAGCTCCTTCAAGGAGTTGATAACTTGTATGGCGAAGACTGACAAACTTGAAGGAATTTCACCACAGTCAGGCCAAGTATACGGAGCTAAGAAAAATAGCTCCAACAAAATCTTCTCCCTCTGTCCAAATGAAACTACTGTTCCGATGAAGTTGAAGCATGCTTCTATCCATTGCTCCTTGGTGACGTCCTTCCAATGTTTCTTTACCTCACAGGCATCATAGGGCACCGTTTCTCTTCTTGCTTCAACTGGGAGTTGCTTTTTCTTTCTTGGACTCATTTCGAGAGGGTTTCGATGCTCTGTAGCGTCAACACTTTCATAAACAAAGAAAATAGCAGAACTAACCATCGTAACGTGCTGAGCGAGCGTAGAGTGGACGATGCTACGAAGATGAAGGGCGGGTGGAGAAAGTGTGACTGGTGACAGGGGTGTTTCACTCCTTATGTACCCTGTCCTAGATAAGCCTCTTAAACGGCTGAAAAGACTCTCTAAGTACAGAGCTTCTACCGCAGGTGGGTTTAGACTTAAGCAGCTTAGTTCACACACGTGTCTGTTAGAAAAAGCTACTTGCACACGCGCTTTCTTTTTTTTTTCACTAGTAGGGTTTAGACTTAAGCAGCTTAGTTCACACACGTGTCTGTTAGAAAAAGCTACTTGCACACGCGCTTTCTTTTTTTTTCACTAGTATTCACCTTCTGCCGACTTATAAGACACCTATACACTCTTTCTCGTGAAATCTATGGAAGATGATGGAAGGACCACTGACTACATTTTCTTTGATCAGAGCGTGGAGGACGGCGTCGAACGGAGGGAACGTTGTGAACACAGCTTATAGGTTTTTTGGAAGAGGTCTTGTAAAGTCAAACTGGCGAGAGAGATGGCGTCTTTCAACATGACAATGACAATGCTGCTATGTTCGAAAAAAATAGCGTGATTTTTTCAAAAAGCTTCTATGAAAGATTTGACGTCTTCGTTGTTGTAGTGGATCGAGTAATCTGTCATAGTTTGCTTCTTCTTGTCATACTAAACTTTCTGACATGTGACGTAGTCGGATTTCGGCCATTTTGACGCCCGTCAGGTCGCTGTCAAAAAGTCGATCTCGGTGGCAGGGGTTTTTTGTTTACTAGTTTCTTGGTATACGTCATCCATTCGTAAGTAAAGCAACCTTTCTCTTCGTTTGTAGTGAAAGCTCGCAAATAATTCGCGTAGCTGTAACCAAGTGCTAAAAAAGTTGACTACTACGTCAACTATTGATTGCTTCTCTTTATGACGCTGAATTGTTGGTTTCTTCGGTCTCCGGAGGCAAATAACGAGTGAAGGCGTATTTTTTGATCAGGTTCAAGTCGTAACTCTCCGAGTTGAAGCGTACGACTGGAGCTTGACGGATGTATCTCAGAAGCCGCCTGGAGAAGGGGTGAATGTCGCTTCCTCTAGCAGGAGAGCTTCACCTATCGCTACATGTAACTTCGCTAAGGTTGGTCGGTAAACTTCTAGCACAGCTTTCTCGATGACTTTGACGTTCTCGTTTATGTGATTTTTAAACTCGGTCTAACAAGGGGTCGGAATCTGCGTCGGATTCTCTGACGTACGCTGCCCCTCCTACCCCGGAAAGTCGTATGCGACGCTAGCCGACATCGCTGCATAGAGGGCAAAACTTAGGTATCGTTCTTAATTTTTCTACGGGTCACTCGTGATTGTACGGTCTTTTAAAAATTTTGAAACACTTTTCGCAAACGTCCTGCGGCATGTTTTTCTTTTTTTTGTTTTTTCACTTATTTACCAAATATTAAAAAAATAAACGTTGTTTATCACTTCGAATACTAGACGCCTCTTACCACACGATGCTATTAGCATAGTGAAAGACGTCTGTAGTGTAGGATCGATTTCAACAGATGTCCATCTTACTGCAGGGATCAGACGAGAGTCGTCAACACTGGAGTGTCACAGCTCACTTTTATTTCTTTGGGTACAGCTGCATACAACCCTTGAACATACATTGCGACGTCGCCGCGTCCCATGTAGTCTTCCAACACTTTCATCAGAGCCATAGGCTCAGACGTCTCGTTGTACTTCCAAGCTTTCAGCACTTCATACACAGGGTTCTTCACAGTCCTGTCAGAAGGCACAGGTTGAGAGATGGAAGTTACTTCATGAGAAGTCAACCCTAAGTAGATCCCTATGGTCTTCCAGTCTCTAGGGCAGAGCTCAGCTAAAAGAGATAAATATTTCTGCACTTTCCACTCCATGTCTCCACTCTCTAAGCCATCCCACATGTCATGCTTGTCCATGTACTCACGTGAGAATTTGATGAGGTCCATACGGTAAGATTCTTCCAAGGCGGTGGCTAGGTCCTTCCACCTACTAGTACAACTTTTCTGGTACCAAGTAGTGAACATTTCTCTAGCTTGAGTTATGACACTTGTCTCACAACTGAGATATCCCATATCCTTCAAGTTCACTTCAAGGAATGAACCTAACCGTATGTAATCTGATGTCGGCAACTTACCGCTTATTTTCAGTAGCATAGCGTCTGACAAGTATCCTAACGGCTCTGCTTTGAAGTATGATGATACAGGTACCGCTGCAGCAGAACCAATAACAGGAGCAGCGTCTGCGCTGGTATCAGACGACTCGTTGTCGGAACAGGGCAACCACATGACTTCGTAAGGTATTGGTGAGGGCAGGCGACACGGACCGGACGCACTACCAGTGGAAATGAGGTCGAAAAACGGACTGTGCGCCCGTGACCCTTCGGGTTCCTCGTACGCCTCGTCGTCAGCGTCGTTCTCTGTTTCACCCTGTTGCTTTAGGACATGTATGTCTACTACGCGCTGCTGAGGCTGAGTGTCCGAATAGCTGTAAGTCTCAGCGCGAGCAGCGTTGATGGCGTCGGTTGATGAAGCGGTGGAGAAGGTCTGTGCAACGTACTGCGTGTCAGTACTAGTAGCGGTAGTCGCAGCAAGAGGTGTAGCAGCAGCAGCAGTAGTAGCAGCAGCAGCAGCAGCAGCAGCAGCAGCAGTAGCAGCAGGAGCAAGCGCAGCGCTAGCAAGTGCAGCAGTAGCAGGCGCAGCAGTAGCAGGCACAGCAGCAGCAGGCACAGCCGCCTCAGCAAGCGCAGCAGTAACAGGCGTGGCAGCAGCAGCAGCAGCAGCAGCAGCAGGCACAGCAGTAACAAGCGCGGCAGCAGCAACAGCAGCAGCAGCAGCAGTAGCAGCAGCACTAGCAGCACGAGGATCACTAGCAGCCGCAGCAAGCGCAGCAGTAGCGGCAGCAGTGTGCTCAGCAGCAACAACCGTCGCGAGTGTAACAACGTCGCTACTACTGCTGTGTGCGCTCGCTACAGCGGGAGGGTGATAAGCCCAAGCGGTTGCGGCGGTAGTCTCAATTTCAGTAGCAAGAGGAGACGCTGACAGTAAACGATCACCGTTCTGCGTATTCTTCTTGTTCTTGAACTCGATTAGATCCTTGGACGACAGTAGTTGTTGTGTTTTGCTCATGGTGGTGCTTGTAGAGAGCAGCAAAAGACTGAGTGATTGAACGGGTGTTTCCAGGCCTCTTATATACTCCTTCTCGCTTCTAGAGCTAAGCTACTTACAGCTCTCTTCAGCTGCCCGCCGGCTGACCGGTGACCATTCACAAAGAGAAACAAAAAGTCATAAGGCATGACGTTTTCAGCTGGACCCCTTTCCCCCTCCCCTTTGAGAGATCGACTGACACGAGCTAAGCTACTTACTACCTTGTTCAGCAATTCAACGTGAGTTAGCTGTATAAAGGATTAAGCAGTTGCTGCCGCCAGCTGACCGGCGGACATTCCCAAAGAGAAACAAAAGACATAAGTCATGACGTTTTCAGCTGGATCTCTTTCCCCCCTCCCTCTTTTTTTTGAGAGATGGACTGCCATGAGCGGGCGGTGTACCGACTGTACTAATTCAACGCGCATTAGCTGTATAAAGGATTAAGCAGTCATGAGCTTAGAGTGTGTATACAAAAAACTACAGGAGGCGTGTAGTGTGAAGCAGGACCCCCTAAGACGGGAGTGACTGTCTGTGAGTAGAGTCGTGTGCATGTGGTGAGCGACTTAAGTGTAAAACAAAAAAAATCACCGCCTCCTGCCGTGGTGAGTAGACTGGCCGGCGGCGGCCGGCTAGTTCAATAGGGGTGACAGCTGACTAAGGCTGTGCATGAAAATCCGATTTTCACCTGACCTCTGACGTTTGTTACAATGAATGCCAAAGGGGGAGAGAGTTGTCCTCAGGTAGGGGGTAGGAGGTAAGGCTAATGGCTAAGGAAAAAAAACACCATTTTCAGCTGGCCACCACAGACGGCGATGACATACCCCTCGGCATCTAAGCTCTTAAGAAGCTCTCACGGAGCGGAGCGGCTGCTGGACAGCTGGGGTGAGTAGACAGGTCGGCGGCGGCTAGCTAGTTCAATAGGAGTGACAGCTGACTAAGGCTGTGCATGAAAATCAGATTTTCACCTGACCTCTGACGTTTGTTACAATGAATGCTAAAGGGGGAGAGAGTCGTCCTCAGGTAGGGGGTAGGAGGTAAGGCTAATGGATAAAGAAAAAACACCATTTTCAGCTGGCCACCAAAGATGATGATGACACGCTCCTCGTCATCTAAGCTCTTAAGAAGCTCTTACGGAGCGGAGCGGCTGCTGGACAGCTGGGGTGCTGTTGGAAATAGGATTAAACTCCCTCTGTATAAAAGCTCTGATTTCTGTTGGAAAAAAAACCATAGCACCTTTGACCACAGTAACGTCTACTACCACCACCACCAGCACCACCGTCGCTGCCACCGCCGCCGCCGCCGCCAGTCACAGCTGATCACCTCATTAAAAAGCATGTGACGTCGTCGCTTCTAGTCACTTGCTTCATCAAGTCGCTTCCAGGCACGTGATCTTAAAGACCCTCACTTCTTAAACAAAAAAACGAAGAGACACACTTCTTCCTCTCGAGAGGAAGAATGACGTATATAAGGAGGCTGACACGTGTATAGGTGCCTTATTAGTCGGCAAGGGGTAAATACTAGTGAAAAAGGAAGACAGGTGTGCAGGTAGCTTTCTAACAGACACGTGTGTGCACTAAGCTGCTTAAGTCTAAACCCTCCTGCAGTAGTCAAGTAGCATGTGAAAACTTACTTAACAGATCACTTAATTGAGTAGAGACTGTGTACTGAGAGAGTCTTTTCAGCTGTTTAAGAGGATTATCTAGGACAGGGTACATAAGGAGTGAAACGCTGCTCTCACTCATCGTAGCATTGTCCACTCCACGCTCGCTCAGCATGTTATGAGGGTTATTTCTACCTTTACAGCTTCTTTTCTTATCGAAGTGTCGACGCTACAGAGCATCGAAACTCTCCAAATGAGTCCAAGAAAGAAAAAGCAACTCCCACTAGAAGCAAGAAGAGAAACAGTGCCCTATGATGCATGTGAGGTAAAGAAACATTGGAAGGACGTCACCAAGGAGCAATGGATAGAAGCATGCTTCAACTTCATCGGAACGGAAGTAGTTTCATTTGGACAGAGGGAGAAAATTTTGTTGGAGCTATTTTTCTTAGCTCCGTATAGTTGGTGTGACTGTAGTGGTGAAATTCCTTCAGGTTTTTCAGCGTTCGGCATACAAGTTATCTGGTCTTTGAAGAAGCTTCGATATATGCAACGCACTCACGAGGAGATTGTTCAGAAAATGACGGAATTCGAAACAAAAGAAGTATGGTGCGAGGAGACGACATATGCGGACGATGATCTGGAGTACATCATTTGTAGCCCGTTGGAACATTATGTTAAAGACTTTGAGGACATGCTAGCCAGCACTGCGATGACCCCGAAAGAGAGATCCCTTACTGCACAGAAGGAGGCCAAAGCTGTGTTGGAAAAGCTCAAGTTTGGTCAAGGATTCACTCTTCAAAGCAGCTGTGTGAGTGTGATAAAAAGTGTTGTGTTGAAACATCCGGACATGAAGTTTTCGCGGGCTGTCGACACACTTCCTTTGCCTGAACTGATGATGAACATGATCGACCCCGTCGTACCAACATGTTTCGACTCTGCCAATTGTCCCATGTATAAAATGGTTTCAAGTTTTGCCTGTGGCCGATGGCTAAACGATCCACTGAAGTCAGAAAACATCCTTGATTTAGTCGACTGACTAAATGTATTTTCTCATACTAGTATTAGTGGCATTAGTAATAGCGGCTACTCGGTCTCGTGCAGCACAAGCAGCAGCATCTGTCAGCAGCAGCTGCTGCAGCAGCAGCACGATCAGCACAAGCAGCAGCTGCTGCAGCAGCTGCACAAGCAGCACAAGCAGCAGCATCTGTCAGCAGCATCCGTGACATCGTCAGCAGCAGCAGCAGCAGCAGCAGCAGCTGCACGAGTAGCACAAGCAGCAGCATCTGTCAACAGCATCCGTGACATCGTCAGCAACTGCAGCAGCTGCACGAGCAGTACAAGCAGCAGCAGCTGTCAGCAGCTGCAGCAGCTGCACGAGCAGCACAAGCAGCAGCACCGACAGCAGCAGCAACAGCAAATCAGCAGCAGAAACAGCAGCAGCAGCAGCAGCAGCAGCAGCAGCGGCAATGTGGACCGCTAAATTCGAGATGGTGACATATCTGTTTCTTAGAATCGACATTCGACATGAGGTCTAGTGACATTTGACATGAAGCTTGAAAAACATAGTGACAGGTGACATGAGCAATTCTTAAAATCGACATGAGATATGAGCATAATTAAGCGACATCGACATGCGCCATGACTATTTTTTATTTTTTTTGAAGACAACCGCCATAGCTTTCTTATCCAGACCTCCACTAGTAGCGCTCTATAAGCGCAAGCTTTGCCTTAAGAGAGCTGTAGCTGTGAACCCTCTCCTCTCTCCGTACACACAGGTAAATATCAGAGTCAGCCAATGTCGCCAATACTACTCTCATACAAAGGTCAGGCGCTGCTAGACTATAATAGATGGGTCAGGCTAGGCCGGACATTCAATAACGGGCTAGACTTTAGCAAATTTGCTTGAAAGTCTAGCTAGCAAGAGATGCACATCATCATAAACGCGATCATGATACCTTTCATAGTAAGTAGACTCGCCTCTCTGCCCTCTCTTTTAGAGAGGGCAGAGAAGCGAGTCTCACTCTTAAAAAACCCTGCCCCTCCCCCCCCCCCCTCCCCCCCTCCCCCCCCATGCATCTTAAAGAGTGCCCCCCAGAGTGCCCCTCTCCCCCTAGAAAAAAAGAGCCACATTTTTAAATTATTTTTTAGCAAGCTTTTTTCAGCTTGCTTTTTTTTTCTTTTTTTAAATTTATTTATCCATCAAAATCTCAAGTGACTTATTTTGAAAAGCCAACCTAGTAGTCACGTGACCCCCTTAAGTAGGTCACTTCCCGTCACGTGACCTATTTGAATTTCCCGCCAACATGGTGGTCACGTGACCCTCTTAAGTAGGTCACTTCCGGTCACGTGACCTATTTGAATTTCCCGCCCAAAGGTCACGTGACCGGAAGTAGGTCACTTCCGGTCACGTGACCTATTTGAATTTCCCGCCAAAAGGGAGGCCTCTCATTGGCTGCTTTTGAATTTCCCGCCAAAAGGGAGGCCTCTGATTGGCTGCAGGTCGATTGAGTAATAAACAGTACTTAACTATAGTCCCGTTCCGATACATACAATACTACTGACCCCCCATTTTTCTTTTCATTTTCCGATTCTATATGATCTAGACTGCATGTAGGAAAAAAATAGAGAGATTCTGTTAACTTTGATCAAAGGGTAGCGACCCACCTTAAGTTGTTTGTTGCTGAGGCCATAGTCAATTTGACGAACATAGTCTCCAGGTTTCTGGTAGCCAGTAACGTAGATCCTACTCTCTGCATTATGATGCAGCTTGGTACCAATATAGTCGGGCTCTGATGTCATATCACACTCCACTTGAAATCCATCTATACAGCAAGGAAGGCATGTGATTAATAAATTCAATAGAAGGAGTGACAGGGAGACAGGTCACATGACAACCAGACAACAGTAAATTCCATTTTTACAAAAGTCACTGCTTCAAAACATGCATATTTATATCCTTGGGATATGACCATCTTTGCCTAGTTGCTGAGCATACAAAATGACAATAGCTTGTTGATGGCAGGAAATCTTTTGAGGGGCTTTCATTAAACCCCTTTTGGTAATTTACTATAACTTGATGTTGTCATTATGTGGTGTTTATTTAATTTCTAAATCTGAGCACTGCATACCAACACCGTCTGGCTGTATATTGTATTTCCCACTGTCTGTATACCCAGCCACCCTCCAGTCGAGACATGATTTCTCAGCTGTCTCCTGAGAACACTCAGCAGATTCATCCTCATGCAGAGCCCCTGGACAATCCACCACACTGTCACATCGCTTCTTCTTAGGGATGCAAGCTCCATCAAAGCACTGGAAAGCCACTTCTGAGGCACAGCGTGCTGAAGGTAAAAATATATTTAAAATATATCCCTCTTGAAAGATATCTAAACTTTATCACATCACTTAAAGTAGCATTTAGTAGGCAATATTTTAGGCCTATGTTAGACTGCATGATTGACACCAACCGACAGAAATGATCCGAAACCAGCAGCTAACAGCTATCTACTGATATTCTGATTACTATTAAATCATCAACCCAAATACTGTTCACATATTGTAACCTAAAAAATACTTGGGAAAGCCCGTACTGTGATATTATATTATGCTCAAACCGGTATTAATTGACTAAGAATATCATATACGATTGCTTTGTCTCCGCCTACAAGTCGAGGACAAAGCATTATCCACACCTGCTACCTGGTACCTACACCTGCCACCAGTGGCGTTGCACCACCCTATTGTATATAAGGGGCATGCACTACTAGCCACTCAGAAAGAGCTGGGTAGGGTACTAGGTGCATACCATTGCAACTTCTTCTTTAGCTGCTCACATTTTCTCAGGTGACCTACGTACACATTTCTTGAAAGGATCACGAGTTGTGAGACGATAATATCTAGAGTTCTACTCAAGATCATTTTTGCAAGAATCAGAATTATCTACACGTTCTAAGCTCTTGAGTTTGAGTTTTGATAAGTTTATTACAACCGAATCATTCACATGTCTTTATAAGCAATATGGGCCGACACATATTGAACAAAACATGCTCAGTGTGAGTTACATAATAGTAAGTGGCCTTGCTAGTACTTTGGCCTAATAATTATCACCTCGATCTTGACATACCGTGTAAAAAACAATGTGTCTATAGCTAAGATACAGCAAGATCAATGGTACTCATTCCACTATACCTCAAATCAGGTATATTTTACATAATTATATCAACTACAGTATTGTGGTTCATTTGTACAATCCCTGGATCACAAAAATCGTTGGGTCCACAAGGTCTTGCATACTGATAAAGAAGATCTCATGATATAACCATTCATTGATTGCAATTCTTATACTCTCCCAAGAGATACATACCACAATTCATTTCATCAGACAAATCTTTGCAGTCAGGGATCAGGTCACATCTCTGTCCTGCTGCAATACATTGCCCATTCTCACAGCGATATTCCCCATCTACACAAGGTCTTCTCACTGATAAAGTATATTGAATAATGTGTGCATTATTATCACGTTTCACAGGATTCTACTCAAGGCAGATAAACCATGATATATGGGCTGCAAAAATGTATCCCTTTACTGCAGTGTTCACCAGGTGGTGGCACTGTTGTTGGACTGAACCAAGATAGCTGGTGTCATGACACTTACTTTTCAAACATAATGCAATGAATACGAGGAGATTTCCATGTCCCCCCGTGTCAGTGGTTGGATACTTACCACAGACATCTTCATCTGACCCATCAGGACAGTCTGTTATAAAGTCACAGTATGACGTCATAGGGACACAGGTTCCATCCGAGCAGCTGAAGTGTTCCTGGGAGCAGCTCATGTCATCTGCTGTAACAGTTTTTTGAATTTATGAAGTATTTTATTCACCAAGTGATTTTCAAAATACAAAAGATGAGCTTACATGACAGGATACTTCATGTATGTAAAGATGTTGATTAGAGTCTCATCAATATGAACACGATATAACTATCATCAAACCATTAAAATGCAGGTTAATAGGAAACCATCATACTCAGCTTGCATCGTTTGGTACAATTTGTAGGTAATCAAACTTGTATATATGACAATTTTCATGAAATGACTAAATGATTGGTAGCTATACTATATAGCTTTCTATTCTGCTTATTCATAATATATATTGTAATTATCATGTGGTGTGTCTGACAGTGTGTTACGACTCAAACTACATTGGACAGCGACCGTCCTATCAGGATATTTTACATTAATTTTATGCATAGCAAAAATGTAAACAGAACCTAAATGAAGAATCCATGTACAAAACTACCTAAAACACCCATGGGAGGTGGTTATATAGCCTGTAACTTAGCTAACTTTTACTGTTGATCATCTCTTTACTTTAAGCAAGATCCATACTAACAATAGCTAGCCGTATGAGCCGTTGCATTTATATTATTATAACTGTATTTATAATGATCCAATGAGAAAATAAGTTGGCCAAACCAGAAACCAATGTCTCAAATCATTGGACACAAGTTGGTCCACATTAGAAGCCCAGTATCAGCCAATACCCACGAGAAACACCAGTCAATATGATTGATTTGTTTTGAATTGCCTTGTTTTTGGGCTCAGCTTATATTAATTACAGTGTATATTGTCTTCCGGATATGTATACAGGCCAGAGAAAAGGGTCCTCCAAGGAGACCATCCGTATGGAGTGACACATAGTCTAAATTAATTAATTATCTACCTTGAACACAGTTGAGCTCATCACTGCCATCATGACAGTCAGAGTAGCTGTTACATCTGAGGTGTGACAACACAAACTCGCCGTTATCACACCTGACTAACCCTTGTAAAGGTGTGGTCACACCTTCAGGTAGCCTCAGCTCTCTGGGGAGTTCAGATTGTGCTGAGAAAATATATGAACCATAATTGAGAAATGAATTAAGTATGCTTAGTATAGTTAAAAATCAGAAGGAATCATGTCGATCCAATCAGAATATTGCCCCACGAATAACCAACGCCGAAGGGGCGGGGTTAGGGTGAGTAGGCCTTATATGGAAGAAAGCATCAATTTATAGCCTACATCGTTTTTGGTAGGCCTACATTAGAGAGGGGGATGGCTCAATGTAGGGTAAACAAGGGTGAGATATAGGCCTACATATGTTGGGGGGGGGGCTGGACAATTCCTGTATAATTATGTTTCTTTCTAGGATTACTTTGTCTTCAAAATCCAGTCGCCGAAGGCGCTGGTTGTATATGATTTTGTTTGACAGTATATTAATTTGATTATCAAAATAGAGGGTACAAAGCAAGTTAGCAATTTTTAAATCCTGTTTTTATATTCTCACATACCTGCAATTTCAGTCTGTGTAGTTCTCTCACACAAAAACTGCTGTACATTGTTATAGGCACATGGTATATCATGCCATGACCGTGTATCATGTACACTGTCTAACCTGATCATGACACAGTCCTCCACAGCTGCACCATCAGGCTGCTGTACATCTCCATAGTCACTGCTAGGGGACCAGTCAGTGTAGGTCACAGGAGACCCATCCACCCATTGCCACAGTCCCTCAGCCAGACGGTCATTCAATCCTGTAGGGTAAAAAGAAGTATGGACTTGTGAAACATATGGCCCTAGACCCTTAAATTTGACACGGCGACATGGGCTATATTGGGCCTTAGTGGCATGGGACATGAGAAAAAAATAGAAAGTGACATGGGACATGGGGCATTTCTTTAAATCGATATGGCGACATGGGCATGTCTTAAAATCGATATGGTGACATTAGTATTTCTTAAAATCGACAATGGACACGGGGACACCCCTATCAAGGGCCCTAAACATATCTGCAAAAGGATTTAGCATCTTTCCTTTATTGTTCTAATCAAATAACAAGCTGTTACAACAATAATTTGATATAATTCCATCTGTGAAAACTGTACACACCAACGAATGTTGTGTAGAAGTTGGAGCGCCACTCAGTGGTCAGCATATAGTGTAGAAACACCATCTCCTGTCTGTTGTTTATGGCCACCAGGTGTCCCCCCGAACGCTGACATTCAGTCTCAGCCTCCAACCATATAAGGGGCTGATGCCATGTGACCAGGGAGTAACAGGCACGCTCAAAATAGGTCCAGTTCATGGGGCAGTCTATGAAGAGAGACCACACTTGTTATTATCACAGTCCTTCATTATTTCATTGGTTTTACATTATCAAGTATTATTAAGTTGTCTTTTCACGGTTACACATTTTTCACAAGTTCGTCTGAGCAAGAATTGATATGGTTTCAAAAGTAGCTTTACGCCTATAGTTTTAACAATCAGCCTCAAAAAAGGTACAGGTGATTGGGCAGGCTATGGAAAGAGGAAACAAAATAGTATAATTTTATACAACTTTTGTACTTTTTACAATAATATACAACACAAATAGAGTCCCAACTCGATATTACGTTTGGCTTTTATTATTGAAGTAACCTACAGTTTCAAGATTTGCTGTCTTCACCAGGGTTTTATACAATGTAATCAAAACCTTTCCTTATCATTCAATAGTAATTCATGGGATAGTCACCTGGACTTTGTCCATAATCTGGGAAGTCCTCTGCGAGTTGGTACTTATTCTGTCTATAGACTGCATGGAAGCCCCTGCCACTGGTCTCTGAGTCAGATATAAAGAGCAGCTCTAACTGTGACCAACTTGACTTGAGGAGAAGAGGAGGCCGCTCACTGTTACAATACCTAAGTTACAAAAGGTAAGAAACATCATCAGAAGTAAGATTCCATGATTTCAATACACCAGGGACATTTTAAAACATGACAATAGTATTAAACATAAGATAACATTTTGTTGTTACATGTATTCTAAGCATTATACTTATCATTCAAACACAATAGGTATTGAATCATGTCACATAAATTACATGATATCCTAGTGATTAAAACTAGGGATTTCCTTGTCGGAATTATTTCAAGTAGTTGCAAGAGATTTATGAAAGCAAGGAAAGCTCATGAGTGTCTCTACCTTCCAAATGGTGATCTGCTTCCAAACAAGTCCACATCTAGAACTTCCACATAGTCTTTCAGGCAAGCAGCCAATGGGTTCTCATAAATGTCAAAGTCTTTAAAGGTGAGAGTGATATAGTTTCCAGTCTCTACCGTTATAACCCACAAGGTTCGATCATTGGCGTCATAACTGTTTGGGAACCCACGAGACAGTATCTGACCACACTGGCCAGAACATTCCAACAGTGTAGCACTACTTTGCACTTGACACCCTTGGCATGCTAAAGGAAAACATAGGATTTTGGTTACACAGAATCAGAATAATAATCTATGTGCTGGGGACGAGGATAACCAAACAGGTAACATGGTAAACTAGGTTAATGTTTGATGGCACACTGAATATAGATGAATCATACCATACATGTATCAAGATAGGGCTGTGTCTCATGAGATCGGGCCAATGTGAACGTCTTTGACTGGGTGTCATCTTTGATTGGGTGCCATCTTTGACTGGGTGCCATCTTTGACCTCCTGACAGAAAATGTTTTATTGAGGGCAGGTAAGGTTATATAGGGGAATATAACTGCCACCATTTTCTATATTTTATCCCTTACATATCAAAGAAGAAATACATTTAAACTGTTTTTTATGGTGGCCGGTTAAAGATGGCACCCAGTCAAAGATGGCACCCATAGAAGTTCAGGCGGCTGACTCTACTCCACACTTTAAATCTAGGTATGACAAGTATCCCTTGAGGCCTGAGCTACTAGGGTGTTAAAGTCTGCACCATAAATAGCTAATTCCTGAATCAGAATTTCATATTATAATCTATATTGTATATTCTGCATTCTATAGCCTCCGACCAATGTACCTTCAAAAAGAGATGGGATCTACAATAATATGTGTTACTAGGGTTTTCAGAGAGATGCGTTCCCCAATACTCTTAAGCAGTTGTAACCAATCCTGCCAAAGCTACCTGAGTAGCCAACTGAGATCATAGACTGAAGTGTGTTACATGGGTAACCCAGCTAGTCTACTGACAATCTCGCTTGTGTTATGCATGATAAACATTTGAGAGATCACCCATAGTTTCCGCAAAGCCACCAAGCTACACGGAGCATACCCAAAGGAAACTACTGTTGTCAGAATGAATTTATCACATAACAGAAAAAGAAAAAAAGAAAGACGTAAATAATGATTCAGCAGCCACATAAAAGCATGAAAGTAATGTGACCAAGTTGGAACAAAAAAGTTTTTACCTTGGAATTTGATATCAGCTTGCAGACCCAGATTCTGCTTCCATTCTCCTCCCAAACCCACATTCCTGTAACAGGACTTAAACCTGACAGACACCATGTCTGTATCGGTTATAAACAGACTAGGTCTAGTTACATCAAGACCTTTAAATAACCCTGA
Organism: Harmothoe impar; assembly: GCA_947462335.1. Taxonomy (NCBI): domain Eukaryota; kingdom Metazoa; phylum Annelida; class Polychaeta; order Phyllodocida; family Polynoidae; genus Harmothoe; species Harmothoe impar. The sequence goes on from OX381714.1 coordinate 41,114,987, forward strand.
AGACCCTTCCATTAGGGTGGATATGTAAGAGGTAGGACCATGGCCATCATATATAATAGCAGAATCAGCACAATCACCAAGGTTCACCTCTAGACATCCATCCTGGGGAATGGAAAATGTTATTAGATACATCCAAAGTAGAAACTTAGCTATGGAAATATATCAGCTGTTCATCCAAGGATTAAAAGTCATTATCATGCTCTTTAATATGTCCTTATGTGACTCCCTTAGGTAAGCCAGACAGCTATGTGACTCTCCAAGGTGACTCACTGAGATCAGCCAAGTAGCCACCTAGACTCCCTTAGGCAACCTGGGCTCCCCTAAAGAGGGGAGTCATTCTGGAGGCAACATGGACTCCCCTTTGACTCTGTTTCCTTTCTCTGTGTAAGATATTAATGGTTTAGATTTCTGTACTGGTGCACATAGTATAAGAAATAGTCTGAAGGATGTGTATGGAATATTATAATTATATGTTATTGAAAGTGAAGCAAAGTACCCCTGGTATTATACATAATGTAGCATAAGATAATTATACTTGGTTAGATCTTATGAACATACCCTGAAGGTCTTCACTTGGCCAGGAAGTATTATAGTTGTGATGTTCAATGCAATATAACTCCCAGCTGGTGCCATGATAACCCAATCACATTCAAGGTCAAGTCCATAGTAAAATGGAAAATTTGGTGTCATTATCGTACCCTCTTGGCTGACCTCTACCCTACACAACGAGGCTAGATAGTAAGTGGAAAACAATGTTAGACATGAAACATAAGCAGAGTGAGCATTATGTGGGCTAGATAGAAAACTATGAGGTTTTCATACTTGAGGGAAGCATTCGAGTCTATTCATAAATCATATCCTGGTATGGATGGATATTACTTATCATTATCTATCATAGAGATGGAAAATGTTTTTGACCTTTCTAGGTTTGATAGAATCCAGCTTATAAATCAGAAAATGTATGAAGATTATGTGGCAAATTGAGTTTTTTGGTTATTAAATTAAGGCAGTATGAATATAACCTACATGGCTCTGCCACACGTGAGCAGAAGAAGGACAGTACTTGTTTCTCTACTGTTGTTTCATCATCTTGAATTAACGGTACATTGCATTTTTGCATCCCCTCACAAATGTGGAAGATGCTTCTGACATTTTCCTTACTGACTGTGGGTGAGCTAGAGTGAGATGTTGAATTAGTAGTGAGCAGCTCAAGGTGAAGGCGTAGTGTGCCCTGGCAGGAGGCCTCTGTAAAACTCACTCCCTGATGAAATTCAATCAATGTAGCTGCAAGAGTAAAGGATGCAGTTACATGCTAAAGTACTGCAAGTAAGTCAATTAGAAATCGAGGAAGGTTTTGTAACAAGTGACCCTCAGCAACTACATCTAAAGGGTCAAGCCCTCTCAAAATAGTCTTTGCCCAGACTGAAGTTGAAGTAATAATATATCAAATTAAAATGACACGAGCTGCGAAAAGGGACCTTAGTGCAGGGTCCCAATTCCCAGTACATGTCACACTGTAATTGTTTGCTGTACATCAGTAAAGATTACATCCTCATAGAATTCTGACAAGATTTTACCCCCCTCAGATTTATTTGGATCTTTTTGAAAATGAAAATGAAGAATTTGGTAATGACACTCATATTACAATTTGTCACATTACCTGCTTCTCCACCATATGCTACAACATCACACAGAGCCAGGGCTGCAGAACTAGGGACTTCAGCTGCTACAAATCGTCCTTTTTGGTCAACAGGGCAACTAGAGCAGCGTATAAAAATCGACATTATTTTACTCATGGGTGGCAACAATTAGTATGATTATTCAAAGACCTCCAAAAAAACTGCTCTGATGTGAGTAAAGGTCCTCCATGTTTAGTTTCGCAGTCAATCACGAGGTGGCCACTGACTCTGGCTAGTGGATGAAGCTGCACCCTGTGCTATGAGTTTTATCATCTGGAGATGTCAACAGCTCTGCATATTTAACGTATTCTAACAATATTAAGTGTTACTCAATATTTGTAATGTGCTCTCTAAATAATATAATACTTGGAGAGGAAACAAACACAAAATAAACTTCAGAGGATGAATTATTTGTATAAGTTTCTATAGTACAGTGGCCCTGTTAAGCTGCTGCTACTGGCAGCTGGGCCGATGTTCAGCTTTATGTTCACCCAGGTACACTCTGCCCTGCTCATTAGTAGTCCACCTCAGGTACACAAGGAATTGACCAATCACAGCCGCCAGCTTATAAGCAGGGTTTGGTTGAATGCTGTGTACCTGGGGTACAGTAGGCTTCTGTACCCCAGGTACACAGTAACCATCCTTCTGTACTCCAGGTACACATCCTTCTGTACCCCAGGTATACAGCATGTCATACTAGAGCATTCCTTGCAATTAGATTTCTAGAAGAGAAAACACATGTGTTGTATGAGCCCAAAGGGTGTGGATGTGTACCTGGGGTACAGTAGGGTGAGGAAGTGTACCTCAGGTAAACATATAGGATGATCACTGTGAACCTGAGGTAGAGTAGACTACTAGTTGGCCTAATTGAGTAATTACACTAAGTTACAGAGACCACAACTCAAGTACCCATTCTGTACTTCAGGTACACAGTGGTCACCTAGTGTACCCCAGGTTCACAGTGGGCATCCTAGCTACTGTACACAGTGGTTGCCTAGCTACTGTACCCCAGGTACAGTGTGGTTGCCTAGAAACTGTACCTCAGGTACACAGTGGTTGCACATGTCATATACTGAATCTGGGACCTGCTGGCAAGGGCCCCAACTGTGCAGTCATTATGGGCCACATTGGTAATATCAATTAAAATATAGACAACACCTACCCTAAGTATCATTTACAGACAGTATCTGTAAACTTTCCATCCTCCTGGTTACCACTTTTACCACCAGTTTTACAACTCACAGTGGGAATCCTTGAAGATAGCACCAACCCCTCCCCACATTTTATTGTGCTGCTAATCTGTCTGAGACATTGGGTATCCAGTCCAGCTGTGAGCTCATTAGAGAAGCCCTTTGTCGGCCTCACCAGCAGGTCCCAGATTCAGTATACTAGCATCCCCTCCAATTGCATCTCTAGATGGAGAAAAACACATGTAGTAGGCCCTGGGGGTGGCCGTGTACCTGGGGTACAGTACAGTGTGGCTGTGTACCTGGGGTACAGTAGGGTGTGGATGTGCAGCTGCTGGACAACACCATCTGCTGGTGGGGGCAGGAGGCTGTTCTGTAATTGGTCAATTCCTTGTTCACCTGAGGTGGACTACTGATGAGATGGCGGAGTTTACCTGGGGTGAACATATAGCTGAGCATCGGCCCAGCTGCCTATTACTGCCCTGCCATCTAGCAGTGTATGGCAGTTCCCCATTGCACTTGTACCTACCTATAGCTATGAACCAGTCCTCCAACAGGTACTTGTGCTGCTAGGTGGCAGGTGCTGCTTTCTACTAATGCTTCAGGAGGTGGTTCACTTGACACACCAACAAGGAATGGGACTGAGAAAAAGAAACACCTAGCTGTTAGATTCAAGATTGTGTACAGGTATAATTTAAATTCTAGACTCATAATAATGTTGTTGAAATAGTGTGCTCATTAGACCTCTATTTACAAAGGATAATATTTACTTCTTACAGATCATCTAACTTTAGATCTCCTACATCATGAGAGAACATTAGCCTCCTGAAATATAATGGCTGTGTCTCACGACCTTGGGCCAATGTTTTTGTCTCTGAACGGGTGCCAGCTCTGACTGGGTCCCAGCTCTGACCGGGTGCCAGCTCTGACCGGACTGAATAAAAACGGGTTATTTAGGGCAGATGTAGATAGAATTTGGCTGAAAAGGTTAATGGATGTTATAACTCTTTAAACTAGTAATTAGTTGCCCATTTTTATCTGCCCTAAATAATTCAGGCCAGTCAGAGCTGGCACCCGGTCAGAGCTGGCACCTATAGTCAGAGCTGGCACCCGGTTAGAGACAAAAACATTGGCCCAAGTTCGTGAGACACAGCCTAATATAATCTTGAATATAAATTGTTTCATACCCTGGTTGCCAAATGCCATGACTTCACACAGTGCCAGGTATCCTCCCTCTGTATCTGACCTTACCAAGAGATACCTTCCTGTCAGAGGCCGCATACAATGTACAGTGCGGGTTTCCCCAGCATTAAAGTATGCATCATGCTCCACGCAGACTTCGTAATGGGAGGTATTTAGAGGCTGCCCCTCTATTGGTTCCTCATTTCCTACCAGTATCCTGAACTTGTTTAACCTGGCCTCTGAAAAGTTAAGGACCTTGACATAATGAGCCGTTATTAAATATAGCGCTGTAAATGGTGTGGACCTGTTCCAGCAACCGTTGTGTGTACACTGACACCAGCAGTCTCGTGAGATGTTCGTTCTGCTCTCGTACTGCAGCCTGTTCCTGGCATATCATGGTATGTGTGAGTGTGGTCACTGCCTAAATCTCACTGGAAATTCTGAGCTCAGAACTAACATGGCTGCTTAAACGGAGCCACCAAAAATATCGCTATTACATGATAATCCAACCATCTCGATGTTAGGGGTGGTTATTTTTCATGATACGCTGCTTTGAACTGTAGTAATGTGCTTTCTTCTTTGTTGAAACATTTGTCTACTCTCTCCCCTAAATCCACCTTAATCCTGCCCTCTTGTTAAATAATGGCATTCGATTGAATTATAGGGCTGCTGTTGTCGACTCAGGACCAACTCATAAAAAATGGTGCAAATGTATCCTGCCATCTTTGGCCTTTTAACAAGTCCAATACATCAAAACAATACCAACTGTGATAAAAGGGAACTCTGTGTCTGATATGCACTCCAGAAACCTATTCCCACACATTTTACAATTAAGTTTGTGAATATAGCTGAGCATTACATACCACAGCAATCACGCCTGTTGGTGACCATAACAGTAGAGATAGTTTGGACTTGGCCGAAGTCCACAGCCCACCATGGGTAGTCCTCTTCAAAGGTGTGTGAACAGCTGGCAAAGAAATGAAGATGAAAGCAATCACTGTAAACAGTCTAGACCTTAGGCAATGATGGTATTAGTCTCAAAAGTGAAACAGGATTTTGTAATCAAGAATTAGTCTACTGTTGGGTGATGAAGTAAATAGTCTTCATCCATTCTAGGGCAAATATAGACTTTTTTCAACACCATAGGGTGTATGTTGACTACAATAAGGGATGTGGTGTTCCTGAATTTACCTTTTGGACACTTACCCCAAGCCGGTGAACCCTTTTCTTAGGTTTTAAAATCCAAAGACTATCATTATTATAATGTCTCTGTGTCATACCATTGATTGGAAAGATTGTGAGCTGTTCACTTAGTAACTGTTTGAAAAGTCATCCTGCCCATGATATCATACCTTGCCTCCCAGTAGTTTGCCAGGTGTTTTCCATCTACAGCAAGACTAGCAAGGCCGCTCCATCCTTCAGAGATCTGAAGTGCACGACGTCCTCCTGCCAAGTTCCCTTAGTTAGTGATGAATATATGTATAGATTTAGTAGATTTAATCGATCTCTCATTATAATGCTATCATATTAAAACAACATTATTACAAACACACAAAGAGAGTTGGATGATTCACACTAACCAGCTAACAACAGCACTCAAAATCAAAGGCATACATGAGAATATCTCTTGCTGAGGATATAGACAGAGGTCCCCGATAATCTGTCTGAACAACAGGTTTCTCCACGAGTGGTGCATTGGATCATATCACACGAGGCGGAGCAATGCATGACGAGTGGAGAAACCAGGACTGATGAGAATGGATCTCTGTTTTTATTTCATGTAAATCTTGTTTTATAATCAAAATATACATGTATTTAAAAATTGGTTTCATAGCTATTTGTCATGGCTATTTTGTTGACGTCATCGTGGAGAAACAGCCCATGGAGAATGAGCATAAGTTTCTCCATGGGGGTGTGGAGAACGGCCATAAACATGGTAACTCTGTTTCTCCACATGAAATAAAGGAAGTTAACTCAAAGGCCAATCACCATTAGCAAAATACCTAATTGCACTTACAAGGAAACATGGTTCCTACTTGTAGTATGAGGCTATGTAGTACCACATCCCCTGGTAACTCAGCACTCCACCATGTAGAGTTCTCTAACAAGGTCTCTGAACAAGTCGCTACATCTATATCAGTAGCAAAGCTTGAGCCCTTCCCATCCTGGACAGACATCTGGTCTGTTGGTGCCATCTGCACAAGATTCTCTAAGAGGAAAAAAGATAGAAGACGTTTCTTGCGACACCTATATTGATACTTTTCCGAAAAGTGAAAATATAATCATAGTATACATGAACATCAATACTAACATTCCTTCTGCATTATCTTTCATGTAAACATTCTATATCAATAGAATCACTAGGAGGAGAAACTCACCATACATATTGATGCATCCTATAATGTCTATTCTCATACATGGCATGGCGTTAAACTCTCTGACCTCAATAAGGACCAGTCTGGCAGTTATCTCTGTTAAAAGTTCATGCAGCTGAGGTTCTTTCACTTCCAAGTTATTTCTAAATATCTGGAAGAGCAAAAAGACAAGTTCTGGAGACGTCTTGTTTTATCCAGAAGCAGCTTGTACCCAACACCTGGATTACATTCCTGGGCGTTTAGACCTTAAGCCCCTGTTCCATGGGCATTGTAAAATGTCTATGGTCAGATGAAATAAGCAGATAAGATCATACTCATGAAAGTATAACTGCATGAAATAGATATATGCTATGAATAAGGTACCTTTTGTTTGCCAGGGTACTCCTCATATAGCAGCATATTCTGTTGTGTAAGACCATATTTTAGGGTGAATGTTGTGACCATGGAGTCATCACTAGGTGAGCCCTGAGTAGACACAGCTTGAAGCCGGCAGGGGTATAACATATCTACCTGGAAATAGAAAAAGTATTTAATACATTCAGTTTATATTGTACCTGAGATATACTCAGGACTATCATTGAGGGTATTCTAATCCACTTTATAATTGTTTATAAGGATGTGGCATGTCATGAATCTGAGAATATTGACTAATTTTTGCAATGATTTTACAATGTTACAGCATACTTACCTTAACCCACAAAGGCTTCTCAGCTGTATGTTTCATACATAGGGTGCCAACATTATTGAGGATAGAGTCCCAGGCCTCTGTCATCTGACCACTGCTGGTAGTTATGATTGGCTGGACCTCATGGCCCCTTGACCTCTCTAACAACCGGCGTCCACAGTTAGAATCTAGAGAGCGTAAAGACATGTAATTTGTTAAGATTTTACTGCACACTGCTTCCATGATGAGGTCAAAATGTGAACATAAAATTTGAACAAAATGTGAATATAATAAGCAAAGGGTTGGTCTATTAAAAGCCTGCTCAGCTCATGCAATCAGTTTGCATAATATATCCCTCATCTATTCCGTCTTCTTATTTAAAAGGGCCAAATGTCTGGTAAAGTGGGGTTTCAGCAATTGAGGAGATATTGAAATGAAGATGTTCAAGAAGGAACCGCTCACCCTGCACATAGGCCACCACTTCACAGATTTCCAAGCACTGGGAGTAGGGTTTCTTCCCACTCTCATACTCTATATAGGCCAGGTTTTCTAGTGTTATAAACTGTCCTCTAACAGGTTGGTTACACCTGATAATGCCATCAGGGGATGCTCCAATTGACACATTGCGGGCACACATCAAAGCACCATTAGTCCAATGTTCATCTGCTCTTAGTCCAACATAAATGTTAGCCAGACGAACCACACAGGACTCCACTGGAAGGGAGTAGTATATTTATGATGATGGGTGGGAGGAGTTGTTTGTAACAGACTCAGGACTGCGATGATTTGTGTAAATAACATGATATAATATACGTGTAGTGCAATTTGTACTACAATATGTCATGTATTAGTAGTGTATATTATTATATCATATAACCAGTGAGGGCACAACAAGATCCCTCATTGCTGCCCTCACTTGCTCGAGAATATTCTGGATTAAATATTCTTGTTTCAGAACCAATTATTTTTTAAGCGGAATTCTAAATGAGCTATCTGACTATTACATGTAACATAAACAATACCCGCAGTATTTAAAGCAATCTAATTATTGTTCTCACCTTTCAACCTGTAGATTCGTATTGCAGTGACATCATACCAGCCCTGAAGGTCCATCTGCCACCAGGCCTTAGTTAACATTTGTTTACTGCATGTTCCTAAATCAAGGCGGGAAAACATTTATTCTTAGCATGTTATAACTTTTATGATTTCTTTTGCGACATGGTAAGAGATATACTCTATTGACCAAAGATCTTATTTAATTAGCTATTTCATCCCAACTTGGTATAGATTTTCTTACAATGCCACAGTGAGATGCATGCAATGCAACAGGAATATTGTATATTTTGTATGATATACAGTGGATTTATTTAACCGTATTGACCAGAACCCGGTGAAGCCGACAAAAGGTCTTTCTAATGGGTTCTATGTGGGACTGTTGTAAGGCCGGATGCCACTAGTGTGACACTTGTCACTACGAAACATTGCATTTGATCCTTTGTTCCAGAAAAGAACGCTGCATTTTGCTTCATCTCGCACGAGTATCGCCCTATTGCTGGTGACATTGAGGGTGACACTGCCACTAACATAAATGAAGCAAAATGATGTGAAATGAGGCGAAATGTTTGCCATGTTTTGCAGGTTGGCCTCAACAATATAAGTTGTGTTCACGTAACATTTATTTACTTTTTACCCATTCTTAAAGGGTCATGAATGTTGTTTTCTCCATTTACTCGTTTCAGTAGAACTCTAGTGGTAAAATCAAACAAAAAAGTCATCTTAAAAAGATCAATAAAAAAAGAATTAGGGCAGGGACAAAAAAATTGCGTCAGTCTTCTTGTACTTGGATACTTTATATTTAAGACAGTGGCTATTTCTACAAAGAAAATGCAATTATTCTGTGGCTATAGGTCTAAGTTATAGACTGGATATTAAAGCAACCTAGAAATCTGTACATCTGTACCTATGTTCCCATCATTAGCAAGTTGTGCTTGTTCTGTGCCCCCTGTAGTCTGTCTGGCAGGCCGGCCTACACCAATGTGTTGATATTGTGTCCATGGAGCTGTGTGTAGAAGAAAATATTAGCTTTTTTTAAATCATTATACATATTATGATATAAATAAATATGGAATAAGCCAATGACATTTTCGTTGTTATGCCCAACAAGCCTTTTTTCATTAACTGAATGACAGTTCCCACACTCACCACCCTTGCCCCCATTTCTCTCATGTCTGATTCTTTACTCTGATTGATTGATTATTCTTAACGTCCAAGTGTGCAATGATGCCCCGGACTTATCTCAAGTTAGCAAGGTAGCCATCCACAAATACTAGTAGTCTTGCCTGGCAGTAAGACAGATATTTATATATGCTGCTTGCCCAATACAGCAGTGACCACATCTAAGGATAATCAAATCTATGAAATGAATGACTGGATCTATGAGGTGAAGGAGACAACCGCTACCAGGGCACATCCCTTACTCTTTTCAAAGGATAGCAAGTGCTCTTTTATTTGCCTAGCCCTACATACCTAAGCTTGTACCATAGTAGGGAGGGACAGACAAACCACAGGCTTTGATATCTCAGAGGTGGTTTACTGAGGAGGGATCCCATGCCAGACAACCAGCATGAAGCCCGACCCGCACAGATGGGCAGCGGCTGCAAATACAGCTTGGTTAATAGCAAGTGGCCCATCAGGTTTTGTGGCCTTTTATGATTCCAATATGCCCATTGTTATTATGAAAGGCTCCCAATGAAGTTATTCTAGACTCTTCATGCCCCTATCATGAAGGTCCCCACTAACACAGGGGGACTGATTCTGTACCCCCAACCTTCTGTCTTTCATGTGTTCAATATACTTACTGTCACACATAGGTATATCACATAACACCTTCTGCCCATTTACAAAGCACCATGGCCTCTGCTCAATCTCAAACACCACAGTATTTCTGCAGAAGTTGTTATCTTCTAGTCCAACATAGTCATACAGCTTCCAGTAGTCTATTTGTACGATGTCATTCCAGTTGGAGCAAACACCCTGAGATGTCATATTCACATTGCCACGATAGAAGAAGCCCTTATCTTCAGGTTCATAGCATGGCTTGAATTCTGGATATGATAGTAAAGGTATAAAATGTGAGAATATTTGCTTCACAAATACATGTACTCTGACACATATGATATTAGGATAATTACGTCATGAAGTAGTCTAGCTATATGGCTATATGGCTATACTGTTACACTGTTTAATTGGTTCGTCGGGACAGATTATCGTGGGAGCATGGAAAGGAAAATCTTTGTAAAAATGTTGTAACACTAACAAATATAGATGGCACCACCAGAATATGCAGTCTTACTCTGGCTCCCAATATTTACAAGGTCCTGTCTATTACTAGTGATAATGTAAATGCTTTACGTGATATAGCGATGCAATGTAAGATAAGAAAAAATAATCCAAGCGGTTACCTGTCTTTTCATAGAAGCAAAGTCCGAGTAAGAGTCCATTATCTACAAGTGTCACAGGGCTGGGAAGGGAGTTGTCATCTGATGTCAGTTGTATATTCTGACCTGCTGACAGGGCCACGTGGATGTTTTCTGCTGTCACACTCATACCCTCAACTGCCTGACACTCTCTGAAATGCTTTAACATCACATACTTATGCATATATAATCACATGATAGATAAAGCTAGGCATCAGAGGCAAATCAGATGTTAATCCATTTGTAATGTATGTTGTACAGAAAGTTGGTCTGTTCATGTATTCTCTGTGAAAAAAGTTGCAACCTATTTGAATGAGGAGAGCATTTAATATATTGACCAAGTTGAGGCCTTCTAGGTTTCTGTTTTTCTCAGAATAAGGAGAAGCAGGATCATATAATATCAGCCAATTTGAGTGGGAATATTGTATGATTACATTGGGTGAAACTTTAAGTTCAAATTATTAATGACTTGAAGTAATTAATATGTGACATGTACTGGGAAAAGGGACCTTAGTGCACTCCTTCCTTTCGCAGATCATGCCACATATTTCCTTGCAAGATAGTTGAATAGCTGAATATGACAGTAGGTATTGAGGTGATCCTTTAAAATGTTAACTGCTATCATTTCCTTCAGTTATTCTTTATAGACAAGTGTAAGGAAACCTGTAGTAGGTAGAAATCCTGGCTGGTGGGGAGTATAACTGCTTTGTCTGTGTCACTATCCTCTCTACAGCAGAACCTGAGGCAGAAGGTCCCTTCTCTGCCACAGCTCACATCAAGATCATGACCTTCAACCATCAAGGTGTCTCTGCCATCCACATAGAGCGAGGACTCTGTGAATCCTGAGTTGGGATAAAAGAATAAATCATATTGGTCTCATGATTAATGCACAAGGCCCCTTTCAACAAACACCTGGTTTCACAGTTATTTGTTACTGTGAGACTAGGACCCTACAATGCACCAGTCTCAATTTCAATGTCAAAGACTCACTCACCTTTTGGGCAGTTGCTCTTGTAACTAAACACACAATACCTCCCATTTGGCCAGTCCTTTGTCCTGTCCATGAATATTTCATCCCTGATACACATGTTCAGAGTTAACTCCTTACTTCCATAGGGCCCCAAGATGTGAGGGAACATAGAAGTCATGTTTCCAACCACTGGCTCCGTTATAGAGCTTAGATGGATCTGCCCTCTCAGCCAAGCAAACCCATCATTACTTGGACATCCAAATATTGGCATGAGCAAGCCATATGAACCATGTGGCCATTGTGCAGCATCTGGTTTGGAGTAGATAAGATTATTAGCAATTAGAGACATGGATGTATTGTATGGATGATGAAATTTATGTTATCTCTAACATAATGCACTTAACAGTGAAAATGTATATTGCAATGCCTGCCATGGATAGTCCATTTTAGACAATAATAGAAAACATATAATATGCCCATGCAATGGATCCGTATGTATACATTATGTTCAACATGGTTCAACTTTTGAATTGACAAATAAGTGGGTGGTAATCCTAGTAAACAGAAAACGTTATACAACGTTATATAACGTGTCTCCTTATGGCTCCTTATTGTAGCGGAACATCATATTACATTAAAAACTTATTTTTGTTAGCTGGGATATTACATTCTTAGAGATAGCCTGGGAACAAACCTATTGCATCTATATGCCAGCCGTGGTTGGTCTCAGAGAGACAACACACCAGGTCATCATCCTCACAGAAACTGCTGACATAGTCACTCTGTGTACAGCATGATCTACTGACACAGGTCCCACCCTGAAGCTGGCAGGCCTTGCCTTGTATAACAGAATCCTTCTGGTCAACAGTGTTTGTTCTGTCTGCAACAGTAACATGATTATAGCAAATTATATTCATATATCATAAGAATCATGTCTTTTTTCTTGATGTACATACGATGTACATAGTGCAGCTTGTAAATTTTGCTTCTTGATAAAAGGATGAGTAACTGGAGTCAGATGTCAAGATATGATAACTGGTCAATGTGACTTTATTAATAATACATTTAATATCAGTGCACCAGTCACCGGATGGGCTCTGCCCTCCTCCTCCTGTACCGGACCTTAAAGCGGGGCCGTCAGGGAATAAGTTCAGCATTTTCCATACATGGACTAAAATAACAATTCCACCAGAGGGCAGCAGTGTTTGGACAAGGGACCATGAGCATTGTCCAGCTACATCATATTCACCCTATCTTGTGCTTGTAAGAGCTGAGCTCCCAGCCCTTAAGAGCCCTTTTGTGAATCAAAACTGAACTATAGCCAAAAGTGCTTTTGGCCTCACTTCAACCATGACGGTCAAGCTTTAAGTATAGGTTCAAGGCAGGTGGAGGGGGAGGTCACGTCACTGGTAAAACATGTAATGGAATGAATGGAATTCAATTGGTAGAAGCCCCTCAATACTTTTTGACGCTTTCCTCATGCTGGAACCGTACTGTATACATACTATGCATATCATTATACCCATACAATAAGGATGTAGATGGTATATGGCCGCAAACAATTACTGGGATCCAGATAATTATAATCATATCTGTAATCAGAGCGAACTCATCCTGAGTAAATCTGCTCATTTAAAAATAGTAAATGAGTGGGCCTAATAAAGACTGGCTATTTGAGCTAGATGCCCATAGGATTCATCTCAGTGCTATATAATTGATTTGTTCCTGAAATTGACAACTATTGATCTTAGTGTTCCCCACCTTTAGGCAGTGTTCTTTAATATGTTGGCAGAGTTGGCATAAAATTCCAAGATGATCTAGGGACTTCTATTTTTCACCTAAATGGGACCACTGCTGAATCCCACTGGTGAGAATTGACCATAATGATTAATATACATACCACATAGAGGAACATCACAATATTCCCATGGATTTTCCTCTCCACCTTCTTCAGCAGAAGTCGTGTGACACCAGGGTCGTTCCCGCATTCCTAGTGGGTTCCTACAGTAGGTATGCTCCAGGTCCCCATTCGGGAAGGATGTCTTGGCGTATGGAAGGTAACCATAGGCACTGGGGGGAAACAGTTATTATCTTATGATTGGTAGAACCATCTACACACGGACAACAAAATGTTAACCCCTCAAAGAATGTTGATCTCTCCTGGGAGGAGGCAATTCCCTGTTTGTGGCTGGCTCACGAGTATATAAATGAGCATGTGGCAACATTTTTGAACTCACAAAAAATTTCACCACCTCTCCCTGACCACACCGTTAATATTGTTTTGAACAACATAAATATTTTGACAGAATTAAGTGACAGAAACACGAAGTAAAACCTATCCACATAATTATATGGTAATTCTCAGAGAGTCTTTTTAAGTAAAATTATTTAATAAGATTCTCTAGATATAATCAGCATAGTATACTTACGTAAAGATAACAACTTCTGACCATTGTCTACATTTTGAGCCCTTTTCTGTTGTGTCCATCTTACCAATGTAATGTGTGGCTCTCTCATTGTCTCTACAACCTTCACCCTCTGAAATGTGTGGTAACAAACAAGTCACACAATGCTCTATATTATATATCATATTCACATTCTATAAGATATACACATTATGCTTTATTCTATACAACCTTGATTCATTCCATAACAGTTCATAATAACATGTAGTTGAATGAGGGCAACTCTAAGCAGCTGCGAAGTGGATCTCATATGACTTTGATTCATGTAATTACCTACTAATCCACCCTACAGTCTTACGATATAACCTTACCACACACTGGAACTTGACAATACTCCCATTCCACACTGGGGTCTGAAGTGAAGCACCATGGTCCTCCAGGGTCAAAGTCAGGTGATCTGCAGAAGTCCTCAGCCTCCTCCAGCATCCCATCAGGCAGCAGACTGGATGTGACGTTATGTACATGTGGGGTCTGGGAGTCCCATCTCTGACATAGGCGTCCTGAGAGTGTGCTTCTGACATCTCCTTTATAGTTACCACCACTCAGGTTTGATTTGCAGCTCTGGAATTTACCTGGAGAGAGATGTGTTTTTGTTGTGGTGTCTCCATGTATCTATGGCATAAGTCAGTTAACCCACTGCCTGTATTAAGAATAATGGTTTTTTTAAATATAGGTTTATTGACACTTCTCATGTAATGTTACACGCTCCTCCGAAGACGTCAGTGATGAAAATTTAGTCACGGCTGAGCACACTCTGCTGCGACTCGTGATCAGCCTCGACTGTCGCCATTATCCTACGTACAGTGGTCTGGCAGTGGTTTTACTACTACTTATAAACTTGGTGAGAAAAAGTTAAACATGCCTTTTTAGACCAACTGCTATTATATCCCATCTAAAAAAGGAGATTTGTCCTTTGTCTCACCTCTCACCTATCTCCAACTACCTAATATAGGAACACAAACACACACCAATAATTTATCTCCATAGGGGCCTACACATTTTCTCTCCTAATTTGCAATCAAAACAAATAGAGCTCAACTCACCAGCACATGGCCAACAAACAATGCATAGCATGAACCACAGGTGAAAAGGCCTTGACGATCTCATCTCGGAAATAAGGTTCCGTTGAGCCTTTGCAACTTTTAAAAAGTGGATAATTTCTAAAGTGTGCAATGTTTATATAGAAGGCAATTGTGATTTGGAAAGACTCAGGTGGTGTTGTACCTTTCATGTCTGCATCTGAGACTAGCCCCTGACACATTGCTTTGCCACAGGGCCCTTGCAATAAAATACTGGATTGTAAGTATCATATTCTGCAAAAGTCAAAAGGAAAAGTTTGCAGGTATCATTGAATAGTTAGTACACGCTGTGCTTTCTTCCCTTAGTGAACTGGCTCGAGGCTATTTATGTTTCTGTCAGAAGTCCCTACATGTTGGTTGTTCGCAATTTATGATATAAGAACAAAAGAAATTATAAAACCCTGTAAGGATACCTATGCAAAAAGCATTTCATCTTTAGAAAATAATGCATAAGATCATCTTTTATTTTATTTAACAGCTACTTAATTCTTTTTGTAAATCTAATTTCAATAGTACCAGGTGTTTTGCAAATGTGAATGCATTCAATGAAATGTTTCCTTGCTTGAGTTTCCCTTAAAGTTTAGTGATTATCCGGTAGTGCAGGTGCGCGAGTCATCGTCAAAATACAGCCTCTTTCAATAGATCCCAAATGAATATGTTCCAGCCAGAGGGTTCACACATTAAGACTGTAGAAGAAGGTACAGGCACCGTGATATATGATGCCTACCTGGTCATGTAACATGATAAGGGGACCAGGTGGTACTTTATCAGGGTGGTACCATCTGACGATGTCTTGATGTAAGACAGCGTTTGGTATGAATATAAACACATCAAAGGTATATACCTGTTATCAAAGATAGACACATTTCTTGGAAGGAAAAAAGATGGAGTCATTGGGGGGCTTTGGGATACATTGAAACTATCTCCCTTTGATACATTGCCCTTCTTCACGTTCACTTTGCCTTTTCAGGTGGTACGCAGAAAATATCCCTCCGAACTATAAAGTCTTATTTCACCAGAAGAATGTTAGTCAATACAGCGGTTTCCCTTAGCAAGAAAACTTTTTCTCAATGCAAGGTTCGCCCTAGCCTTTTGCCAGATTGCCAGTGGCGAGTTAAAATTGAATCTGATGAACTGTCTTTCTAATGAAATTGCCAGGCTGGTTAATTGTGCCATAGACTTGATGAAGGAACAATTGGAATAACCAATATATCATTGAAAAGCTAAAAACAAGTGAAAAACAGTCAGGCTAATCTCGTTTTAATCAATTAAAAAACTTTCCCCATTTTCTTTAACCAAAATCTTAAATTACTTTGCAAACTCAACGTATTCATGATTCCAATGCCACAAACTACAAACCATCCTGAAACAATTGTCCAGTAAGTTCCTGTTGTTTCTACTAAAACACATGTAAATGTCCATAGATGTTGAAAAAAGAATCTGATCACGCCTCACTCTGCACCTACTACTTACCACCACCCCGAATACTGTACCTGTACATGTGTAAGGTGCCTGCAGCACGCCCCACTCTGCACCTACTACTTACCCCCACCACCACCACCACCACCACTACTACCACCACCACCACTGTACCTGTACAGGTGTAATGATAACACTGAACGAGTCTTTGTATAATGTGGACTTTTATCCTGTGATTGACATAATATTCAGACAATTACACATTTGTGTATGAATAAACAATGGTAGGGGAACATCTACCCTGAACATGAATACATAACCTATATGTGAGTTAATCAGTTTTTGTAGAGATACACGTATGTCAGTGTACATACAGTACATGGATAAAGTCTATGAATATCTATATATGTAGGCGTGGGTGGGTGGGATGAAATTCCCAAGAACACGTATTGTCCCGAAGAAGTTGAAGACGCTTGTGGTGACGTCACAGACGCTTGGTATAGTCTAGTCTTTACCCGGCAGGGGGAGTGGGCGTTTCGCGCCACTGAAGTCGTCTCATTCACTACCATTAAACAACCAATTCAAGAATTAGTGTCCAATGATAACACTGAACGAGTCTTTGTATAATGTGGACTTTTATCCTGTGATTGACATAATATTCAGACAATTACACATTTGTGTATGAATAAACAATGGTAGGGGAACATCTACCCTGAACATGAATACATAACCTATATGTGAGTTAATCAGTTTTTGTAGAGGCAAATAAGGTGGCGAGCTTGGAAGACACCTCGTATGAGGCTGATGAAGGAACATATACACGTATGCTGCTCTCTGATTTCCAGGTACCATGTACCGCGAGCTGAGCAGTGCTGCAGCCTGCCAGCTGGGCAGCCTGTGCGCCACCTCTCCTTAGGGAGTGAGACCTGACTCGGGCTGCATAGGGGCAGCCTACCTGTTTCAGGGCTAGTTGCATGACAGCCACCAGGTGGTTAGCAGTAACTGGCATACCACCCGGGAGCATGAAGGCTGGGGCACCAGGGGGAGACAGAGTCGATGCAATATAATTGTCCCAGGCTGCAGCAGGACAAACTGTAGACCCAGTTATTCTAGGAAGGTGTAGGACGGTAGGCGTCATACCGGGTAGTATAGTTTTTGACGACTTAAGAGTGACGATCAGGCCATCCCGGGTTGAGTCAATGTCTGACCTCACCAGGGTATGAGGACCGTGCCATAACATGGCGGATGGTGCTAGCAGATTTGATGAGCGGAGGAAGGCAAAGTAGCCGATGCACACGGCTGCCTTTATTGGTGTACCAGAAGTAGTGGAGTCCAGGTATTTACATACCGAGACTAGATCTCCCGGTAGTAGAGGGGGAGCTGGGTTTGGAAGTGTAGGGGCAAGCCTGAAGGCTCCTAGAGCAACAGTCTTGGCCTCAGGGGATTGTAAAGTTGTAGGGTCGCCGCCGTGTTCTCTTATCCATATAGATGCACCAGAGGTGTAGCACTTTCTGGAGGTTTTGCTTTTAAGGGAGTTCGCCAAATACTGCTGATAGAGGCATGCCTCGAGCAGGGTGGGTTGCATAATATTTACACCATAATATGAAGCAAAAGTTAAGTACATAGTTGCATGTGTTATGCGGTTATGATGGGTATTGGTTGACACTGCAGCATTATAGGAGGTAATAGCCTGGTCCCCAAGGGGAATGCCTGGAATTATATAAACACGAATTAGGCTAGATTGAGGTGAAGAAGGGGTGGGGGAGGGATGGTTCCTTCCTGGTCAGGCCCTTAAGCTCAATCTGTGTGTCAGCATATTGCTTCTTAGAGGGCTCGTGGCCAAGGGGATGAGTGCACCAGGTTTGTGGCGTATGTCCAAGGTGTGGTCGCCCAGTGCAGCCTCCAGCCACAGCTGCCTGGAGCAGGCCGCGAGAGCAGGGTCCTTGGTACGTCCTGATCTGAGTGAGGAGGCCGAGGACATGTTGTCAGTGTGGATTACCACCCTTAGACCTGCTGTGCATGCTGGTCGTAGGGTCCTGTAGGCCGTCACTAGATTCACTCCTTCAAGCTGCGTTATGTTGGAGTATCTTTGACAGTGGGGGGCACTGTAGGGGAGGGTGTAGTAGTGGGTGTCTGTGTTACCACCACCTCTCACCAGGGAGGAGTCGCATTCAATGTGGAACTCTGTGCCGTCAGGTTCCAGTAGGTGTATACCATTTGAGGCTTCGGCGTACAACTTAAACCATTTGACATCGGCCCTGAAGGAGACAGAGAGTGGTACTAGTCCCACTTCAGGGGCCAATCGCAGGGTGTCCAGGATTCGGCAAATAAACCTCCTAGCATGGATGACACACTTTGACACATGAACCAATTTCCCCGTGAGTGATTGGATCTGCTTCTTAGTTGCATGTGATTTTTTGAGCCACTTTTTACATTCACTGACGATGTCCCTGAGCTTTGGGTCGGGGACGGAGAGCACCATGAGGTCAGTGTCAATGTAAAATCCGAGCTACTCTATGGCAGTTGCTGGAGGAAAGCACTTGTGACTAGCGAGTTCCAAGCCAAGCCTAGATGTGAGAGCGAGGAAGTCCTTGTAGGCCTGTTCTGCAAGGTCACGTGATGCTTCCACCCCAACAAAATCATCCAAATATACTAATGACCAGTGTCCTTTTTTGGCCATGAGGTACGTTACCGCTGCCGTCGTCCTCTGACACGCCATGCTGCTGAGTCTGCAGCCGAAGGAGGGACACAGGTCTATGAAGGTCATGCCGTTGACCTTGAAACCCAGGAGGGGAAGGTCACCAATATCAGTTCTGAGCTGGCGATAAGCACGGGCCATGTCCGCCTTCCATATGTAACAGGAGGGACCGAGGGTCCTAACTCTGACGGCCAGGTCCTCCACCGAGGGCAGGGTGTAGGGGCGATGGCAACCTTCGAAGCAGTTCTTTGTGATTCCGGCATTCACACTAAGACCCTCGGGGTGAGTCAGGTCCAGTATGATACGTCTGTCACTAGAGTCTTTTTTGGGTTGGGTGATGATCGGGGCAATGTGGGTCCAAGGAGTGAAGGGTGGGTCGGCAAATGGGCCAACAACACCTCCCAGTTGTAACTCCTTGTCCACAAAGGCCTGGATCTGGTCTGCATAACCATGTGCTGAGGCATGGTTAGATTCAGCTGATACCGGGGGATGGGAGGCCGTGTATCCTACCGGCCAGCCATATCTGAGATAGTCGCAAATCTCCTTGTCATGGTAGGTGGCAAGCTCATTTTCCCAGACCTCGAGGTTCAGTCCTGAGGGGAGTGTAATGCGGGCACTCAACCTATTTGGTAGACCTGTAGACGCTACAGCTGTGTATGCTGCAGCATAGTGTGAGAAGTGGGACCATTGGGATGAGTTCACCGTGGGCCAGAAGGTACGCCTGATTGGTGCATATTGGGCTGGCGTAGGGCCTATCACAGTGGGGGAGAACTCATCAGCCAAAGAAATACCTTCATCATCAACGTCAGCATGTGTCAGTAAGTCACTGTTATATTCACATGGTACATGGCACATGAAGGGAAGGACCACCTGGTCCTCTGCAGGGCTAGAGGTGGGAGCTTCCTTTGATCTAGTTGATTGATCAGTAGATGGCGCGGCAATCGAGCAAGAGGCCAGATCGATGAGGCGCTGTGTGACATTCTTCTTGTGACATTTAAGAGGCTGTGTACCTTTTTTACCACTTATTGCCGGGGGCTCAGTGTTGCTGCATCTAGAAGCACTTGTAGATGCTGCCTTATTTCCCAGACCAGATGGAGGCCGAGGAGTGAAGGCAGGGGCATCTGGGTTCAGGATTGGCATCTTTTTAAGAGGGGGCCGGCTGGTTGGCAAGCTCCCTAGTTGGTGGACAGGCTGTGGGTCGTTGATACTGGCCGTGACACACCCAGCATCTTGTGCGGGGAGATGGTCAGGACAGTTACTGGTTGGGCCGGTTCTGCCCGGCCTGAGACCGAAAGAACTGGGACTGGTTGTATGCGCCGGCACGGTTCCTGCAGTCCCATTTGGGGTGGAAGAAGAGGGCATTCATGGTTTTACGACAGAATTTGCAGTGATGACCCTGGTTTACACCTGACTCCACATGACCGTCTTGCTTGTTGCACCCCCCAGCCTTATTGAATGCTGGACAGGGGACATCGGTCCTGCCTGCAGCAGACCTAGGGGGACGCCTTTGGTGGGCTGACGAGGCAGATGCTTTTTGTTGGGTGCTGGAGTTGTCAGCGGGTTGATGTAGCATACCTGCTTTGAACTGCGACCTTTGCGACCTTAGGTCATGAATGGCCGATACATCATAGAGCCAGTGCAATCTGCCTGACGCCACTTTGGTGAGGACGTCTTCAGACCATTGACGGACCTGGCCCCATGCATACTCGGCGGCATCTTCAATGACATGATAGAAGTGCTGTACCAGACTGGGTCTGATGTCCTCCGGGGTATTGGGGTCGCGGAAGAGCCTGACCAGACCAAACAGATACTCAGGAGGGGTGAGGGATTCTAGGGTAGTTTTTGTGCACATAGGCCCACGCGTTATATAATCGTGGGTGTGTGTGCGCCTACCTTTGATAGCAGATAACTGATGCGCCGTGGTAGACAACAGGGCGTGGACTTGTTGATTGACACCCGGGTGAGTAGCCTGCGACGAGTTTACAGGGAGCATGCCGTACATGGGAGGTGCAGCTGCCTGTAGAATAGCACAGAGGTCAGCCTCCGATGATGATGAAGGAGGCGGACCTGACATCGGTGTGGGTGGAGGCACAGAGGCAAACGCGGGGGCGTAAGCTCCATGCTGGCCGTAGTGTTGTGGAGGCGCGTATGGGGCATACCTGGCCGCGGCAGCAGACCCATACGCAGCTGTAGGCGCCCTAGCCTTCCCACCCGCTGCCGGGCGGGCGTCAAGGGCAGGCAGGGCGACAGCTGGGTTGACGGCCGGGACGCTGGGCGGGATGACAGCCGGTGTCGGGGCGGTGTTTACTTGCGTGACAGCAGTGACAGCCGGGGAGAGCATTGTGTTTGATGTAGTTTCAATGGCAACAACACGGCCCCTCAACTCACCGACTTGTGTTTCCAGATCCGAGACCCGGCCCGCCATTGGAGATGCGGGGAGGGCGACGACTTCTGGGACTGTCTTGTTTTTAGCAGCCGCAGCCTTCTCCATGGGCTTTTTAACACGCCCCGAGGCTCTAGGCTTACCCTGGTCGGGATCGACAGTCGTCTTCCTAGTAGTCGGCATCTTTAATGTGAACTTAGTGGCGAAAAATTCAAAGAAAACATGAAATTCCCAAGAACACGTATTGTCCCGAAGAAGTTGAAGACGCTTGTGGTGACGTCACAGACGCTTGGTATAGTCTAGTCTTTACCCGGCAGGGGGAGTGGGCGTTTCGCGCCACTGAAGTCGTCTCATTCACTACCATTAAACAACCAACTCAAGAATTAGTGTCCAAGGTGCCTGCAGCACACCTCACTCTGCACCTACTACTTACCTCCACCACCACCACCACCACCACCACAACCACCACCACCACCACCACCACCACCACTACTACCACCACCACCACTGTACCTGTACAGGTGTAAGGTGCCTGCAGCACGCCCCACTCTGCACCTACTACTTACCACCCCAGGTATCGTTCATTAATGGCATAACTGCGCACATGAAACGACTAACGCAAATTTATAGCTGCCCCAAACTCGTCCTCCTCCCCAAACAACTCTCTAAGATATCACCGGTCCATGCATGATTCATGTATACATAACTGGCTGACTGTGAACTTTTCAATCCTATGCTGCCTTGCCCTTTCCGTCCCAGATCTCACTCCTTAGTGCACTCCCTGATTGATTAGAAGCACAATAGTTTTTCTTTAAACAAAAAACAACAACACTATAAGTAGAATTCAAAATAATGTAATAACACCATCCAGCTAAATCTGAGATAGTAGTAAATCCTCCCCAGTACATCCTATATATACAGTGGCACGCCCTTTCTTTTATATTTGTGCTAAATTGGGGTTCAAAATAGACAAATAAACTAAGGGGAGAGGGCGTGTCCCCTTTAAATCCGCCACTGCTGACATGTAACAGCCCAAAGAAAGAATGCTTTTACAAGTGGGAGGGGGGGGGGGCTATCATGACATCGTTACAGCTGGTGAATGCAATAATCCTCTCAGGTAAAAAAGAACAGCTATTTTCAATCAATCAATCAAAAACATTGTGGCAAGATGGCCAGCAGGATATTGGGAATATTACAAAGGTGTTCATTCATTGTACAGTGACAGTCACTGTACATGATATTATTATAATAATAGTTGAGTTTGAGTTTTGAAAAGGTTTATTGACAGATATTTCCACAACATGTTGCGTCTCTCAAAAGTCCGTCAGATACAATATATCAACACCAAATAAACATGGCTCCTCAAACAAGCATGGAGTCCAAAATAAGTATTGATCCAAAAATAACAAATATTTAGTACACAATTTGAATCACAGAAAAGATAGAGAAAACTTCACCCTTCTCTACACAGGAAAAGCAGGACGTACAAATCAGATAAATTGAGTAGGCAATGAAGTGAGTATCAATAATGCGAGATAATTATTTGGCGCACGGGGCAGTTCCATACAACTTTCAAATAACTCGTACATATAACATAAATTGACTTCAGCTCTAATATGGTACAGCATTGATATCCACCTAGACTTCACCCATCTTTATATTACAATTTTCAATTACCAGCATGTACATAGCATTTTGCATATCAAAGAAACTACACGCTACAATACGAACCACTAATACGCAACTTCTATTTTAACATCTCTACAGTAGTCGTTGTAACACATCAGTCTTCTTGATTGCCACTATAAAAGCATTGTGATCAAGGATATTCTGGGTCTCAGCCTCTAATTTATCCCATAAAACCATCCCACGGTACTTTGGACTATCTCTATACAATTGGCCTTTAGGCCTCTGTAATTTAAGCTTACGTTTGTTGTTATTACGTAAAAGTCGTACCGGTACCATGATATTATCCGGGTTAGAAGCAAATTTATGTATCATTCTCAATAGACTTTTGTCTATGAATTAATCTAACACATTTACAAGTCATATGTAATTCATCCACACCAATCAGCCTAGGATCAACAATATTCAGGCAACACCTTTATACAGCAACCCAGTGAACACACCTACGTTATTCAAACGTAATTTCACTACGTAATATAAACGTCCAAATGTAAGGGTTGCTTTACGTTATTGAACGTAATCGAACGTTATCTAACGTATTTATACATTTTCTGAACGTTATTTTCAGGGCAATTGAACGTTATTTCCACGTTAAATAACGTTATGAATTTTTTAAAATGTGGGTTCGAATCCTGTAACCAGCAATTTATTTTCGAATATTTTCGAAAAACGAATTCAGGACCCAAATGGAAGAACGAATTGCTAGTTACAGGATTCGAAACCGTGCAATAACATTTAAATTTCTATTCAAAAAAGTTAAACCATCCTTCATTTTACGTTTTGAGTAGTAATGCTGCCAGCTCTGGGGAGGGAACCCCTCACCATTGGATCTAAAGCCCACTGCTCTACGAACTGAGCTAACCGGGCCTGTGTACATGGTCAAGGCAGAAATACCCATTAAACACAGATATGACTCAATTCAATTCAATTCAATTAAAACGTAGACGAAGCCCATCGTCAGGAAGGCTCCTGACAGCACCTTGATCATACACACAAGCCAGGCTAGCTCAGTAGCTAAAGCACTGGTCTTCATATCCAAGGGTCAGGGGTTCCCATCTCAGAACTGTACATGAGCACTAAACATAATATGTTATATAAGAAAAGAGAATGATTGAGAATAGAAAAAATAACATTTTTAAACTAGAACTAAAACCTTTATTTACATTAATTTTTTGAAAAATAAAACTACCTAGAATTATATTGGCATAAAACTAATAGTGTTTCCATAATATTCTTTAGATTATCATTCATTTATATTAGGTTAGATTGACGTTAGTTACGTAAATATACCTGGAAATAACGTTTATATCACGTTTATATGCGTTACTCAACGTTCATTCAGGTTTAATAACGTAAAAGAACCCTTACATTTGGACGTTTATCTAACGTAGTATAATTACGTAATTCAGACAAAGAAATGACGTGCATTGAACGTTAAATAGCGTAAGTGTGTTTACTGGGAAGGTGGGTCCACTCTCGAAGATTATATCACAAAATTCAAGCGCAGGCATGATCATTTGCTTGTACATGAGTAAAGCCAAATTTATGTCCATGAACTTCTTCAGACATCTTAAATGCTTAAGTTTTACTCTACCAGAACTTAGCACTTTATTACAATGCGGTTCAAAACTCAAAACACTATCTACAATGACGCCCAGATAATTAAACTTATTGACCACCTTCAGTGTCTCACCCTTTAGAACTAGGCCATAATCCTCGAAATTCCTGACATCTTTATCACTATGGCACCACGTGACATTCGTTTTGCTTGAATTAATTGTTAATTTATATTTATCACACCAACGAGCAATCTCATCTAAATCGTCTTGCAGAAGAGTCCTAGCTATCACAGGATCAGTATTACTTACAAAAATGGCGAGATCATCTGCATACATGTAATAATTAGCATGTTTTATAGCAGTAACAATATTATTTATATATATAACGAATAACAATGGTCCAAGGACCAAACCCTGTGGAACGTCACAGGTGATACCTTTGGGTTCAGACATAGGCAAGTTAGGAATGACCGTTCTTTGGGTTCTATTAGACAAATAACTCTTAATCCATTCAATACAACCTTCTGAACCCCCAAGTAGTTTCAACTCCTTGAGGAGAATGAGGTGGTCGACTGTATCAAAGGCCTTAAAATGGCATAGATATACGGATCAACTAAAGATGTAAACTTAATGTATAAGGATGTGAGGGCTGCAACTTAACCCTTTGTGGGCGAGCATCAACTATAGTTGATGCCATGACAGGGCGAGCATCGACTATAGTTGATGCCATGGTAGGGCGAGCATCGACTATATAGTCATTGTAACTCTATGGGATTCCACAAAGCCTCGTCATTGGAGAAAAATCCTGCTAAAAATCTCGCCCCCAGAGCTAGCTTTACCAATTTGTTGTTAAATAATCCCTTTAGTTCACATCGCATGCATGTGTTCAATTTATCTAAAATGTTTGGTTAGATTCCAAGTTTTAAACTAAAGGATGAACCGTTGGTATTAGTGCGAACATTATAAAGTATACTAGTAGTCTTGCAAGTTTGAGAAATACACCTTGGAAATATTACGCCACCCAGCGACCTCTGCAAGTCTAACATTAAGATTACACACAGGATAGAAGAGGAAACACGATATAAGGCCTGCCTGCAGTAAGCAGTGACCGTGGAGCTGTAATCCGGGAACCCCTAATTACAAGTTAAGAAAACACAGCAGCCCGACATGCCCGCCGACATGACTTTGATCCCTAATCCCTCACACACCCCAGCCGGCAACGTGCAGTTACAACAGTGCCCGTAGGGTGTCGCCACGTGCTAGCAGCGTCGCCATCTGGTGTGCAAGGTAACCTAAGGATTGGGGAAGGGGGTGCATGGTCAATACGTCTCGAGGGGGGGGGGGCATCCATAAAGCCCCATGCCAGGATGTACCACAACAGAATGCCACTTTTAATACAACATCCTTGATACATAATATCTTACAAGCACTATGTAGGAAGTTGAATGCCCCCCTTTAACATTTGGAACTATGTAGCACCGAAAAGGGTATTTAATATCATTGAAGGCAAATAGCACATCCTTGAGACATGATATCTTTCAAGTACTACATTGGAATACTCCCCCTTTCATATATATATATATATATATATATATATATATATATATATATATATATATATATATATATATATATATATATATATATATCACTGAGATTACTGAGATCTGACCTCATGATCATTATAAGATCCTGACACTGACCACTCCTGCCCCCCCCCCCATAATTCACCCACTAGCTACTAGACTACCCCTTATTTGAGGGCTCTGCAGCGAGCTCCTCAGATGAAGAAAACGTGGAAGTAAGTAAACAGACACATCTTACCAGCTTCCTTTCTGTACAAAACAAAACTAATTTGTCTAAACCTGGCGCTTTATCATTATAATTATGTGTAGCCTATTTATATATATATATATATATATATATATATATATATATATATATATATATATATATATATATTCTACTGGGTGGAACTACCCGGTAATAATGAACGAGGGATACACGAGTAACTTTTGCCCCTAGGATTGAGATCAGGCGGCCCTATTTTTTATTAACAACAAGAAAAAATTTTGACAAGTTTACATGACGAGTTTCAAATCAATACTGACCAGTACCGGTCAAACAGAGACATACACCCTGACCCCATGTGGCGGTCAGCGGAACTATTGCATGGTAGTTTGGTATTTGGTATAATATACGCCAATAACATGATACATTATTATTGGAGTCATATTCTACTGGGTGGAACTACCCGGTAATAATGAACGAGGGATACACGAGTAACTTTTGCCCCTAGGATTGAGATCAGGCGGCCAAAAGCCCAACAAACACAACTTTTGCCCCAATCATATATAACCCGACAACTTTGACGCCACAATTTTATCTTTCTGTTTCCGGGGTGTGTAATTGTCAGATATGTAGAGCAGAACCGACCAGCTCTTCCAGTCCCCGTAGGCCTTTACATCGTGCAGGGGAAGGAAACTGGACAGGAAAGTAGCCGACCCACGCCTGAGACTGTGAGTCGTATATCTGCCACGCAGGTTGGAGTCTTTGCACACTGAACGAAGACGAACAGAGAAACTATTATAGTTGTATGGGAACAGGAAAGAGTCCAGCTTCAGACCAGCCCAGCCCAAATAGCAGCGCAGCACTCTACAAGGGCATAGGGAGCTCCCAGTTGATTCCACCACCGGCATGACCACAAGTCTCTCCTTGAACTGTATGGTCTTAGATGACCTGATAGTGACGTCCATACCGACGTCTGTCCATTTAATGTCTTTACTCCTCATAGTGTGGGGCGAGGCAACTATATGACTCACCCTGAGCAGGCAACGGTACATCAGTACCAAGGCGCACCAAAATTGTAAGTCTTTGAACTGGCTTAGATCCAATACATAATATATGCTCAACAAGTCCTGTGGTGAGAGAGGATCAGATTGCAAGCTCTCACACCCCAGTAGCCTCTTCGCCCCCAATAATGTTGACCTTATCAGAAAGGTTGTAGGATCCAGATGAGGGACACCCCAGTGATCATGGAGTGCCCATAGTCCACTAATATAATTCACAATCGTCACATAACAGCAGTTACGGGCTAAAAAAGTTATGAACAAGCCCACAGTCTCTGCATCCGCCGGCACAGGCACCAGAGAGTACTCCTCACAGAACCTGATGTACCTCCTCCATTAACTCCTACATGAGCGAATGGTGTTCTGAGACCAACACCTTGACCTAACGTCTGCCCATTCCTCCATTAATACGTGCCTCTCTGCAACAATCAGAAAACGCATAAATCTCACTTTCACAAATAATCATACAATTCTCATCATTCAGACGCGAAAGAGCGTCAGCCAACACATTGTCCTCTGAACTAATACGGCAGGCTTTGAGGTTGATGTTATAGAATGAGGTTAGCGTAGGGATTTATGCTTCTACCGGTATTGACCCAGCTTTGCACTTGAGTGTTATCTGTCACTATCATAACATCCTGGTTCCTCCAACGTATCCCCCACCTATGCACCGCCACTAAGACAGGCCACAACTCTGTGATGTTTATGTGGTCACTGTAGCTATCAAATATAGGGGGGCGTGCATAGTGAGGACAGTCCACCTCCGGGTCACACCATATACCCCAGAAATAGTCGTCATTGATGTGTGAGCCAAACCCATAATTCGATGAGTCCGTGTACACGTAGGCCCACTCCTGACCTGCTCCTAGGACCCTTGCCTTGCCGTTAAACCATGTGACGAAACTAGACCACCAAATCAGGTCCTGCTGAATAATTTCATCTAGCTTAATAACAGGCGACTTGTCATCACGCAGAGTATTGTAAATCCTACGTGCAAATGTTCGTCCGCCCTTCACTACTGTGGCACAATGTGCCAGAAGTCCAGATACCTCTTCTAACGTCTTGCGCTTGCATTCTCTCTTGTCCAGTAGTGACAACACCTCCTGCTTGACCCTAGTCAATTTTACCTCGTCTATAGATACAGTCATTTTCACAGAATCCACTAGGATCCCTAAGTACTTGAACCGCTGTTGCGGCAACACCACTTTCTCTTCAGCAACTTTGAATCCGAAGTTCACTAATACATCATGAAGTCTCATTTGATCAGCTGCACATCCTGACTCATCATAACCCAGTATGACGTAATCGTCCAGGTAATTGATGCACCGGCTGACCCCTTGCTTATAACAAGCCTTCACCACAAAGTCTGAGAACTGGGTGAAACAGAATGGAGCGCACTTCAAACCGAAGCACAGTCTCAGGTCTTCTAACAACCTGACCTGTCCGTCCACCACCCATCTCAGCCCTTGATATGTCCTGTGACTGGGGGTAATGTGGATAGTCCTGTAAGCAGCCTGGATATCAGTCACTGATCCAAAGTCATATTGGTTCAACACCCCAATGACAGTGTCTATAGTCTTGTACCTGAACTTGGTACAAGTGGTCTCCATGTAGTCATTAATACAGTGGCCCTCTGGCCTTGAGCAGTCCGTGATGGGCCGAAGCTTCCCATTGGATTTTTCTATGCCACCTATGGCGTGGACACACTTCGGCTTGTCCAACACAACTTGTAGCTTGTGCTCGCACAATTCAGCCAAGACCTTTTCATTCATCTCATTCTCAAAGTCAAAGATACTAGAATAATTTGCACAATCATACTCAGCTGGGCAATCATGATCTACAATTCTGGCACCCCTATAAGCACATGTCAGAACGTACATGTCAGATGCTGACACATCATCTTGAAAACCCATCACTGCTGCAGCGAATCTACAGGGCTTCAAGTCACATCGCGCACCACACAACACATAAATACAATCACAAACGCCTTCAACACAATCGGCGTAAACTGGAGCAACACAACCCGGCCCTATCTCCACTAACGCTACCGGGACGCCTAAAGTGTAGGCAATTGAATAGTCACAACAATTTGCTTCAGACGTATCAATACTCACATATTGTGGTAAATGTTCCCAGTAATCCATAGAATCTACCTTCACATCCACAACACGACCGCCATCTTGACCCACATTGACATGCGCGACTGCGCCATTTTGTACACTACGATCAATGGTACGATAAAGATTAAAGTGGCAGCCATAATTACCAGAAAATTCAGCAGAATTCCCTAACAATTGTACATCCTCTTCTGCGACCAGACCAATTAAATCAGTGGATTTAAATATTTCATACGGGTCAACACGATTTTCTGGAAAAGCGTATTCAAATTCGCCATCTCGCCAATTTGTCACCACTGCGTCAGGGACAACAAACGGTGCCGATTCAGCACGAACAACATTGGGAATTACGCTCGCTGTTACCTCATCACAATGTGTGACAACTTTAGCTACTTCAATAATCCCACTTTGGGCTACCCACCCCTTGGACCGACAACCCAATCCAACAGTGGGGGCTTCACAATCATCGAAACCAGGACAGCTGAGGGGAAAGGTACATCCAGGAGGGATTTTTAGTACTGGGGTTTGGCCACTAGGGGGCAGCACAATGACCACAAATGGGAAAATGGGCCAAAATTTGCCCTAAGGTGATTTTTTACATAGAAAATGGTGGTTTTCTCCAAAACATTCTATTTTGGGGTAATCCTTCCATATTTGGAATGTAAATGGAACGTTTTGAAGCCAATGTGAGGCCTAAATAAGGCTTTCTTCCTAAAACGTGTTGCCATGGCAACCACAAGTTCCTTCCAAATAGAAAAAGAATAAACTCCAATTGATAGAGAAATTCATAGGGATTACTACACTGAAAACAGAATGTAAATATAATTTCTATATCTAAATTTATGATAAATAATATGAAAAATAGTGGTTAGATAATAAGTGAAATTTTGCAAAATCATGATAATTAGATATATAAATACCATCAAAACAACAAGAGATAGAGCCTATTGGCTGTTTGGCAAGGGTAGCACCATCCCCGATTCATGAAGCAATTTCTCAAAAACTAGAAGGGATATCTCCATCTATGATACCTCTTTTGAAAGCTTATGACTTCAATTTTAAAACATACATTTCACCTCGGAAGGCCCTTTCTCCTCATCTGTTCACAGTTACTGTCTGGTAGTCATACCCCATTATTGCCCGGGCCTTTTTTGCACTCCGCCATGTCATGACCCAGGCTGTCACAATGCACGCATTGATGCTTGAACTGGCAACCTTCACATGGGATTTTTTGACAGAATTTAAAACAAATTGCCTTATCCGCCGCCGTCTTGCGCCAACCAGTCAAAGACCTGACGGGACGCCTACCCTGATAACCCCTGTTACCACTTTGGCCCCCTGGAGCCCCCTGTCCACCTTGACGGCCCCCGCTCCCCGAACTAGAACTCTGGTGTTTATAAGCCTCCTGGGCCGCCACAGCTGCCTTGGTGCCTGACACCCCCAATTTTGAATTTGTGACCCCCGTATCTGCCCCATGGAAAACACCCACACCCCATCTACGAGCTCTGTCCATGAAAACCTCGTCATAGGCGACCAGTGCCTTTATGTCATAAATACCGGTGCGGGCCATTTCCGCCATATAATTGGTGTGATCAGCATAACCTCTAACATCTTCCCCATAATACATGAGATCCCTCATCAAACAGTTCTGGTAAAACCAAAGATCTTCTACACAACTGACAACCAACGTCTTTCTTCTATCATTCACAGGCACGTAATTCCGGTAATCAAACCTACTCAGTTCAGTGTCCTGTGGGCGACAACAACCTCCTGGAGATGGTGCAGTCCCACCCTGACGAGTCACAGCCTGCTCCCTGAGTTGATGGGCAGAATAGTGATGAGCTGCATACTGATGTTGATCCGACGTCTGATGTTGATACGCTGCCTGATGTTGGGGTAGTCCACTGTAGGCCCCACCATTGTGGGCGCCCGGATAGTAACCTTGGTAACCGCCAATGCGACCGCCACCGTGACCTGTTGCAGGCCCCGAAACTGGATATCTTTCCCATGGTGGATATGGCAATCCATGGGCCATGTAGGGAACTTGATGATCATATGGCAGCTCACCAGGGTTGGGATCAGGAAAGATCGACTGATCCCCCGTGAAGTTGAACTTTGGTGGCGGCACCGCACCCGGATTGGCGGGAGCGCCATTTTGTTTAGACAAAGACACTACCTCGTTCAACTTCAGCGTGATACTCTCCAACTTGTCCAACAACTTGTCCAAAGGTGAGATTTTACCTTTTTGCTTCTCGGCCTCCGCTTTCTGCTTTGCGTCCTGTTGAGCCTGCTGCAGGGCCGCCCTAGCCGCGGCCAACTTTGCCCTAATACCCTCCTTCTCCGCGGCCGCGGCCGTAGTTGCTGCCGTAGATGCCGCCATTGCAGCCGCCGTAGCTGCCGCGGACTCCTTGCTCGGTTCCTCGGCGGCTGGCTCCTCGGCGCCCGTAGATCCTGGCCCCTCTGACTTCTTCTGGGCAGCCTCGGCAGCTTTCTCCGCCTGAATCCGGGCAGCCTCCAATTTAGCAGTCTCGGCAGCCTTCTGAGCCTGAATATGGGCAGCCTTCGACTGCCTAGAAGGGGTCTGGTAAATGACCTCCTCCTCCTCCTCCAACTCGTGTAAACTACGTTCTAGCTCCTCCAGGAGGTCGTCAGTCTCCACCGCCTCCTTAGCCCTGACGCACTCAGGGCAGCCCTTGAGTCGTCCATCGTAAGACTCCTTACAAATTTCACACAGCTTAGGCATGATTAATCTCCAATCTCCAATCTTCAGTCAAAATTTTGACAAGTTTACATGACGAGTTTCAAATCAATACTGACCAGTACCGGTCAAACAGAGACATACACCCTGACCCCATGTGGCGGTCAGCGGAACTATTGAATGGTAGTTTGGTATTTGGTATAATATACGCCAATAACATGATACATTATTATTGGAGTCATATATGATTATTTGGATCTGTGTAGCACCGTACAAGTTACATGATAATGATGATATCCTTGATACATACTATCTTACAAGTATCATGTATAGATGAATGCTCATGCATTCGGATCTATGTAGCACCGAAAATGCTATATGATATAGCACCGTAGGAGACCATGGCCCGGGTATACTATGTCAAGGGCCTAGATTCAGTAGGTTTGATCAGCAGCTCTATGTTATATTCCGGTCCATATTCCATGCCATGTCGTGTATTATTTGAATGCATTATTATTACTGCCCTATTCTAGTGTTGTGCCAACAAAGTCACCTAGATCACACTGTATAATGTATTCCAAGATGGTGTTTATCTTTTCACTTTGAAATATGAGCTACTTCGGGAACCTATTCTTCTGACTTTGTGGATATATGATATTACCCAGGTTTAACATCACAACCAACGCGACCAAGTCCCATACAATAGGCTACAATATCATAACCTGAGGCATCTGGGACTAAAAGGATCACGCTATCAAAAATTAAATAGCTCGCCTCTTTACGACAGGCATTTGGGTTCGTGTATTACCATAATCTTATGACAAAACTTAATTCTATAAGTAAATTATTTTTTTATACTGGAGGATGCTTGTTTGGTTCCTGGTCGCTAACTGAAAGAGAATTTTCATGCCAAATAATACTTTTCTTTTGTTATAGTATGACTTATGTATGTTTATCAACATGAAAAAAACACATTATGTGGAGAGGGACTTTGCGTACAGTCATTTTGCCATATGGTATATAATATATACTATTGGAGGAGAGATGTTAAATATATTATGTACCATGATACCAGGTAGGTATTATCACTGGGACTACCTTCATGATGATGCACACAATAGCTATAATGCCCGGTCCCCGCACTCTATATGGCAAAGTGACACCATCCTCTGGCTGTTAAATTTGGGCAAAATCGCGGATTTTTAAGGCCCATAAAACACCCCATTTTCTGCAAAAATGCCAACATATACGGGTACCATAATTTTTCTTTTATATTGGAAGTCACAGATATGGTCTCATATAATTTCATTACATATTGTACTTTTTTACATCCATATATTACCATCCAAAATTGATAGCATAATGCGTATGAATTTTGGATCTTTAACAAAGGGTGGATACTCTGTGCACATCTATGTAGCTGAGAATGTAGATTATGAATGCAAACTCAGGCTGAAATCAGACGGTCTGAGACCCCATAATTATTTTTGATTTCACGAAGGTGTATTGAAAGAAGTTCCCCATTTTTCTATTTCAACTGACATGCAAATTCAGGAATATTTACCCCTGTTCTTTGTGTTTTCCGAGCGTGGATGGTGTCTATTCCCACACGGATGTGCGGGGACCGGGCTATGTTACAGTAGCAGCTCGGAGCAGCTCACTGGAGTTACTAGTATGGGGGTAGATGCCTAAATTTGACATGGCGACATGGCCATTTCTTAAAATCGACATGCGACATGGAGCTTAGTGACATGAGAGAAAATTTTAATGACATGACATAGGGTATATCTTAAAATCAACATGGGACATGGCAGGTTCTTAAGGGCGACATGGGACATGAGCATTTCAAGTGACATGACTTGGCCATTTCTTAAATTCGACATGCGACATGCCCCCCCCCCCCCCCCCCATCTAGACCCCTACTAGTTACTGGAGACGCGCGGTGCACGCCGGGAGGACGTAGGGTGTGAGATAAGGCACTTCTGTATAAACATGGCGGTAAACATCAGTACGACGTTACGTCACCTTTCTCACCACAGTCAGCAAACTCACCCCCATTCACGTAAACCCCCGTGAAATCTCGCTGCTAATGAGAGAGACGCTACTACAGTGAAGTGTTGTTTGGTCCCGTTAGGTGGCACCACTTATGTATCGTATTGATAGCTGGATGTAGGGCTTTGGGTTCCTCATGCATCAGAAAATCATTCGTATTCATACCGCTTAAAAGGCGTTACGACATTGGACATACTATTTACTAACTAGCCTACTCACCACTACCAATCTCTATTCATTTACTAGCCCAGATGATATTGCGATTTTACTAGAATATATCAGGATACCACATGCAATGATGTGCAGTATTTTAAGTTGTTTTCTTTAGCGGTGGTAGAGATGATGGATGGTCGTCTATGTTTGTGTACAATTTGTACACACTCGCGAAATATGCTCTAGGGCCGTAATACTGTATCGCTTCATGCTTTTATTAGATGGGGAACGACGCACTCCTAGCACATATGATACATATCTTGGACTAGGGGTTTCTTTGTATGCCCACAGTCATATTGAATCTAAGAATGCGTGCTCTTGATACATAACATGTATAACCCTATTTGGTATGACAAAGTTGTGCTTGGAGGGTTGCACTGTTCTGTGGCTTTATGGGAAACTAGAGGTGTAAGTGTCGGTTCGTAAGGATGCACAGGCTAAAGTGAGACATAAGCTGGGACTCCACTAGCCGATTTTCTCATCTGATCGGACCTATTCTCACAAATCGGACCCAAACAGATGCAAATATAAACAAACTCTGAAGCATATAAGGTCATTTATATTTACATCTGTTTGGGCCCGATTTGTGAGAATGGGTCCGATCAGATGAGAAAATCGGCTAGTGGAGTCCCAGCTATACACCATCGGTGGTGGATAATGTTTCCCGTTGAGACATTAAGAGTGTCTTACCCTAGAAGTGTTTGTTTATTTTTTATTTCCCCCACTCTTCCCCTTTATATATGTATATGTATGTCCCGCACCGTAGACCTCCAACAAGCTGTCCATCAGGGGTCGTATTTGAGCCACATGACACATTTATGAACCTATAAATTATAGCATTGCTTCTATGCATACAGCTGTAATTATTTAGGCACTATTATTGTAATGAATAACTCTTTGTTATAGATATGGGTGACCTACCTATATATAAGGGGAGCAGCTCCTGAGAATACTCAGAGCTAAGGGAGTAGCTCCACCGCCTGTCTCCTATCACCCCCCCCCCCCCGCCCCACACCCATCCTAACCGCCCCCCCCCCCACACACACACACATTCTCCCTTAGCAGATAGGGGTTTACATTGTTCCCATGGACGTTTTGTCCTTGACCCCGGCTGACCCCCATACTGTTCATGTTTACTACAATACCGCCATCTATAGCGGTAGCGTCCTGTAGTTGCAGAGAGAGAGGCGGGGGGGGGGGGGGTCCCACCCATTGAAAAAATAGAGAAGTAGCACATTTAAGTGAAAACCTAACGGGAACATTCACAAATGCCGTCACCTATTTTGGGACCCCTTTCAATACCCATCCCCAATGTCCCAATATTGCAAAATTAGTCGACATAAATATATGGCCGAGATCACATGTACTATAATGTAGTCACTACTAGTACTACAATGTAATATATCCGAAGACCCCAACAGCCCATGCAGCTGGTGACATAATTTGTGAACGTTCCCTAGAATAGTGGAAGGGTGGAGGGGAGATGGGACAAGGGTAGAGAAGCTCATAAATGCTGACACAATAATGCCCCATATACATGTATAGTGAAACCACTACATGACCATGTAGACAGGGAAAGTCCCAAAATCAAAAGGAAACACAGTGACAGGGCTTAAAACGTCCGGGGGATTTCCCATGGCGTCCAACCTCATCCCTGGCTTATCTCATGGTCTAGCATGCCACTCCCCTTGGACATACCGATACATGTATTCGTATTTCAACCACATTTACCTTGTGTCTCATGTTGAAACCCCGCACTGGCAGAGTCACGAGAACATTAGGGCTCAGGAGGTCAATCATTGTCTCATACTTCTATTATGTTATAATATCCTTATAATGATTGTGTGATCAATAGGCATATAATACACAATGTAGCACATTTTGCTTGCTTTGGTTTCTAGAAACTATACATGTATACATATGCGTTATCTATCTTGGCTTTGAATTCATACATTGTATCCTCACTTATTAAATTAATAAGTATGGTGCTCTACTTTCCACAAAGTGTGTGTGACCTGGTGATGTCATTATAAATTGGTCTTGAAATTAGCCTTTTGGCGTCTTTCCTTCACACACACACAAATAACTATGGCTATGCGAGGTCTAGGAAACCCCTTTTGAAATTGTGATCAACTAATCCCTTGATATTGAAGTTGATTAAACGATGTTTGATTTACAACCAGGAATCGCAATAAACGATGCTGTAGCTGTTTGCTGATCTGTTTGGGTAGATTAGCGTCCCACGGGTCTGGGTAGGGATACAGACCCCCATGTGGCTGGGGGCTAGATGGGGTATCTGGTCGTAGTGCTTAACCCTCTTAGGGCGGCATCACCATTAAACCTTTAAGGGTGATATCATGACTTCAGGTTCATCTGTCTTCATGATGCACCAACGCAGTGCCGGCCAGTAGCTCACCAGCACTGCATTCATGAATGCATCATGCTGAGTGTATCAACGTTGTAGGGCCGGTATGGTGCATGGATGCAGCAGTGGTGAGTTTAATCACTATGCTACCCTTAAATGGTTAGTTAAACTAGTGGGCAGTCTGCCACAGAAGCATCAGAGTTCTCTGCCAAAGTGTGTCTGTGATCTAATGGGTCGTGTATAGCGGCAATTATAGGTAATTACCATCATATACTTGTGTCTGATATGGACTAATATATATCTATGGAAAGCTGTCAACGCTCAGAGCCATTCAGTGCTCTACGGATATTAATTCAATGAAGGAGAGATATGACGCTAATGTTCTCAAATATTAAATATGAATGGAAAGTATGTATAAAGAGAGCGAAAGAGAGCGAAAGAGCGCGAAAGAGCGCGAAAGAGCGCGAAAGAGAGCGAAAGAGAGCGAGATATTTCCATACACATAATTATATTGGACATAATCATTGTATTTGTGGCATGCGGTGGTGAACTTGCTTATCTGCTGTTGCACTAGATAAGCTAACGGGTTGTTACACATCAAATTTATATCCTAATTGTGCAAAGAAAAACGAGCGACTCTTTTTCTTTACCGAGTTGCTCACAGAAGTGCCAACTTTCTACTGTGAGACCAGGGTTTTTAATAGGACAAGTGAAAGTTGTATACAAAACTGCGTGTGTGACCCTTAGCGTCATGACTTGAGGAGGTCCTCTAACTGTTGTTTTACTTTCATATAAATCACACCATGTAGGTCAAGGGAAAACATGCATGTCCCAAACCTCTGTTTGTTCGCATTCTTTGTAAAAGTAACACAACAGACCACCAGCGTCACTGGTCTACAGGCTCGATGTACACCCAAGACCCACTATTATTAAAGACCCAAGTCTGCTGATGGAAATAATGCCTCTCTGAAAAAGTTGGTTCTAAAAAACCTAAACATCCATGTTACATGTTATGGCCATCCAATATCCATAATCCTTTTCAACCTAACCTAGCAAAATGTAGTATTCTTATATTAAGATGGCCATAGTTCCATATAGATACATCATGGCACTGATTTAAGATTAATAGATCATAAATCACTGATGACTACTAGTACCTTATCAGCGACAGTATAGCGATATGACATCACACATAACTTATCAGAAAGACAAGAAGAGCAGTGAAATTGTTAACAGAAGATCCTATTTCCTGAGTTATGTCGATGTATGACCATATTGTTGGTGAGGAGACATGTGGCCTGGCTTCAGGTTTATGACGTAGGGGAACCCCAGCTATTCAGCACACATTCCTCTGTTTCCTTGGATTGGCTGGGAAAGAAAAACCCTAAGTCTCCATACATACTCTTAGCGTGCACTTGTACAGCTTGAGATGTCTAAAGATGTGCTTAGCGCATTGAATGGGTTGCTGAGATGACCTCTAGTGGCAGGGGGGAGAACTGTAACAATGGTGGTGATGACGTAAATAGACAATAGCCTCGCTCTGGACGCGACATGATACGTCCATTTCAGGAGGCACAGTGTAAAACGTCACGTCACGACTACTTGACAGGTGTATACATCCATGGATGTAGTCCCCTCTGTACATGTTATACCCGACTTTTAAACTGAATACAAGTGTACCAGACCGTGTTCACGTGGATGCTTTGCTAACGGAGAAAATAGCTCCCTACCACGTTTATAATGGTTACTTTTCAGCAGAGATATATAGCAATAATATAACGCATTAGACAAGTGGATATTTGTACCCTTAAGGCCTTGTAGGTGTTGCTGAATATTGCAAGTGTGTGTAAATGTCTATGCATTATTGTATGCATGTATGTTGTATATATAGAATCAGCTGAGAATATGATATCCATAAAAGGACAATCTTGGTCTATATCGCAGAGCTATAAACTATACATCGACTAATATTAGAGGACCATTATCAATAGCTATACAATTAATCGTAATTGAATGTAGCATCCTTAATTCAATCAGGGTAATGTATCTTTAATTGTGACCTCTTAACATCTGCTGTGGGACAGATTACTAGTATTTGCTCTAGATCAGATAGGTTCTAGCATGGAAGTAGATTTATCCACATACCCTCTGTTAGAGAGTCTCTATTTAAATATACCATTTATACATTGGATGTGTTACAAGAGATACAACATACCGTAGCTTCTTTTTGTGACACGATCTGCGAAAAGGGATGCTAGTAGGGTAGATTCACCACTTTCGGACGTTCGTTTCCAGCACGAACGTGACCCTTTCTAAATTTGAGATAAATATGTCTCTACCTCAACCTATCCTGCTTTAAGGTGGATCGCTACCCTTTGATTTGCTCAAATTCTTAAATATTTCAGAATGGGCTAATATTGCATAGCCAGATGCATATATACATTCCCTAAGCTCTGCTAAACATGTGGATCATTTCAAGCGAAATCTTGCATTTTGTGATACTTTGAATATTGATATATTGGTAAATGATGATATTTCTTGTTTTTTAAACATGGTCTAGTAAATTGGAATCATTTACTATTTAGAATACTATAGATGTTATCATATTGCTAAAACACCCTATGGCATGAATCATGACCATTTTATTCATTGTTTTTTTGCCATTTTATCCATCATGTAATGCCATTTACATTTAATTTAGTCCTTTTTCTTCATTATTTTTCATCTTCAAAGGTCCAAAACCCTAAAAATATGCCCGGGACCCCCTATCAAAATAACTTATATATGTTAGCAAATGATCTGAACTACCTTTTGAGAGAGTCTAAAAAAATTCTGTTAATTTTGAATACTATTTTTAGCCAGTACGGATAAAATTAATGACAATTTAACAAGACCCTTTCCTGAAACAATATGTTTTTACCCAGAATGCAATGGCATACAACTTTTAGAATATTTTAGCAGTAAAGGGGAACATATAGGCATTTCACATGTGATGTTTTACATTTCTGTGCAGAATGGTTGATATGAAAAAAAACATTCATGTTTTCACACTTTTTTCTCATTTTTTGAGAAAAATGAAAAAACTTAAATTTTTCAAAATTCTTTATTTAAAAAAGTGGCCCGGGACCCCCCATTTTTCTTTGCATTTTCTGATTCTATATGATTGAAACTGCCTGTAGGAAAAAATTGGCGAGATTCTGTTAATTTTCAGTGACTTCGACTCAAGGGTAGCGACCCACCTTAATGATACCCATGGGAAGGGAAGACCATCCTCTTTATGGATCACTCATGGTTATCATTGATCTAAAGAGTTATGAGTAGAAAATATCGCATTGAATATTGATCTTTCAAAAGGATGGATTTCACTTGAAGTCGGACATTTATAAGTAATACTTACCTGAAGTCGGACACTTTCTTTTTCCCCTGTTTTGATGAAGACATGGGGTGGGGGAGAAATCAGCCTTTTCTGATGGTATGTAGGCACTTATTAATGTAACGACCAAAGTCTATTTCATTTATTCAGGTACTGTACTTATTTATGTACATGCATAGCAGTGTTGATACCTGACTGTGGTCGATCGTACTGTAAATTGTCATTGTTCAATATTTGAAACATTGATCAATCAATGTTTCTGGGACAGGAGGTACATCAACCATCAATGCAAATAGCCTAAGCATTGTTAAGCCCTTATTCCTTCAGAAATATCACCATTCCATTTAAGAAAATAGACATACAACTGTTTTAATATCATTGATGAGCGATATTCCATATATGTCTATGTTAACGTATCATATGAGATGAAAGTCATGTCCTTACATATTGTAATAGGAAACTAGGTGATCGCTTAGGTCTAAGAAGAAGAATGATAAGAGGAAGTAAGGTACAATAAAAGCTTGTATTGAACAGCAAAGCACAGTTACACAGTCTCTATGATATCAGTTGCAGGAATACCTCCTGCTCCTTCAAACCCTGGAGTAAGACTGACGGTCTGCTCCGCAGTTGCCCCTTTTATAGCCCGCCCTGCGGAGTCACCGACCCCCTGGTGGCGACCACCCAAACTAGGTGCTCCGCAGGCTCCGCACTTATTGCGGAGTCTGCGGAGTCCCCCCCGGCTCCACTACAATATCAATGCATTATAGGATATCCCTCCATGTTCTATATCCTATGTTTATCAATTATCGATAGAATATTGATTTACAATTTGATTGAAACACACAGAAATATTTAGGAACCAGTGTCCGACTCATGGTGATATTGGTGTCCGACTCTGGGTGAAATTACATGGTCAAATTCAATTGGCTATAAATAGCATTCTTCTATCATTTAAGAATTTCTTTTTGTGACTAGATTCTTCTTCAGAATATGTAGGGGTTTCATCCAATATCTGCATATCTGTAATATATGCAAGTAGACTAATTTGCTTCCATGATTCTCGTACCAAAATAACTAAATATACCCTAAATTTAGCACACTACCAAAGACCTAGGAATGCATGCAAAATAACTGCTGCCCTCATATATATCAAAGAAAACTTGTAGATTTTGATTTTAATGTGACGTCTCCCACTGATTTCCTACATTCAATCAGAAATTCTGAGCTCTAAAGTGTCCGACTTACGGTATGTGACCGTCATTGGGTGAATCTACCCTATAGTTGTTCAATGTTGAATTCCATACGGCCTCGTGTGACACAGGTCAGCCCAGGCTTCAACAGGGGCTGAAATAATCATTATTTCAAAATTTGATAACTGATTACTAGGGTCGGGCATGTCTTGCTATAGGTAGTGTCACGCCACAAAACCCCTTATTATTCCTTCATCGATTGTATTACGTCATATTACGTCATATTGCGTCATAATTATGATTATTAATATTCATAATTATTATTATTTGTAATACGCACAATACTTTATACATATTTTCAATCCATATGTCCATCAAAGTACACCTAGACGTCAGACATACCTATTACTCATTAAGCTAAGCCTAACTTGCCCCCCATACATAACTAATCCATAGATCACAAGCAGACCCTTATCCCATGGACAATAGGTAACTGTCAGCCCCTCCAGACGACGAGGCACCGACCGGTCACCTATACACAAACAAATGAACTATATGTTGACCCCAAGGATTAACTGTCAACACATAAAACAATGCTATAACCTGGACACCCTTAATCAGTGCGGCGCCGCCAGGCCACTTAAGCCGGCTGGAGGCCACCTGGAGGTGGGCGACAAAGCCCCCACGTGTGCATGCTACCTATTATGTGCCTCTACATGGGTAAAAATCGACACATGCGACACGGCGACACGGCCGTTTTAAAAATCGACACGTGCGACACGGCCGTTTTAAAAATCGACGGACACAGACATCTTTATAATGCCCTATGAGAGTCTATATACATAAAAATCGACACAGTGAAATAGCTCTTTTGCTAAAGATCGACACGGCGACACGGTCAAAATTGTGGGGACCCATGTAGAGGCACTATTATGTAACCCATTACCCTTAGTGCACTGGACCCTGGCTCCCCACCCGCGGTCCAGCGCACGCCACATGTTAAAGCCATGAATATATAATTATCCAATCAAATGTCAAATGTATATTATCCAATGAAAACCACTGTTACATCCACTTCCGGTCACATGGGCTCCTCCTCTACTTGCCGGGCACCTGTAGGGTAACCTGAAACATCTCTTTTTGGTCCTAATGCATCTGCTTCTTTTCTTAGGCATGTGAATTTGTTCATCAATGTATGATGTGTATAAAGGGGTGAGCCATTTAGTACGTCACACCCGAGGGGTTGGGCGGAAGGGCCGGGAGGGTCTCGGTCTCCAATGATGAAAGTATGGGGGGAAGCGTGACAAAGGTGTGGGGGTATTAAAAATGGCCAAAATTTGCGTGACATACTTTATGAATGACTTCTAACTCAAGACAACATTCTTTCATGAGACACATGAACACTATAGGTCCATTTTATAATGCATGTTGGGGCATGTTTTCAGCCACCCCTATTAACTGAACGACACTATAAAACGTGCCGGTAGGCCTATATATTATGCAATGAAGGGGCAGTGGGTAAGTTAGGGGTCTAGATGGAGGGTCCTCATATCCCCTGTCAGCTTTAAAAAATGTTCATATCCCCTTGTCACCGCTATTTTCTATTCCAGGCTCTTGTCATTTGTTACTAGGTCCCATGTCGCCTGCCAGTTTCAAGAAAAGGTCATGTTGGGGCTCTAGATTGGGGGTACCCATGTCGCCTGTCCATTTTAAGAAATGCTCATGTCATTTTCAGTATCTTTGTAATTCTCCTGTCATTTGTCACTAGGCTCCATCTCGGCTGTCGATTTTAAGAAAATGCCATGTCCCTTGTCAATATCTTTTTATTTCTCCTGTCATTTGTCACTAAGCCCCATGTCGCTCTGTCGATTTTAGGGGTTTACCCCCATCTTGTTGCATGTCGATTTGAGGAAAAGGCCATGTCGGCCTGCCGATTTTAGGGGTGTGCCCCCATTTTAAAGTTACTCTAGTATTGATGTTAGGTGACAAAATCTCTTACAACCCGTTCCAGTAGGCTCCAGACGTGGGTGGACAGACGCTAGCTGCAAAATGTCAGTGAGCTGCGGTGGGGACACGTCACCAGGACAGGCGTCTGTGACGTAGACACGTCATTAATCAACTCACACTCTCCAAACACTCCTCGGGCTGCTGTACACTGTGGTGATGACGGGTCAAGTGACGGAAGATCGGCTTGGTGAGTGACTGGTCGCATTCGTGGCGAGTTTGACGAGGCTGCGTCTCCGTGACCTAGTTAGAGGGACGCGGACGCCGTGACGTCACGATGGAGTCGTTCTGTTTTTCAAACTTGTACATGTAGCTTTTTAATATCTTTATGGGGGGAAATAAAAAAGTGGTGCACATTTTATTACGATGGGCTTTTTCATCTGTCTAGCTTTCTCAGTTCAAAGTATGCATATGACAATTCTTTATATCACCACAGGATATGCTTTAAAAAAAAGTTCATTCCCTTCATGGAAAGGGTACTTGAAAGTCATTCTATATTGGCCAATATACATCTATGCAGAATCCCTCTAAGAGCATCAAGAGAGAATAGCTAAAAACTTGATTCCGGGCAACTGGTGTCCTAATGGGGTTGGAATGAGACAGGGAGGAGACATTCTTGGCATCTCATCACCACAAGTGGTGGTGGGCCTGCACGGGCTCTCAGAAGGTCACAGTAAGTGGTGCATTGTTTGTGTTTTGGGGTCATCTGGAGCTGCTAACCAACCAACCTATGTAGCCTCCTCAGATCTGTCCCCTTCGGGTGCTATACTCCACAACTCAGCCACCACCATGCAGATCTTCCCGGTCCCGTACAACTCAACCACCACCAGACCTGTCCCCTCCTTCACAGTCCAAGGCACCACCGGCCAGGGGCGGATCCAGGGGAGGGGGCGCAAGGGGCGCGCGCCCCCCTATTTTTTGGTAAATTTAAATTTAAATGGTTCAACACCCCCAATGCTGAAGGTATTACGGCACCCCGCCCCCCCCCCCCCCCCTTTCCCAAATTCCTGGATCCGCCCCTGCACCCCGGTCTATTTTTCCCATCTCTTACATCGGCCTGTTATATAACCTACACTGAGGCCCTGTTCCTCTACTTTTCTCAATGTCCTGGTCACCACAGACGCTCTGGGTGTCAGGTTCCACGTCCCAATCGGGGAGCCTCTGAGGTTGATGTGCGGGGAGGTCCTGTACAACTCAGCCACCACCAGACCTGTTCCCTTCAGGTCCTGTAGTGACAGGTCTGGTGGTGGCTGAGTTGTATGGGACCTGAAGGGGACAGGTCTGGTGGTGG
Organism: Harmothoe impar; assembly: GCA_947462335.1. Classification (NCBI taxonomy): domain Eukaryota; kingdom Metazoa; phylum Annelida; class Polychaeta; order Phyllodocida; family Polynoidae; genus Harmothoe; species Harmothoe impar. The sequence continues at coordinate 41,159,961 of OX381714.1, forward strand.
CTGAGTTGTATAGGACCTGAAGGGGACAGGTCTGGTGGTGGCTGAGTTGTATAGGACCTGGAGGGGACAGGTCTGGTGGTGGCTGAGTTGTATAGGACCTGAAGGGGACAGGTCTGGTGGTGGCTGAGTTGTATAGGACCTCCCCGCACATCAACCTCAGAGGCTAGGAGTTTTTATTTGGATAGGATTGGGGAAGAATTACGGTATCTGTGACGGTTTTAAGAGAGCACGGGGGCGGCCGCCTACAGCACGGGATGTGTCGCCCGTGAGGAGAGCCGGCCACTCGCCTTGCTACCTGTACAACTCAGCCACCACCAGACCTGTCCCCTTCAGGTCCCCACACAACTCAGCTACCACCAGACCTGTCCCCTCCAGGTCCTGTACAACTCAGCCACCACCAGACCTGTCCCCTTCAGGTCCCCACACAACTCAGCTACCACCAGACCTGTCCCCTCCAGGTCCTGTACAACTCAGCCACCACCAGACCTGTCCCCTTCAGGTCCCCACACAACTCAGCTACCACCAGACCTGTCCCCTCCAGGTCCTGTACAAGTTACATCTCAGCCACCACCAGATCTTTCTCCTTCAGAACTGCCTAACTGATTTTCCCAAAACCATTACCCGCGGCCCTTACCCCAATAAATGAGAATTGACAGTTTGCATTTAAAAGTACCAATGCACTGTACCACAGACATTTGCTCCCCATGAACAGCACATGAACAGCACATGAGGCATGAAACTGAAAGTCGTCTGGCAGGCCGCAGTTTCCAGGGACATTATTATAAAGCTATATGTGCCAACCGACCCCGAGCACCAATCTAAGTTTTTGCATGCTACTTCTGACATAATTACTCACACCAGATGACTGCAAAAGTCGTGACCTTTCCATTTGCAATTCAGCAGGACGATTATATCATGCCTATTCCTACAGCATACACGTTTTAAAAAAGAATAGACTATAGTCTGAACATTATGAGTATACACACAGTAAATGATGGTTCACCAGCGATAACCTTTATATGAATATAGGTTTTAAAACATAAGCCCTCTCCCCTCCCCCACAGAAACAAAATGAAGGAGATGATGTGTGAGCAGAAGTGTTCCCATAAAAAACAATGGACCAGATTTAGATTGCTCCTCACCCCTCTATGTACTACCCACCACCCCATCCCACACTTTGGACCTTTCCCCCACTTCGCCTCTAATCTACTACTACAGTACTAGTACTAAGCCCCCTTCCCAAGTGCCAATAAATGACTGGTCCCTAACGTATTACGAAAAAAACAATAAGCACATGGCCCGACAATTAAAAAAAAAAAAGCAAATAAAAATTAGGTACCATACATTCACACAGATATGCCTGTGGGAATGCTCAGTACATCTGCACCTAATACCACCAGAGTAGTATAGTATGTATCGGAACGGGACTATGGTTAACTACTGTTTATTACTCAATCGACATGCAGCCAATCAGAGGCCTCCATTTGGTCACGTGACCGGAAGTGACCTACTTAGGGGATTAGTGGTGACGTCACGTGACCTAGTTAGCCAATCAGAGGCCGCCATTTGGTCACGTGACCGGAAGTGACGTCATATGACCTACTTATGGACCGGAAGTGACGTCATATGACCTACTTAGGGGACCGGAAGTGACGTCATATGACCTAATTTAGGATCACGTGACCGGAAGTGACCTGATGAGTCACGTGACCGGAAGTGACGTCACATGACCTAATGGCCAACCGGAAGTGAGTGACCTCATTGAGGATCACGTGACCGGAAGTGACCCGATTGATCACGTGACCGGAAGAAGAAGAAGAAGAAGAAGAAGAAGTAGAAGAAGAAGAAGAAGAAGAAGAAGTGACGTCACGCGACTAAATGAAGAGATGAGCGTCTTTAAGGGGTCACGCGCTTTAAAATTTGATTATATATTTTTTTATTTTTTTTTTGGAGGAGGAGGAGGAGGAGGAGGAGGAGGATAAGGAGAGGAGGAGGAGGAGGAGGAGGAGGAGGAGAAGGAGAAGGAGGAGGAGGCGAGTCTCTTATTTTTTTCGGTAAACTAATAAAAATTCTAGCATTCTAGGGGGGTGGGGGGGCACTCTAAGGGGCGTTTGTCTCTTTTAAGAAAAAAGGAAAGAAAAGATTTTAATCGAGAGACACGCTTCTTCCTCTCGAGAGGAAGAAGCGTGTCTCTTCATTTTTTTTTTGTTTAGGAAGTGAGGGTCTTTAGGATCACGTGACTGGAAGCGACGTCGTCACATGAGTGACGCTTTAAGAGACTGCGCGACTTACTAGTAAAAGAAGACGTATGAAAATAAAAACACAACAATAATTTATTTTATTTTTTTATTTATTTTTTTTCAATCTTGATAAACACTCTATTTTTGAAAAGATGCACTCAATCAAGCAATAACACGCTTATTTTTTTTTTCATATCTCTAAAGGACTCGTTGTCACACCGTCAGAATGCACGCGACGCTTATAATACAAGTAGCGCACGCCGTCTTTCTCTATGGTGTAGGTGACCATTTTGTTTCGCACCACTTTGAAATTTCTATTTACAGCAATGAGAGTTTTTCGTTGGCGAAGAACATCCAAGAAGTCGTCTGGTTCCTTAGGGTTTTGTTTCTTCTGTACGCCTTTTGCACTCCATTTTTTGGATTTTCTTTCACCGGTGCCGCTGACTCGATCGTAGCAAATGTAAGTCTTAGGGTTGAGACTTAGGATCCCGTCACCTTCCCACTCCGCTTTCATAAGCCCCGAAGTTCTCAGATCGTGAAGGTACCGTCTCTCACAACATCCGCCGGGCGGCGGACACCATTCTCGCACTCTTTCCGTTTTTGTCTTCACGAAAAGCTCTAAGTGATCGTCGCACACCGCTGTCGGAATCCACTTTCGTTTCTCTCTGAAGTACGTCTCTCTCAGGCGAGGTTTGACTAGGTCATCCAACGTGTCACCGCTGAGAGCCATGTAAAGACTGTCGGTGTCCATTTGACAAAGGGCATAATCGCGCCGATCGACGAATCTATCCAAGAAGTCGTATGTGAACTCTAACATTTTCAACTTCGCGTACTGGTATACCATGAACCCTATTTGAATAGGGAGGTTGTTCTTGACTGTTTTCGGTTGTAGTTCGACTTCAAACAGATCAGAACTCAACTCGGACGCCTTTTTGAAGCGCCACGAATTGGCCAATAGTTCGAACTTCCAACTGTCAGTGTATCTCACCGCCGTGTGTTTTTCTTTGTTGCAGATTGTTTTACCGTACGTAGCGTTTCCCATTAACTTGTAACAGTCTGACAGAATTTTCTCGTTCTCGTTCACGTCGCCACGTCTTCGCGCCGCCGTTACTTCGTCCGCGAAACCGGCAAAGGAACGTTTAGGTAGGTATTCTACGACCAGCTGCACTTTGGTGACTATCAAACCGTGCTCTAAATACCACTTGAGAAGCGGCGTTCCCAAGAGAATATTTTTTCCGTGGTAACTCCCTATCAGACATCTCTGAGGCGTGTTCAACAGCTTTTCTTCCTGCGCAAAGTCTGACATGTGAGGTCCTATGTCGGATTTTGAAACGGTCGCGTTCTTGAAAACGGGGGTCATTTCTTCGAAGTAGTCTCGTAGGTGAGGCGGCGTAGTGATGTCCACTTGAACTAAACCAAACATTTTCCCGTCTTTCACAGCGGAAAGGATGTCGCTCTCGCTCATCGCGTTTCGAGACACTTTCAAAGCGTCAACCGAACAGCGTTGTTGGGAGGCCTTAACCCGCTCATCTCGACGCTTCATCTCTCTCCATTCGCACTCCCACACGACGACCAGCTTGTGACCTAGCGCTTTCAAGTAAGCGCTTACTCTAGTCGTTCTGTCGCGTCTCTCCTCCCTCAGTGAAGCGCACTGATATCGGTGCGACGGTATGCACTCGTGAGCGTGGAACCAACACCCGTGAAACTGGAAAACCGTATTAGAGCCCGTTCGGTACAGCACATATGCGCGGAGGGATGGTCACCCCGTCCAGAGATTCGCGTCGACAGGCGATCTTTCGGCAATCGCCTTCGCCGCATAGAGGGCAAAACTTAGGTATTACTCTACAATTTTCTACGTGTCTCTCGTGGTTGTACGGTCTTTTAAAAATTTAAAACACTTTTCGCATACGTACTGCGTCATGTTTTTTCACTCAGTTACCAACTACTTAGCTGTCTAACTATCTATCTATCTATCAATCAATCTATCTGTCTATCTATCTATCTGTCTGCTGTCTGTGTATCCGTCTGTCTGTCTCATACAGCGTACGTCAAACGCTGTGTGTGTGCGCGCGTGAGCGTTGAGCGTCTCTCATTCCAAATCTATACCGAGAAATTTGAGAATAATCTCTGTTTTGTCATCCAACTCTTTGAGCGCTCTGGCGGACAGCGTCACCCCCTGCTGTGTGGGTTTTTTGTCAGGACCTTCGTACTTGCGCATGTGGATGAGGTTCTTACCGCTGTAGTAGCTCACAGCTGCGTACACTTCGCCCTCCTCATCCAGCACTGCGAACCAGGGGGTGTGATTAGGTTTTCTTTGCGCGGACGCTGTGTCGCGTATGCGCACCACTGCGCGGATATCGGCGATGCGTGCTATTAGCTCGCGCAGCGCGTCGGCAGTGAAGTGCACTCGCTTGCTTCTGGTCAGAGACGCCTCTTTCACCTGGCCGTCTTTTGTGTAGCGCGGCCTCCTAGACAGTCTAGCCACGTCCTCCCAGATCTCCAGCGTCAAAGTCCTGTCTAAGCAGAACTCTAACCCGAGAGGCCTGGAGGTTTTCTCTGCTTCTTCTTGTCCATCTCGTTCTTTTTCTTGTATTTTTCTCTTCTTAGTAGGCCTTGTTGTTCTGGAACTCACCTTAGAACGTTTCAGACCCACAAGAAGAGTAACACCATCAGCGTGAGCTGAATCAGCAGCAGAACCGATAACAGGAGCAGCGTCAGCGCTGGTGGTATCCGAGACCTCGTTGTTGGAACAGCGCAGCCACACGCCGTCGGTGCTGAGTGTAGCGGTAGAAGATGAAGCGCCGCCGCCCTCGTAAGGTGGCGGTGAGGGCAGTCGCCACGGACCGGATGCGCTACCAGTGGAAGTGAGGTCGAAAGCTGTGGAAGAGGGGAGCCGAAGAAACGTACCGTCCGCCCCTTTCCCTTCGGGTTCTTCGTACGCCTCGTCGTCAGCGTCGTTCTCTGTCTCACCCTGTTGCTGCTGCTCCTCCTCCTCCTCCTCCTCCTCCTCCTCCTCCTCCTCTTCTTCTTGGTTTAGGGGCTGAGTGTCCGAATAGCTGTAACTCTCAGCGCGAGCGGCGTCGAGGGCGTCAGTCGATGTAGTGGTGGAGAGGGGCTGTGCAACGTGCGGCAGGTCATCAAAATCATCAACAGTAGTGGGGAAGTAAAAACCCGGTTGCCAGTACTGCGCTGTGCCAGGAGCGTTGTCGTCAGTAGTAGTAGCGGTAGCAGCAGGTGCAGCAGAAGCAGCAGCAGCAGCATCAGCAGCAGGCGCAACAGTAGCAGGCGCAGCAGCCTCAGCAGGCGCAGCAGTAGCAGGCGCAGCAGTAGCAGGTGCAGCAGCAGCAGCAGCAGCCGCAGCACGAGGATCACCAGCAGCAGCAGCAGCAGCAGCAGGCGGGGCGGCAGTAGCAGCGGCAGCGCGCTTAGCAGCAACGTGTACCGTCGCGAGTGTAACAACTTCGCTAGCACGACGACTACTACCAGTAGTACTACTACCACTACTACTACTACTACTACTACTACTACTACTACTACTACTGCTGCGAGCGCTCGCTACAGCGGGAGGGTGATAAGACCAAGCGGATGCGGCGGTAGTCTCATTTTCAGTAGCAAGAGGAGGCACTGACGCTAAACGAGCGCTGTTCCGCGTAGTCTTCTTGTTCTTGAACTTGCTTAGATCCTTGGACGGCGCTAGGTGTTGTCTTTTGCTCATGGTGGTGACTGTAGAGAGCAGCAAAAGACTGAGTGAGTGAATGGAGGTTTCCAGGCCCCTTATATACGCCTTCTCGCTTCTAGAGCTAAGCTACTTACTGCCCCTGTTCAGCTGCCGCCGGCTGGCCGGCGGCCATTCACAAAGAGAAACAAAAGACATAAGGCATGACGTTTTCAGCTGGATCCCTTTCCCCCCTTTTGAGAGATCGACTGTCATGAGCTAAGCTACTTACCACCCTGTTCAGCAATTCAACGCGCATTAGCTGTATAAAGGATTAAGCGGTTGCTGCCGCCGACTGACCGGCGGCCATTCACAAAGAGAAACAAAAGACATAAGGTATGACGTTTTCAGCTGGATCCCTTTCCCCTCTTTTTTGAGGGATCCACTGTCATGAGCTAAGCTACTTACCACCCTGTTCAGCAATTCAACGCGCGTTAGCTGTATAAAGGATTAACGGTGATGAGCTTAGAGTGTGTATACAAAAAAACTACAGGAGGCGTGTGGCGTGAAGCAGGACCCCCTAAGACGAACGTGTCTGTCTGTGAGTAGAGGCGTGTGCATGTGGTGAGCGACTTAAGTGTAAGACAAAAAAAAATCACCGCCTCCTGCCGTGGTGAGTAGACCGGGCCGGCCGGCGGCGGCCGGCTAGTTCAATAGGGGTGACAGCTGACTAAGGCTGTGCATGAAAAAATCCGATTTTCACCTGACCTCTGACGTTTGTTACAATGAATGTCAGAGGGAGGGAGGCGTCCTCAGGTAGGGGGTAGGAGGTAAGGCTATGGATGAGGAAAAAACACCGTTTTCAGCTGGTCTCCACGGATAGCGATGACATACCCCTCGTCATCTAAGCTCTTAAGGAGCGGAGCGGCTGAAAAGGCGTCATGCAGACAGGTCGCTAGACAGCTGGAGTGCTGTTGGAAATAGGATTAAACTCCCTCTGTATAAAAGCTCTGATTTCTGTTGGAAAAAAAACCATATCGCCTCTGACCACAGTAACGTCTACTACCACCACCACCGCCACCTACCGCCGCCGCCGCCGCCGCCAAGACGAGACGAGATGGCTCAAGCTATTCCACTTTCAAGCTCGCCTTCACCGCCTTGTCCACCTGAAAAAAAGTTAATGCGGCTTGACGACGTGAGACGCGCGAGGCAGACCGATGGGGAGAACAGAGAGGTAGGACAGCGGCGCTTAGCATATAGCGACGCCTTGCTTCGTCAACTAGGTAAAGAGTTGAGCGGATCTTGGAGAGAGTTGGGCAGTAGCTTAAAAGTTACCGCCGCCCGTATGGATGCTCTAGTAGAGCCCAGTGTCAAGACACCGGAGGAGCTGTGTACGGCGATGTTCCGAGTCTGGTGGGGTGAAACCCCGCATCGTCATAGATGGGGAGAGCTCGGTCGCGTCTTCACCCGCATTAGACGAGTGGAACTGTTGGCTCAGTGGATGACCCTTCTCCACAGACAGGGGTTGGATTTCGAAAACCCCGACTCGCGCGCGATGCATAAGCACTTGGGCGCCCTCGGCAGACGTCTAGGTAGCAGGTGGAAAGAGGTGGGGGACCATTTAAAATTGTCGCCTGAGAGGTTAGATAAGATCGCTGAAGAATGCGAATACGGAGGAAGTCCCGCTGAGTGGGCCTTCCGAGTGTTGAAAATGTGGCAAGCTGAAGCTGACGGTGCCGGCGGTACGCCTTTTGAACTCCTTCGAGTGTTGACTGAGGACATGGGAAAGTTTGACCTCGGCATCGCGATATTACTTGACTTTATCAAGCAAGAAACAACGAGAACGACGGACATGTGAATTGTTGTGTTTTATTTTCATACGTCTTCTTTATTAGTAAGTAAAAAAAATATTATAACAATTAAGACGCGTGTCCTCTTAAAGTGTCACTTCCTCCAGTCGCAGCTGATCGCCTCATCGAAGCATGTGATAAACAAAAAAAAATGAAGAGACACGCTTCTTCCTCTCGAGAGGAAGAAGCGTGTCTCTCGATTAAAATCTTTTCTTTTCTTTTTTTCTTAAAAGAGACAAACGCCCCTTAGAGTGCCCCCCCACCCCCCTAGAGTGCCCCCCTCCCCCCTCCCCCCCTCCCCCCCACCCGCCCCATGCATCCTAAAAGCGCCCCCCTCCCCATGCATCTTAAAGGGGCCCCCCTCCCCCCCTCCCCTCCCCTCCCCTCCCCTCCCCTCCCCTCCCCCCTTATACACTCTAAAGAACGCTTCTACCTAGTTCAATAAGTCACTTCCAGTCGCTCGTAAAACAATAAAAATGAAAAAAAACCACTTATATCGTGGTGTTTTTTATTAGTTTACCAAAAAAAAATAAGAGACTCGCCTCCTCCTCCTTCTCCTCCTCCTCCTCCTCCTCCTCTCCTTATCCTCCTCCTCCTCCTCCTCCTCCTCCTCCTCCAAAAAAAAAAAAAAAAAAAAAAAATATATATCACATTTTAAAGCGCGTGACCCCTTAAAGACGCTCATCTCTTCATTAAGTCGCGTGACGTCACTTCTTCTTCTTCTTCTTCTTCTTCTTCTTCTTCTTCTTCTTCTTCTTCTTCTTCTTCTTCTTCTTCTTCTTCTTCTTCTTCTTCCGGTCACGTGAACAATCAGGTCACTTCCGGTCACGTGATCCTCAATGAGGTCACTCACTTCCGGTTGGCCATTAGGTCATGTGACGTCACTTCCGGTCACGTGACTCATCAGGTCACTTCCGGTCACGTGATCCTAAATTAGGTCATATGACGTCACTTCCGGTCCCCTAAGTAGGTCATATGACGTCACTTCCGGTCCATAAGTAGGTCATATGACGTCACTTCCGGTCACGTGACCAAATGGCGGCCTCTGATTGGCTAACTAGGTCACGTGACGTCACCACTAATCCCCTAAGTAGGTCACTTCCGGTCACGTGACCAAATGGAGGCCTCTGATTGGCTGCATGTCG